>CAHIKZ030000200.1:1922500-2010000 GCA_903632075.3 Acanthosepion pharaonis
CGAACAAAAAGGGCAAAGAACTGAGAGCAACTATGATCACACTTCTTCTATGATGATCATGGCTCTCCACAATTTCCTGTCCTTTGTAGCCCTTAGTAAATTTTATCTTATTATTATCTCTCCTAAATCCTGCTCTGCCATTCATTTACTCAAGCACACTAAGTAGGTTATGAGTTATTTTCCTCTGTCTCTCTTGCCTTTAATCTGTTTTTTTTTTTTTTAGTCATTTTTAGGCTGTGGACTAATCTTTCCTCTTCTATGCGCCGTGTCCCTTCAAAACATTGGTGATCATGGCTCTCCACAATTTCCTGTACTCTGGAGCTCTTAATAAACTTTGTCTTTTTGTTACCTCTCCTAAGCTTTGTTCTAATATCAATTTACTCAAGCCTGTTAGGTAGGTTATGCGTTGTTTACCTCTGTCCATCTTGGATTCATATCTACGTCATAAGAAGCCATAAACTTATGGAAGAAATAACAAAAAGAAAGAAAAAATCATACTTACTATTAATGTTGTTGAATAAGAATATGCGTTTCTAGACTTTATGGTGTGAATATTCGATAAATCTTATTAAAAAAAAAAAATTGCGCCCCTGGGGACGTAGTTTCGAATCCTTCAGGAGAGCACATGTTTTCCTTTAATAAAATTTCTCAAATATTGAAATCGGTAGACGAAATAACTACTGTAATTTCCCATGTATAATACGCCTTCCTCCATAATAAGCACCCCTAAAATTGTGCTGAAAGTGTGAGAAAATGCTTATACTCATGCATAATACGCACCCCTCTTTTGGTAACCAAACCTTATAAATTGTACCTCTCCAATTTCATTACGGCCAGCGTTTCCTACTCTTATTAAAAAAAAAAAATGGTTTTAAACATAGAATAATAATATTCTAATTTAGTTTTATGTAAGCATGTTCACTGTTTTCGCGGGAAAACAGCATATAGCGTAATGAAAATGCCACAAACTTAAGTAAAATAAAGTTTTATCGTCAAAATGCTTATGTTATTATTAAGATGAAAGACTAAAGTATTTTTTAATTATTTTTTGAAATTTTTTAATCCTTTCTAACACGTTCGAAATTTTGGTTAAATTCTTCTTTTGTTTACGTCATCGCGGCGTCACAGAAAATAACATTTTTTTTTGCGATTTTTTTTCCGTTGAAAACATATTGATTTGGAAATTCTTGTAAAAATCAAGTAATTGTTCGATTTTAATGAAATTTTCAGGACTTATTCACAAATGAATGAAATTATTTTTGAAATATTTTTTTTTTAGAAAATTTTGATAAAAAATATATTTTTTTAAAATATGTTACCCTACATTTACTTAATTTAATGAAATTTCGCCCAAAACCTTTTTGATTCCTGAATTATTATTTTTTTTTGTTAAAAGTAGGAGTCTTCGAAGATGGTAAATAACCTACTTTTTTTTTTTTCAAATTTGAGCTATTTAACTGAAAATCTGCTCTGAATTGAAAAATAATGAATCCAATAAAACTATGATATTGATTAATTAGAAAAGCTTTTAATTGCTTTTGTAAATAAGTCATATTAAGGACATTATTGTCTGAAGAAATAATTTTTTTCTGATGAATAATTAATTTTCACAAGAATTTTTTCGTTTTTTAAGAAATTTTAATTATAATAATTTATGATAGTTTAAAATCATGTAAAGCTCTGTATTAGGAGCGTTCCTCGAGGTGATGTAGTAATTAAGTAGAAAAAAAATTTACGAGTCCAAAATTGCTAAGTTTAATAAGTTTAGTTGCCCTACTTTTTTAAAAAATAATTTTTTATATTGTATTTTTTTACTTAATCCATTCCTTATTTCCATGTATGATATACAGAAATTATCATTATTATAACAAGATCACGTGATCTAAGGGTTTTGTTCCTTTACGTGGCCTTTTCATAACATTTCGTTTCTTACAGGTTGTATTTTCCGTTCAGCTTTAAAAGTGTAAACTTTAAATTTTAAATTATTTTTCTTTTTTTCATTTACTATTTCACTAAATAATTTTATTTTATGTATTGTATTTCCATTAGTGTGTGTCATACACAAATAGAATAATTTTTTTTAAAACTCATACCTAAAAATTATGTCATTTATGGTCATCCGTAGTAGCTGTCATCGGTTCGTCATTCAACAATCCATCAATAGTTCAATCAGATGAACAGGACCGCTCGTTAATAATTGGTTGTATATTATTTTTTTATGCTATAAATAAGAAAGATTTCTTTCAAATCAGATTACTTTAAGTTTAAATTTTTTAATTTTACTAAAATAACGTGTCAGAAATTTTCTTAAATATTTTCAAAATCGATAAATTTGTGTTTGTTTACAAATTTCTTAAAATTAAGAAAATGGCCGATTTTAAGAAAATTAAAAAAATTTGAATTTAAATTTGACAATCAAATGTATATAATTTCTATCTGAAATACACCAGAATTGTTTAATTAATGGAAATCATAAATTTAATGATTAAACTTTTTTTAAAGCTAAAATAAAATCTTCAAGAATGTTTTTTCATTGTAAAAAATTCATTTTAAACTTAAATATAGAAAATTTATGCCGAAATAGTGGAGATACTTAGTTTTATGATAATTCTTATTTTATTTTACATTTGTAAGTATTGTTAGGTACATATATACGTATTTGGCATCGTTATGGGGTCGCAGTCGCCGAATGTTAGTGTCAAATGTCATATGTTTGTGGGGAGTAGTCATTTTACAACGGAAATCGACCTATGAAACGGCAATTCTTTAAAGATTTTTTGTACCTATGGATAATACGCACCCTTAATTTTTCTTCTTATTTTTTAGAAAAAAAAGCGTATTATACATGGGGAATTACAGTAAACACGGTATTTTCAATCAAACAGCTCAGTTCCTAGGAATCGAAAGCCCGACACCAGCACATGAGATTTGATTATAGTGGTGAAGGCTTTATACAGAACCATCCACACTTTTTGAGGGACTGTATACAGAGACCTGGTGCACTACGTGCCACAAGGTCCCCAAACAAACCTCTGAAGGTTTTGAATTCAGAGTTGTCTTCTCCTAGACTAATTGCCATCCAAGGCTATAGAACCCATTCTGTCCTGCTATTTAAGATTAATACCTTTCCCAAGGGTATTAGCACTTACGTGCTAATAGCTTTGGGAAAGGTATTAATCCCGATTCCTCAATTTGAGCCGCAATCCACTTCTACACCGTGCCTTCATATATATATATATATATATATATGAAGAAAAATATATGGAAAAACAAAAATCCGAATATGCAAATATACTGTTTTAATGTTATTACTATGTCGACGTCAGACGCGCCTCTGTAATTTAAATAATGCTTTATTTGTACACATAACTAAATCTGATCATAATTTCGATTTTGATTCTGTGAAGATTTTAAAATATATTCATAATAAAAATCTTAGATGGATTTATGAGGCAGGCATAATATCTATCTCACGTACGGTGAATACTAGACCCGGCTTCTTTAATATTTCCCCTTTTCTAGCAAGATTAATGTTCGACAAACGTACTTATAAATTTTAGATTAAAATAAAATTCTTCTTTTTCATTTTTCATTTAAAATATACTCTATTTTAGGAATACGTTTTCACAACATCGCCCACGTGACGCCGACGTGATCATATTGCGAAACGGAACGCTGATCTTAAAAATTTCAGTTATTCTGTTTTGATTAGTCTTACTTTTATGTCTATCGTCTTTTCATGTTGACTTGAATATATGTTAATTATGTTTTAATAACTACGTCCTGAAGAAGGTCTACTAGACCGAAACGTCTGACGTCGACATTGTAATAACATTAAAACAGCATATTTGCATAATCGGATTTTTGTTTTTCATATATTTTTCTTCATACTGTCGGATCTATATCCATATATTTGCTTACATATATATATATATATATATATATGTGTGTGTGTGTGTGTGGAAAATAACAAGACACGGCATGAAACTGGTTTCACGTCTCTCTTTGTAAGTATCTCTTTCTATTTTTCATTCTTTTTCCAGCTCTTTTATTTTTCTTGGTCTAGTCTTCACTTGTCCCTACCTTTCAGTCTGGCATCTCGGTATTGGAACCTGAGACTGCTTTTTTTTTCGGAATGTTCAGCTTTCCTCTTAATGAATAAAGAAAGACAATTCTTCGTAGTGGGTTACTACAACTTTCTCGCCCCTCACTAAATGGTAATGGTCACGCCAACAATTTAAAAAACAAAACAAAAACAAAAACAAAAAAAACCTCGCACATTTAGCGGGAGAGGCTTTCTTGCAGACGACAGACGTTTGTGTCACGCGAGGCGACAGAAGGCGTCTTCATTCACAAAGGAGCGGTTGTCGGATTTTAGATTTTTTTTTCTTTTTTACATGTTATGGGGTATCAAACAAGGGCCGAAGCCTACGAAGAAAAAAAATATAGTTTATTTTACGATGCTAGCTTCTCTCTGTGAGTTAGTTACCAGGTCAAGATGGAGACCAGGGCGAAGTTTCAAAATTTCACTGAGAATTTAATTTTAATCGCAAGTATTTTGTTTTTATAAAATTCAAAAGAATAAAAAAATATCTTTTTCGTCTTTATTTTTTTTTTAAGATTTCGTTTCTATTTTCTTTTTAATAAAATTCATATTTTTATTTTCTAGTTTTCTTTCTTCGTCATTCCTTGCTTTCTTTCTTCCAAGGGAATTATTTCAATATGAATTCTTTTTCTCTTATGCCTATTTCTTTATACATCGAATTTTTTTTTCCTTTACACGTCTAGTGTAAAAGTTTACACTCAAATTCTGGTCGCCAAACAGCATCTTTTCTTGAAACTGTGTTTTTAAAAACAACCACTTAACATTAGAATAAAAGTGGAATCAATTCTCTCTGTCAAGGCTAACATCGGAAGCAACAGCTTTCTCTTGTTACAGATATCAGGCTGATTCATAAATCATTTTCCTTCTTGTTTGTCAACTTCATTCTTGAAAATTATCGCATAATTGCATTTTATTCAATTACATATGCCCTATAATTTGAAATGACTTGAACCCATCTATCAGGCAGCTCATCGATACCGTGTGAATAGAAATTCTGTCAATTTTTATATGAAAAATGTCTTCCGCGTCAAAGAATTTTAAACTGTTGCGGGCGATACTGGTCGAGTGTTTAAGTCAGAAAACGCGTGAATCCTGGTGTATTTATATCCCGCAACAAAAATGGCGGACTCGGAATGTGAGTCCGGGTAATAAATGTAAAACTATTTATATATATAAGCAAACGTATGTATTAACAAAATAAGGGTATACATCGACAATAGAACATTGTTGCGTATTACGAAACAACGAATTTGAATGAAGAAAACATTATATATATATATATATATATATATATATATATATATATATAAACGCCCTTTATCAAAATGGTCGCACCAGCGACATAGTAATTAATTTTACGAATGAACATGCTCATAAAGATGCGTAAATTTCCAGGTTGGTTATTCCTAAATTTACGCTTGAGGATTAAACAGGGCTTGATACTTTAATTCAATTTAATTTTAATAATTATATTGAGGTTTTTGGCTCTTGTTTTTGAAACATGAGAACTCTTATGTAGCGAAGGAATAATATTTAAAAAAAATAATTATAATTTAAGCTCTACTTCTGTATGGAGCACTGTTTTTTTTTAAAATAAAAACAAACATACCAAAGAACTCCGGATTATTTACCTAACGTGCTCTTTCCTATTTTTCTACCTATTTGCACACACACACACACACACACACACACACACACACACACACACACACATATATATATATATATATATATATATATATATGTGTGTATGTATGTATGTATAATTTTTTTAATGTATGCATGCTGTATATGCACCGCATGTATACTCGCACACACACTCAGACTCACTAGGAAAATCACTGTTGACGCATTCTCGAATTGGCGCCCCTTAAAAATAAAATACCACCCCTGTGGAGTGTTCGCCCCACGTTGGAACCACGGGTGTAGACTGTCCAATCGGAAGAAGTGTAGAAGCAGATATCTCCTTTTTTTTTTAAACTACAGAATATCAGAGGGGCAAGACGTGTCTCGTTTCCCCTCATGAGGACTTCTTAATCCCAAGCGCATCACGTGTCGCGTGACAACACATCATACGAATGCCCTAAGCTAGTAACACTAACAAAACAACAAGAAAACCTTCCTCTATTGTGAGTCTCTCTAAATCTTCAGTAGGACTTTACACTCACCGTACATTCGAATATGGAGATTATTATGTTCTAGTCCATTCTTTTTATATCCTTCCGAATTACTTTTGCTCTGGCAATAATAAAATGTTGCTGTTATACGTACAATATTGTTTGTAATTTCATTTTTTATCTCTCTCGTTTCAAACATAAGCAACCACATCTCCCGCTAGGAACAAACTGGCGGCCCCAGGAATCAACACTGAAACCACCTTGAATGAATGCAAACGGAAGTAACCATAAAACAGCTCCTCACCCTAATCCTCACACTCGGTGATGAGCTGTTCGAATGGAAGGGAATTTGCAAAAGAACAGAATAGTGGATCGTGTTCTTTGTATATTCAATGAATCAATGAACAAATAAACAAAGACAAGAATTAAACAAAAAAATAAAATAAAATAAAAAAATAAAATAAAGAAAGAAAGAAATTGACGAGAACTTAATGCTACACGTTGTTAAAGGCCTCCATGTTTTTCACTGCTTTCCGCTATTCTGGGTTTTCCGACGCACTGTTTAATCAAGCGAGCTTGATTTGAACGCACACTAGCGTCGATTAAAAATCGCGAAATAGAAAAATGGCGACTAAAGTCATTCATTTAATGCAGCGTTTGATTCACTGCGCATGACAATGATTTGCATGAATACTTTAACGCGGGAGTTCTATATTTCTTATGGATGCTGGTATACAAACTGAAGTGCCAAATTGTCAGTGACACCTACATAATATAATGTGATAACGTACAACCTAAAGATCTATTTGAACTGCCAGGAAAGCTTGTGTTATTTGGGGAAATAAATGAATCCCCTACTTATACTGACAAGAAAACGCCTGATCATACGGGAGCCGGTGTTTCAACGTGATATGGCCGAAACTCATCATCCAAATGAATCGAACCTGTATGCCTTGAAAAGTCATCAATTCGAATTATTTTATAGATTTTCATAGAAACAAAGAAAATAGTACTGAACTGCTATACAATACCAATTCTCCGATATGGCAGTGAGTGCGAAAAAATTTCACTAGCAAGATTTGAAACAACAGAAATATGGTTCTACAGAAGGATGCTGAGAATACCATGGACGGAGTATGTGGACAATGGGGAAGTTTTAAGGAAAATTGAATAAAAAAAGGACACTTGTATATAAAATCAGTAAGAGGTAGTTGAAATTTATAGATAAAATAATGAAAAAAGAATGTTTTGAAAATTTAACACTCACAAGACACAGTTATGCGTCATGCGTGATACACGCTTAGGTGATCATGTATCTTTCGATACATGACTGACGAGGCACATTTTTTCCGCAATAGGTTGCCATTTCTTTCTGCAGTAGACCATTTGGCATCCAAGGCTATAGAACTGGTCTGTCCTGCTATTTAACAGGTCTGTCCTGTTATTTAACCATAGATGGGGGGAGAAGAAGAAGGTTCATACCTTTCCCAAGGGTAATAGCACGTAAGTGAATGTAATGGATTCGACTGGAATTCGAACTCGGCTCTCCGATTCCTCAATCCGAGCCACTATCCATAAGTCCACAGTACCTCGTCACAAGACATAGCAATGGCAAAAAGGGACAATAGGAAACAATGCCTAACTAGCTTGTGTAAGTGGATTGCAGAGCATTAAGTAGGGAGAATATTAAAAAGACATTGTTAAGAGCAACAAAGTATAGGAAGTTGTGGAGATCTACCATCTCCGATAATGAAATTAAATCAATTTACAGTCTCAACAGCGTTCACAAGTGTTTCCGCGTCCCTGTGGGTAATGAATTATATTGCACCCTTTCTCTCGCTTTTCTATTGCTATTTCCAGGGAAAGTGCTCTGACGAACTACATTTCTTAGTTCCACCAGATCTACTCTTGACGGCTAAGACCTGCCATGCCACGCACATTGTCGCAAACCACCCCCATTCTGTTCGTGTTCCATTGGTAAGATGTAAGTTCAATTCGAGCAGCTTCTTCCCACGAATTCCTGCCTTGGGGAACCGACTCCCAGGAGGATGCTTTTCCCAATGTCTACAATCTTAGCCTGTTCAACCGCTATCTTCCCCCACTATCTATATAAACTCTGCTTCTTATTCTGTCACCCTCTATCTCGAGTGGCTCTTGGGCATCATTGTAAAATAAGTGGAACATTGGAAAATAGCTAGTAACCTACTTTACGAACTTGTGCATATAGATAGATGAGTGAGATGGGAAGGATAGTAAAAAGATAAACATTGCTAAGAGCTACAAAGGAGAGGAAGTTGTGGAGAGCCATGATCTCCGATATTGAAGGCATGTGGGACATTGGAAAACAGCTAGTAACCTACTTGACGAACTTGTGCATATAGCTAGATGAGTGAGATGGGAAGGATAGTAAAAAGACAAACATTGCTAATAGCTACAAAGGACAGGAAGTTGTGGAGAGCCATGTTCGATATTAAAGGCATGTGGGACATTGGAAAACAGCTAGTAACCTACTTGACGAACTTGTGCATATAGATAGATGAGTGAGATGGGAAGGATAGTAAAAAGATAAACATTGCTAAGAGCTACAAAGGACAGGAAGTTGTGGAGAGCCATGATCTCCGATATTGAAGGCATTTGGGACATTGGAAAACTGCTTATTATCGGTATAGACATTGCATTTCCCGTCAAACGAAGCGAGGTGCAGATTTGACCGGGGCTTACTCCCATCCACCGAATGCAGAAGCGCAAGATCTCCCAACTGTGCCTACGTGAAGTAATGTGTCTCGCAGACAATGGCCGTAGGACAACAAATCGACAGTAGAGACAACAGTGTCTTGGCGTGATACAAATCTGATGCAATAACGGATGATGCAATATTTTCCAAGGCAAAACAAATTTCATCATACACCCCGAAAATAGATTACTGCACACCACTGCAAATGACCTAATCTGAAGAAAAAATAGAAATCGATTACCCCCTGTCACTCCAGTGGGTCTAAAACTGATCGTATGGTGAAAGAAAGGGAACTAAAGCGATTGTTTCAAATTACATAAGAATCAGCATTAAACCGGAAATGCACACGATGCACCAAATCATCCCCTACGAGGCTTATAATCATCTCATTTTCAAGTAAACTAGCTACTCATTGCTCTACCTTGAGGTAAGCTCATAATGTACACGTAAGGCTTGCAAAATTTTTATCTGATAACATTTATTTAAATTTTGTAATTTTATAAATCAATTAAAATTACAGTTTCCTTTGTAAACATATTAAAATGATTGTACGATGTTTGGACATTACTTTAAAAATATCAGTTTTAATTTGACCAGGGACCCGATGATAGGGGTGGGTATGCTGGTGGGTATGTATTCCTAGTTAGGATAAAATGATCTTGATTATAAAAAAAAAAATCAGCATTCTTTACAAAATGTTCTAAGAAGTAGGGCTTAGAATAAACATTTCCAAAAGAGAAGCTATAATCTGGAATTGGAATGAAAGCAAAAATGACACCTAAACTGAATAAATAAAAAATCAGAACGTGGAATTAATAAACTTGAAACACTTCAAGTACTTCGGTGTATGAATCGGAAATGAAACATAGATAAAAGGGGTTATAGTCATAGGATACGCTAGTCATAGAGTTCTCCAATACCAGAAAATGTTACATGACAAAAACATTGACCTAAGAACTCGAGTCATATTCTTAAATCCCCTCCAAGGATATAGACCTTCATATGGACAGCCTGCATTCTATCCAACCTGTTCAGGAATGTCTAAACTATCAGCTATATATAGCCAATTCAAGTTGTGTTCTTTTATAGCCTTGCCAGATCAAGACACATGTGGATGTCTGGCATTGCGTTCAACGCATTCAGAAATGTCTAAACTATAATCTATAAGAACTAGAGTCATGTTCTCAAATAGCCTTGTCAGATCTAGACACTCATGTGGATGTCAGGTATATCATCAAACATGTTCTGAAATGTTAAAACAATCAGCTATAAGAAATCGTGTCAATTTTTTTTTTAAATAGCCTTGTCAGATCTAGACTCTCATGTGGATGCTAGGCATAGCATCCACCCTGTTCAGATTTATCCCTTGTTTCCTGTTTAGGATTGGGTTTCCGGTTTCTTCTCAAATCTACTTCATCTCTATACTTCTAACGTCTCCACTTAAACTCTGAAATTTAAACTATTTATTTTTCTACAATAGGTGCAGATAGGTTTACCTATCGTCCCGTTCACACACCCCTCGGCATTTTAAACTGGAGATTTATCCCTTGTTTTCTGATTATGTCGAACGTCTTCGTTTAAACTCTTATATTTTTACTATTTATTTATTTTTTTCACCAATAAGAGCGGATAGGTTCAGCTGTCGCCCTGTTCACACTCTTCCACGGTCTTTTGAACAAGTGTAGAGGCTTATCCCTTGTTTTCTGATTACTACTAACGTCACCATCTAAACTCTGAAATTTTTCCTATTTATTTACTTCTTCCACTGTAGGAATAAATTTGTTCACTTATCGTCCGGTTCACACTCCTCCCCGATCTTTTAAACATACCTAGAGACTTATCCTTTGTTTCCTGATTACTACTAACGTCACCGTCTAAACTCTAAAATTTTTCCTATTTATTTACTTTTTCTACAATTGGAACAGATAGGTTCACCTATCGTCCGGTTTACACTCCTCCCAGGTCTTTTGAACGCGAGTGGTAGTGATTTATCTCTAGCTTCCTTTTTAGAATTGGGTTTCCGGTTTTTTTAAAATTCTTTCATATTCTATTTCTCTTGCAGTAGCCCCTTAAATCTTAGTGACATTATCACCTTGCTTGGGGTGAATTGATTACAAAAATGGTTGACATTCCACATTATCTCAAACAAAATTTAAGACGGAAACTCTCATCAGTCATAGAAAGAGCCTTAACAGTGGGCTTGAGAAGCCTATTTTCCTGAAAAACTGTTCGGTTAATGATTGTCTAATATTTAATGTATGGAAACGGTTAGTCTCAACATTATAATTACTATTTAGTGTCATGTGACTTATCATGCGAATGTTAGTATTCATTATATTAAATATTTGGCCTGATGTCAGATTTTGACATTGTGTGGTGTCGTTTAAATGCCGCATGCAGCATTTTAGCTGATCGGGGTCCTGACGTCATTAATCGTCCGGGGAAATTAAAAAAAAAAAAATCCGCATTGCTAAATCTGTTAGATGAAAAAATATCGAGTCAGACCATGAAAGGAATATGGGAAAAATATTTATCGCTGGAATTAGACTGTGCGAGAAAAAGGGCTATATTTCATATCGAAAGTTTATCTTATTTAATTAATCTTGGCGTGCGGGTAGCATTGTTCGGTGTGAAAGGAGGAATCAATGACACCAGGTCAAATTTAAACCAGCTTGCTGCAGTCACGTTCCCCACTAGCTATGGGTTAAAAAGTAGAAGAAACTGGATTGTCTAGTCTTGGGCAGTAGCTACTTCAGTTGAAGGAAACTTTGAATTCAAAATTAGTCTGTTATCTTTCCCAAGAAAGCTCCTTTTTTTTTTTTTTTTTTAAATCAATTCACCCCAAGAAAGGCGATAACGCTACTAAGGCACAAAGGGTCTACTGGAACTGAAAGGGATGAAAAAGACTATATAAGGAACCTGAAACTCAATCCTAAACAGGAAACAAGGGATAAACCTCTGCCTCTGTTAAAAAACTGAGGAGGAGAGTGAACCGGACGATAGTTGGACCTATCTTCTCATATGGAAAAAAAGGGAAAAAATAGTAAATAGATTGTAAATAAAATTTCAGAGTTTAGGAAGAGATATTCGAGTAACAGAACTGAAATAGCGTTTGGAAAAAAAAACCGGAAACCCAATCCTAAACAGGAAACAAAGGATAAACCTATACTAAAGTTAAAAAAAAACCCTGGTAGGAGTGTGAACTGGGCGATAGGCGAAACTGTCTATTTATATCAAGGAAAAAAATAAATAATCAATATACATTTCAGAGTTTAGGCAGAGACGTTAGAAATATAGAGTTGGGATAGAATTTAGAAGGAAACATAGTCCTAAACAGGTAGTAAGAGATAAACTTCTACTCCATTTCAAATGACGGGAGAGGAGTGTGAACCTAATGATAGGCGAACCTATCTACTCCAATTAAGGAAAAAAATAAATAGTATACATATCAGAGTTTAGACAGAGACATTAGAAATATAGAATTAAGATAGAATTTAGAAGGAACCGGAAACACAATACGAGACAGGAAACCAGTCATTAACCTCTACTTCTGTTCAAAAGATGAAAGAGGCGTACGAACTGGATGGCAGGCGAACCTATCTACTCCTGTTGAGTAAAAAATAAACAGGTAGTATAAATTTCAGAGATTAGGTGGAGACGTTAGAAATATAGAGTTGAGGTAGAAGGTGATAATTCCCTTAAGACGCAAGGGGGTCTATTGGGAGTGAAAGAGAATAAAATTTATTAGGAACCTGAAAACTAATCCTAAACAAGGAACAAGATATCAACTTTTACTCCAGTTTAAAAGACTGGCAAGGAGGGTGAACCGGATGTAACAAAGACAAAAGGTATCTGTAAGGAGTCATGATCGACTATGTCCTTAAATAAATAAATAAAAAATGATATTTACAAAAATATACACAGAATCTGAAGTGAAGTAAAGTTTTATCCGGTGGGAAAAGTGCATCTACAACTTAATGAATCAATGAATACCAATATCTGTCTATATCTTTGAGATGAAGTATTATGATTACTTACGTTATTTATATTGGAAAATACGAAAACTTAAGGAATCAGCACATATGCTAGTCCATAAAAAATCTCCCGAGCCGACCAAGCATAGAAATGAATAAAATATGGGAACCAGTAATAAGGAGTGCTACAGAAAAGCAATGAATAAGAAAAAAAATTGCAATATAAGCTCTGGTAAAAAATGCAATATGAGCACTGGTAAAAAAATGATTACTGATACATTAGGTTTACAAGTCCCCAAAAATTCATACTCAGCTGTTCTCAAGTGGATAAAGACGTTGGTTAGATCCAGTGACTGGACCCAAAGAGTTGTGAGTTCAATACCAGGCCACAGCAGCGGTGAAGCAAATTTAGAGAGTTTAGTTAAAGGGAAATAACTGAAACATCCGGAAGAGGCATGACACGGGGAACTAGAACAATCTACCCCGGTGGACGAAATAAAGGGATTGGTTCGGAATTCGAAACACCTGAAGAAGGCCAGGGCGTACAATGGCCGAAACGTTGTGAATATGGCAATGAAGATGAGAATAACAATCCGAATAATGCAAATAATGTAAGCAACTATGAATACCGGTTTTATAAAATTATAATTTTTTTAATGTGAAGCAAAGTGAATCTTAAAGGTCTTGTATTTTTTTCTGTCACATAAACCATGGACATTACCATAAATGCATGGATTTCCAGGAATCGGAACCAAAAATCTCGTTAGGTGAAGAATTTTAAGGGGTTGCTATGTATGACATCAAACTCGTCAAATATCTCAACAGTCAGCCGTATACAATCACTTTCTCAAAGTGCTTGTATATCAATGCTTGAAATTGGCTTTGAGCGAATGTAGCGTGTAGGTCTTGAAAAGGACCATCCCTTCCCGAACATTGCAAACTGGCGCTACATAATCACAATCAAAGAACTGTACCAAATAATAGAAACCACATCTCTTGAGAACTTTCAATAACAAAATAGGATAGCACATGTAACTCAACTAGTATATAATGACATTTTCGAGATGCTGACGTTACAGCCTACTCTAAACCGTCCTGGGTAGGACGATAAACTACATTCGGCAGCAAGGCCTCTGTTCAGAAGGTTTTGAGGAGCGTGATTACACCTCTTACTTGCTGATGTTCCCGGGTCCACCCTGATCTGGGGTGGTAGCACCTGTTAGGGTCCCAGCTATGGGCAAATAGTTAACTCCCAAACTGGGGTCAAAACACTATGAAAATATAAAAATAAGTTTTAATACCAGCAAAACATAGTAAAAAATACTACCAGCAATATATTTTGAAGGTAAAATATTAGCAGCAATATATTTTGAAGGAAAAATATTAGCAGCAATATATTTTGAAGGTAAAATATTACCAGCAATACTTTTTTCAAGGTAAAATATTACCAGCAGTACTTTTTTCAGGGAAAAATATTACCAGTAATACATTTTGAAGGTAAAATATTACCAGCAATACATTTTTGAAAAAACATTAGCAGCAGTACATTTTTGAAAAAATATATTATCACCAATAAAAATCTTGTTGGCATTAAATAACCCCTTGAGGTTGTCTGTCTACATTTCTGAGATGGGGTATAATGTACATTATTTACATTATTCGGACTATTGTCCTCATCTTTTTCGCCATATTTATCACAACGTTTCGGCCGTTGTACGCTCCGGCCTTGTTCAGGTGGTTGGAATGTCGAACTGAACCCTTTATTTCACTCACTGGGGTAGACTGTTCTAGTTCCACGTGCCATGTCTAATGGATGTCAGTTGTCAGTTATCTCCTGTTAATTTACCTCTGAAAGTTCTTCACTGCCTTAACCGGGTATTGAACTCACACTCTTTGGGTCCTGTCACTGGATCTAACCATACTGGAAGGAGCAATTACAGATACTGGACTAGAGAAACCTATTTACCTGTAAAATCTGTTAATAGAAAGGCTTTATAAATTTCGACTGAAAGGAGAACAATAAATGCTGACAATGAATGCCGAATGTTTCCTTATAAGGAGACGGCTAATATTATTAACAATTATTTATTCCCGCTGTTATATTGAAAGATAAAAATAATGAATGGCATGAATTTCAAAATGATTAATAAATTATGCAAGTCTACATAATACAGAGGTGTAATACAATTAGTTCTAGTTTTCCAATTTTGATATTGGCCTGGGTGCAAATGATAATTGATTTCTTCTTGTCATTCAAAGGGTTATGTATTCATAAAACACACAGCAAAAGATTTCAAGTATAAATGGATTGCAGGCACTAAGACTTTATTCGCTCTTGGGTGCTGAGAATTCTTGCTACGCCACTGGGTGTCAAAATATTGTGGACTGGTGCTAGTTTAATCGAGGTTTATTTAATATTCAAGCATTTTTTGTGCTGAGTTAGATACACAATTTACAGCTGTACCAGTCTAAGATAAACTTAGAAAATATCAAAGCAAATATTTTTTATAACAAAGATGATTTGTTCGAAAATCACGTGTAGATCGTTTGCTTTATTTGTTTACAGGTAAAGGTACCATTTTGGGGGGTTCGTTAAACTTTCTTTCTCACATGTACGTTTTCTCTTTCTCTCTTTGTGGTTTTGTATTCCCTTTCTTTCTTTTCCATATGTGTCTGTATTAATTGTCTATTTGTGGTTTGTTGAGCTTTTTTTCTTTCTTTTCCCATCAAATTATCTTCCTTTTTTTCCTCTTAGCTATTTCAATCTTTCTTTCTTTTTTCCCCATCAAATTATTTTCCTTTTTCTCTTAGCTATTTCAATCTTTCTTTCTTTCTTTTCCTATCAAATTATCTTCCTTTTTTCTCTTCGCTTTCTTTCTTTCTTTATCAAATTATCTTCCTTTTTTTCCCTTAGCTATTTAAATCTTTCATTTTTTTGTACCCGCCTTTTGGTCTTTTTATAATTTAAAAAATTCTTCCATTCAATCGTTTCTTTAATCTTTCTCTTGTCGTTTGTCTATTTTTCTTCTCTCCACCACTCTCCCCCTTTCTATCTCACACATCCTCTCCCCCACCACAATTCATTCATTCATTCTCTCTCTAAGTCTCTACGAATCTTTTAAACCTAACCGCTCTTTCTATATGACAAAATTTCCAATTTTTCCACAGTGAAAATGGTGAATAATTGCGCTGTATCATTTGAAAGGCGAACAGACAACGTCTTTGGGGCGTATCCCTTGAAGGGTTCAAAAAAAGAAGTATTAGTCACAACTTTTATTTGATTTTGGCTGCTGATATGTCAACGAAAGCGAATCAGTCATGGGCCAGAAGCCTCGGACATTTTCAAGACCAAGCAATCTTGATTAACTTTGTACAGTGGCCGGGGAGAGCGCAAACTGTAGTGGGGGGAGTTTTAAGGGGACAGTGTTCATGAGGACGGAGAGTCAATTCGAGAGCGAACATCCAACCATGAAAAAAAAAAAAAAAAAAACTATCTCCGTTCAGTGTTTTGACGAAACTAGATTTGACGTTTAGTTTCGGTTAGAGACGAAAAAAAAAACAAAACATCAAGCTTGATTTATTTTTAAATATTTACCCCTGCATCTAACCCGTCTAATGTATACACCAGAAATCAGTCGTGCCGCCGGCAGTGTTCAAGATGAAAGCAAAACTCCCCTACCTCCATTGGCTTCTAGTCATCAGCCTTTCTCCATTCCAAATAAATAAATAAATAAATAAGGAAGGATATAGTTTTATTAAAAAGGTTAAGTGTTGAATGGGATGAGTTATTAACACCAGCGATGGAGAATTAACTGAAACAGACAGGCGAGCCTTTTATAAACCATCCACTATGTCCGACTATATCTTAGTACAGATTTATATATTTATTGGTCAAGCATATGATCCCTGGATGGACGTTATCTGACGTGGACCAATGAGAATTGCAGATCGCTAATTCGTTCACGTTCTCATTTATATTTTGTGCGCATGTCATTAGGCAGCCATATTTGTCAGCTTTATGCGACCAACAGGTTTGATTAGTTGAAAAGTCCATCAGAAAGTCATTTTCTTTCCTTTTCTCTGGGAAAACAAAATGGAAAAGAAGCAAACGAACAAAGGTCAATCCTGCTAATCCAATCTTTATCTGTTTCTTAATCTCTTCCGCTTTGTCTCTCTCTTTCTATAATTTCTCCTTCTCTACTCCGCCATCATTGGTTCATGCACAATCTTTTTCCAGTTTTATGAGTCATATTTCCAAAATTATTAAACCTCCCCTACTCCCCCCAGCAAGTCCAAGTGGTTAAATTTGTCAGAAAACACTTCATAATTTTGTAGGTGGGGGTAACGTTGGGTTGGTGGATGTTACGATGTATTAACTCCTGTTGCGTTATTTAATGTCAAACTGATACCTGTATTTATAGGTAAATATTGGTCAGGTATATACTTGAGTCTATAGGTAAACATCGGTTGTGTTTATACTGGAGTTGATAGATAAAAAATGAGCATTTTTATACAATGATATTCACACTCTACAAGGCCCTAGAGCCACGCGAGATAGAGGATTGCAGAGCAAGAGTTAGAGTTTGTGCGGATATCTGGGGAAGATAATATTTAACTCTAGATTTGATCAGGTTAAGATTGTTAGTGCTCGGGGAAGCGTGCACTTGGGGTTCGGTTCGACAAAGCAACGGTTCGTGGGAAGAAGCTGTTAGAGTAGAACTTGTATCTCACCAATGTAATACCAAGGGGAAACCATTCCATTTATTTATCTCACCAATGTAATACCAAGGGGAAACCATTCCATTTATTTATCTCACCAATGTAATACCAAGGGGAAACCTTTCCATTTATTTATTTTTATCTATAAATCTGACAGTTCACAGATAATAGATACAAAAATTGAATATTGTTACAGATCGCAATATTTGAAAACTTTTTTCCTCTAAGATGATTTCAAATTTTCTTTTTCGTAAAATGTTTTCAAACTCTCTTCTTCCTATCAAGTTATCAAACTCTCTGTAAGATGTTTTTGAATTTTCTTCTTCCTAAAATATTTTAAAACTTTCTTCTTCCTAAGATGTTTTCATACTCTCTTTGTAAGATGTTTTCAAACTCTTCTTCGTAAGATGTTTTCAAACTCTTCTTCGTAAGATGTTTTCAAACTCTTCTTCGTAAGATGTTTTCATACTCTTCTTCGTAAAATGTTTTCAAAGTCTTCGTAAAATGTTTTCAAAGTCTCTTCTTCGTAAAATGTTTTCAAACTCTCTTCTTCCTATCAAGTTATCAAACTCTCTGTAAGATGTTTTTAAATTTTCTTCTTCCTAAAATATTTTAAAACTTTCTTCTTCCTAAGATGTTTTCATACTCTCTTTGTAAGATGTTTTCAAACTCTTCTTCGTAAGATGTTTTCAAACTCTTCTTCGTAAGATATTTTCATACTCTTCTTCGTAAAATGTTTTCAAAGTCTTCGTAAAATGTTTTCAAAGTCTCTTCTTCGTAAAATGTTTTCAAACTCTCTTCTTCGTAAGATGTTTTCAAAGTCTCTTCTTCGTAAAATGTTTTCAAACTCTCTTCTTCGTAAGATGTTTTCAAAGTCTCTTCTTCGTAAAATGTTTTCAAACTCTCTTCTTCGTAAGATGTTTTCAAAGTCTCTTTGCTCGATCCACTTTCTATTTCTCTTTCAGTAATCTTCGAGGTAGAGTACTACGCCAGGAGGCAGTTTGTACAGATAGAAGGGGAAGATAAAGAGTTATCCTAGACATCTTGGAGTTCGGTTCCACAAATCAGTGGCATGTGGGAAGAACCTACTCGAGTGGAACTAACATCTTACCAATGGAATTCACCCTGTACAAGACCCGATGGCCACTCGTGGTATACGGTTTAGAGAGTAAGAGGCATAGCTTATGCGGATATATGCGGAAAATAACGGTTAATCCTAGACTTGAACAGGTTACAATTGTAATGATCGGGGAAGCGTCCTCTTGGGGGTCGTTTCCACAAAGAAGGTATTCGTGAGAAGCTGTTGTTCGTGTTTTAGCCGTGTAGGTTAGAAGTGGTGGAACTAAAGAATGTAGTTTGTCTGAATACTTTTCATGCAAATAACGATAAGGTAGCGAGAGGCTTGCGACTTGACGATGTAGAATGGAAATAATTTGTTACCCACAATGCTGGAAAGTGAATAATAATAATAATAACTAACGGATAAGCACCATAAATATTTTAGGCTTTACTTTTCATCTCGTACGCCGCAAGCCAGCACAGAAGAGTAGGCTGATAAAACTAACGCCACAATGTCAAACCACAGGTTTCGAGGCCAAACTGAATCATCTACAGGCTCCTCATCATGTAACCAGGAAAGTGGATTAGCAACCCCAATCTGATCAACGAAGATCAGCAACGACCAGGAGAATCACTTCAGCATCCTCGGACTATTATTACAATGTCTCGTTGCCACTTATCAGGTAGCTCCACGGTACCTCATGAGTTTAATTCTACAGTTTACCAATCTAGTTTTCATTAGAGAAAGTTTTCCACATCAAAGCGTTCGAAAAAGGTTGGTTGTTCCATCTCAGCTCAAGGCTGACTTGAGCGCGACCATTATAGTTACTTTTTGTTTGAGTATTTTTTTAGTGTTCACCCTGTACAATACCCTGGAGCCACTCGAGGTAGAGTGTTACAGAAGAAGAGACACACTATATGCGGATATGTGGGGAAGATAACCGTTAATCCTAAACTTGAACGGGTTAAGATTGAAGTCATCGGGGAAGCACCCTCTTGGCGGTCGGTTCCATAAAGAAGCGATTCGTAAGAAGAAGCTACTCAGGTTTTAGCCATTAGAATTGGTGGAACTAAGAAATGTAGTTCGTCTGAACAATTTTCACGGAAATAGCTATAGAGCAGCGAGTGGCTTACGACTTTTCATCTGTGAGAAAGAGGTTGTAGGGTGGAAAAATATGAGTCTCTAAGTAAACTTTGATTTGTTTATACTTGAGTCCCCAGGTAGAGATTGTCAAGTTTGTTTAATCTTTAATCGAGTCTGTACGTAAATATTGGTCGTATTTATGTGTAAGTCAACAGATAAACAGTGATCGTGAATTGATAGGTAAGCATTTGTTGGGTTTAAGGCAAACACTGTTTGGGTTTATACTTGAGTCTTTTGGCAAACATTACTTAGATTTATACTTGAGACTATATGTAAACAGGGATGGTGCGTATATACTTCCGAGAAAAAAGTCAATGATAATTTCTAAAAATAACCCTCCCAGTTTTACCGCCCCTAAAAGACATCGTAGGACAGGGATCCATATTTCCCTCAATATTTTTAACCGGGAACATGTGCCTCATTGAAACGTCAAAAACAACATTAGATCGTACAGGCAGTGGGTATTATTACCGATTGTTATATAATTTCAAACTGCGTGGTCGAGTTTATCCTGTTAAAAATCTTAAAACACTTTTTGACATGTCGTATCCGTGCCATGTGACCCACGATTATGTCGATGAACAATGAATCGATTAAACGTGAGACACTCACTTAATATGATGTTTGGATTTACGATATATCAAACATGTTTGGTTATTTGCTGCCGAATTTCGTATGAGGCACCCAGTGAGGATCGAACTCTCTACATTTAATAGCAATGGCTAATCAGAGTAGCCTCGTTAACAATTATACCATATGAAGTCGCCTCGCTTAACGAAAGGCTACCAGATTGTGAAAGTAAGCCAAAAGAAAATGGAAGAAATTAGATATAAAATGTTAAAGTTAACGTGACCCATATAGATGTCCATATATCCGGAAATGTTATTCTAATTATTAATGTTATTTACTAAGCTTATTGGTTCCTAGCCGCTAGCCATTAAACTAATAATGATGATGATAATGCCGATTCTGTGATAAATATCCAGAAACATTTGACCTTCTTGTATCAGGTTGCATGGTGTTAGCGTCCGTCGATATATAAAACTTGGCAAGGTGGACCAATATCAGCAGCGTAAAATCTGCAACTTTTACAAGAAAGAAACTTCTAGTAATTGGTATGAACAGAACCCAGACCCGGTGACCAATTTAATTGATCTTTATAATACACACAGACAAAGACCAATCAAGGCTAATCGCCCAGACGTCCTGATGAAAACTGACAAAAACAGAATCTGCTTTCTCATTGAAATGGCAGTCCCTGTAGGCTGTAAAGCATCTTTAAAGATCTTAAAAAATATATTAATATACAAGGTTTGGTATAGTTTATTTTGTTTTACGGTATATCAACCACAATGTGTAATTTAATGCCGACAAGATTTTTAGGATAGGTTCCTATGAATTGAATATGTATTATTTGTCAGAAATCAGTTTGTAGATCAAGTTTCACTGATATTTTTTTTTTAAAGATGGTTGTTGTAGAGAGTCTGGTTTTACGACATATTAACTTCATTGTGTTATTTAACGCTGCCAAGATTTTTAGGAGAGGCTCTTATGAATAGAATATGTATTCTTTCAAGAAATCAGGTTTCATTGACTTATTTTGTAAAGACGGTTTTTCGTCGAAGGTCTAATGTATTTCTGTTATTTTTATTTTTATTTTTTGCAAAAATGTGTTGCTGGTAATTTTTAGTATCTGTCTATATTTCTGAGATGAGGTATTATGTAGACTATTTAAATTATACGGACTATCGTCCTCATCTTTGTTGCCATACTTATCACAACGTTTTGGCCGTTGTATGCTCCGGCTTTCTTCAGGTCGTTGGAATGTCGAACTGAACCTTTTATTTCGCTCGCTAGGGTAGACTGTTCTAGTTCCACATGCCATGTCTAATGGATGTCAGTTATCAGTTATCTCCTGTTAATTCCCCTCTCCAAGTTCTCCACCGCCTTAATGTTGTAGAGTAGTTTTCACAGTGGAGGCTTGTATTTCGCTAAGTTGGTCCTAAAAGTGTCCAACGTACAAAACGTTAGGAACTTGAAATAATAATAGTTAATGACGCAGCAATCGAGTTGGGGTGGTTGATACTTCAATGTCCGACATCGACTGACTCACTCAACTCCACTGAGCCCAACTGGCGACCGCTACTACTACTTATTATGTGTGGGAGAGTCTATTACAATAGAATAGGTAATGTTCTGGTATAACACTTAACCAGGTATTGAACTCACACTCTTTGGGTCCTTTCACTGGATCTAACTAACGCCTTTATCCACTGTGCCATGTGTCCTTTTTTTATATTCTCAATGATTTTTTACCCCAGTTTGGGGGTTAACTATTTTCCCATAGCCGGGACCCGGATCAGGGTAGACCTGGGAACAACAGCAAGTGGAGGTCCAACACTCCTCAAGACCACCAGATCAGAAACCTTGCTGCCGGGTGTATTTTTTTTCTCATACCCAGGACAATCAAAACACTAAGATCTTAAACCGATGCCTTAAAGAAACGCAAAAGCCATGTCTCGCAAGCCGTTCTGGGTATGATGGTAAACTACACCCGCATCCGCGTCCTACAACCAACAGCAATGCCTCTCAGGAGGTTTTAAGGAGCGTGGAAGCACCTCTTAAGTACTGGTCCACCCTGATCCGAGGTTGTAGCAGCTGTTAGGATCCCAGCTATGCGCAGGTAGTTAACCCCAGAACTGGGATCAACTCCCTATGAAAGTGTAAAAATAGGTTTTAATACCAGCAATACATTTTTGTAAAAATATTACCAGCAATAAATTTTTGAACAAAATAATTATTACCAACAATGGATTTTTGAAGGAAAAAAATATTACCAGCAATACATTTTCGAATGAAAAATATTTCCAGTAATACATTTTTGAAAAAAAAAAATATTACTAGCAATACAGTTTTGAAGGAAAAAATTATCAGCAATATATTTTTGAGAAAATAAATATTAACAGTAATAAATTGCCATCAATAAAAATCTTGTCGGAATTAAATGACCCATTGAGGTTGATATGCCATAAACCAAACCAAACCAAACCAAACTTGTTCTCGCAAGTACAGCTCACAACTTATGAAGGGATTTATCTATGTAAAGTGTGCTTATGGCCACATCATGTTCCGATACGATAACAGAAGTTAAGCAATGGCGACCCTGGTTAGACCAGGTGACCAATTTTATTCTGGTCTTTATAATATACCCAGACAAAGACCAATCAAGGCTAATCACCCAGAGATTGTGACCAAAGACCAGAAAAACAGAATGTGCTTTCTCATTGACATGGCAGTCCCTGTAGATTGTAAAGCATCTTTAGGAAGGAGAACATGAAAAAGAGAGTAAAAGAACGTTGAGGAGAGGCATGAGCGTGGAGTAGAGAGAGAAGAGAGACGAGAGGGTGAAGAAGTGAGAGACGAGAACGTGAATGAAAGAGTGAGCGAGAGATGAGAGCGTATTTTTGGTATATGGGTGACTATTTAAAAATACTAGATGCTTTAAGTGCAAAATGTCATGATGCCATTTCTGACCTTAGGTTTCTGGTTGGGTCCCGAAAAGAAATGAGTATACAATAAAAATCAAAAATAGTAGTAGTAGTAATAATAATAATAGTAATAATAAAAACTAAAAGCAAAATTATATAGAGATAAAGACGATAGTTATGCAATATGAATAAACTGGCTCAGAAATATAATTTAGTTTGTTCCACTGCTCAGTCATTGTTTCTCCATCAAATATGGTCACTTATCAATATTTAAGACCTTTTATATAGATATTTGTTATTTTGTATCGTCCGTTTCACACACCACTTCGGTCTTTTGAAGAAGAATAGAGGCTTATCCCTTGTTTCCAGTTTAGGATTAGGTCTCCAGTCCCTTCTAAAGTCTACTTCAACTCTATACTTCTAACTTCTCTGCCTAAACTCTGTAATTTTATTTACTATTTATTTTCCTTCAATTTTATTTAAAATTTATTTTCCTACAATATTCTTGAGTCTTGTTTCCTGCTTAGGATTAAGTTTCCGGTTCCTTGTAAATTCTACCTGGACTCTATATTTCTAAAGTCTTCGTCTAAACTCTGAAAGGTATACTATTTATTTCTTTTTTTCTTCAATGGGAGTAGAATGTTATTCGATAATTAAACCTTGACCACTTCGAGTCTAGAGGTGACCGTTGTTTATCCTGCATAGACACAGGAACTTCACCTCTTCTCTTTTCTTACGCTAATACAGTAACCCTCTGAATTTAGTGACTCTTAAGCCCTGCATTGAGTGAACATTAGTAAAAATAGATATATTTCCTCTTTCTTTCTTTCCTTCTTCCTTTCTTAGTCTCTCTTTCCCTGTTTTTTTTTTTTGTTTTCATGCTGTCCTCTTTCCTTCCTTCACGCTCTCATCTCTCGCTCACTCTTTCCTTCAAGTTCTCGTCTCTCGCTTCTTCACCCTCTCGCCTCTCTTCTCTCTCTACTCCACGCTCATGCCTCTCCTCAACGTTCTACTATCTTTTTTCTCTCTGTTTCATGCTCTCCTTCCTCTCTTTCACGTCCTCCTCCTCCTCCTCTCTCTCAAGCCTTCATTTCTCTCATGCGCAATATCATCTTTTCTCTCTCTCTCTCTTGTCCGTCCGTCCGCCCTTCTTTCTTTCTTTCTTTCACGTCCCCTGTTTCCCGTTTAGGATTGAGTTTCCGGTTCCTTCTAAAATCTTCAACTCTATACTCCTAACGCTTGTCGTTACGCTAATATATCTCCACTCAGTTAAGCTCTAGCTTGAGTGGTTCTTAAGCATCGTATTGGATGAACATTGGTTAAAAAAAGAAAAATGAAGAGACTTCTTCTGTGTGTCGTGTCACTACAGGAATCGGCCAATCATGGCCCTCCACAACCTCCTATCTCTTGCAGTTTTTTGTAAGAGTTATCTCTTTATTATCCTTTCCCTTTTGCTATCTATTCACATAAACTCGACAAGTATTCCGCTGTTGCTTTTGCGTCTGATACACCCTATGAGTGTCAAATTTTCCAAGCTGTCCTTCCTCATTATATGTCAAAGAAATTTTAGCTGTCTCTTCCTGATTCTAAGTATAAATGTCCTTCTTTATTTCCATTTCCTTAAGACGTCATTGTTTCTTACGTGCTCCCTCCCACAATGTTATTCTCAGTATCCTTCTGTACAGCAACTTTTCTGTTGCCTCAAATTTCCTCTCATATAAGACTCTTACTGAAGTGACTATGAATACCTACATTCATAGGAATAGATAAATTTGCCTATCGCCCTGTTCATACTCTTCTCTAGACCTTTTGAACAGGATTAGAGGTTTATCTCTTGTTTCCCGTTTAGGATAGGGTGTCCAGTTCATTCTAAATATAATTTCTTCTAAAGTTTATTTCTTCTCCTCTCTCAATAGGAGTAGATAGGTTTGCCTAGCGTCATGGTCACACTCCTCCTCAGCCATTTTGAACAGGAGTTTATGTTCATCCCTTGTTTCCTGTTTAGGACTGGGTTTCCGGTCCATTCTAAATGCTACTTCAACTCCTAACGTCTCCACCTGGAGTTTTATTTGCTAATTAAATCTTGACCTCTTCAAGTCTAGAATTAGCTGTCTTTCCTGTTATCTTGCCCTTTCTTACGCTAATACAACTCCACAGAATAACTCTTTACCTTGGGTGGCTCTTGGGCCTTGTATTGGTTGAATATTACTAAAAGAATATTAAAGAATTACTTTGTTTCTTCACAATGTACGTCTTCATAACTCTCCACAGCTTCCTTTTTAAAATCTGTAGACTTCTTATTGTCATGTTTGTTTTTGGGAATGTAAATAATTTAGAGATGTTTTTCTTCTAAACTGGTTGTTAGCCAAGGCAAGAGAAAACCGTCTGCTGTAATATTTGACACACAACTGAAAGTAGCATGATTATAAATATAATTTTTTTTTAAATTTGTTTTGGTTAAGCATTTCTTTCTGCATTTACACTGTGTATGAAAAGAAGCTCTGTATTGGTTATCGATCCGCATGTCAGTCAGTTGGAGATATACAGGAATGTGGCTGTGTTTTGCCGATAAAGAAGCAGATCGCTTATTATTGGAGCGGGGTGAAATCGAATGGAAAAAACTCGCATTAAAACCGAACCCCTTTTAAAAAGACACTTGACGCCATTTGTTTATTTTACCACCACTCCCTTTCTACTTTACGACTGTCGATTCTTTCTTTTTCTCTCTATCTCTTCATTCTTTTTTCTTTCTTTTTTCTCTTTCTTTCTTTTTCTCTCTATCTCTTCATTCTTTTTTCTTCCTTTTTCTCTTTCTTTCTTTTTTCTTTATCTCACTTTTTAATTTTATTTCTTTTCTTTCTTTTTTTCATTTTCTTGCCTTATCCCTCTCTTTCTTCTTTCTCATTTTAATTTTCTTTATTACTTTCTTTCATTTACTTCCTTCTTCTATTTCTTTCTTTTTCTCCTTTTTACTCTTTCTTCCTTTTCTCCTCTTTTATATTCTTCTTTCTTTGTTTTCTTCCATTTTTTTTTTTTTTTGTTTCTTCCATTTTTTCTTTTTTTCTTTCTATCTTTTCCCTCTTTCATTCTTACTTTCTTTCTGTTTCTTCCTTTTTCTTTCTTTCTTTTTCTTTCTTTCTTTCTGTTTCTTCCTTTTTCTTTCTTTTTCTTTCTTTCTTTCTGTTTCTTCCTTTTTCTTTCTTTCTTTTTCTTTCTTTCTTTCTTCTTTCTGTTTCTTCCTTTTTTTTCTTTCTTTTTCTTTCTTTCTTTCTGTTTCTTCCTTTTTCTTTCTTTTTTCTGTTTCTGGGTTTTTTCTTTCTTTTCTTTCTTTCTTTCTGTTTCTTCCTTTTTCTTTCTTTCTGTTTCTTCCTTTTTCTTTCTTTCTGTTTCTTCCTTTTTCTTTCTTTCTTTCTTTCTGTTTCTTCCTTTTTCTTTCTTTTTCTTTCTTTCTTTCTGTTTCTTCCTTTTTCTTTCTTTCTTTCTGTTTCTTCTTTTTTCTTTCTTTTTCTTTCTTTCTTTATGTTTCTTCCTTTTTCTTTCTTTCTTTTTCTTTCTTTATTTCTTTCTTTCTTTCTGTTTCTTCCTTTTTCTTTCTTTCTTTTTCTTTCTTTCTTTCTGTTTCTTCCCTTTTCTTTCTTTTTCTTTCTTTCTTTCTGTTTCTTCTTTTTTCTTTCTTTTTCTTTCTTTTTCTTTCTGTTTCTTCCTTTTTCTTTCTTTCTGTTTCTTCCTTTTTCTTTCTTTCTTTTTCTTTCTTTCTTTCTGTTTCTTCTTTTTTCTTTCTTTCTTTCTTTCTTTCTTTCTGTTTCTTCCTTTTTCTTTCTTTCTTTTTCTTTCTTTCTGTTTCTTCTTTTTTTTTCGTTCTTTCTTTTTGTTTCTTTCTTTTTGTTTCTTTCTTTTTGTTTCTTTCTTTTTCTTTCTTTCTTTCTGTTTCTTCTTTTTCTTTCTTTCTTTCTTTTATACTATTTCCTTTCTTTCCTCTTTCTGTCCTTCTCCAATCTTTTATTTCTGTCCTTTTAGCCTTGCTTTAATTATTTTATCTTTTCAATTCCTCTGGTTTCCAAACTTTTTCTTTCTTTTTCCTTCGACTAATAAACCTTTTTTCTTTCCTACTTCTCTCGTTTCCACTCATTTTCTTTCATTTTTCTTCGAAATGAAATCATTCTTTCCTTTCTTCATTCTCTTGTTTCTAATCTTTCTTTCATTTCCCTTGTTTTCTAATCTTTCATTTTTCTTCTTTCTCTCGTTTCCGATTTTCCTTTTTTTCATTTATTTTTTCTTTCTTTCTTTCCCAATCTCTCATTTCTCCGTCTTTACTTTTTTCTCTTACTTTCTTTTTCCCCTTTATTTCAAATTTTTTTCTTTCATTTTCTTAGTCTTCTAACCTTTCTTTTCTTTCTCGTTTCATGCCTTTTATTTTTCGTCTTCTTATTTAACTGTCTTTTACACTTTCTTTCCGCCTTCTACTTCTTTTCTCTTTCTTTTCCTTTTGGCTTTAGTTTCTCTTTGATTCCTGTACCGTTACTTTCCATCATAATTACTTATTCCTTTTTATTTTCTCTTACTTTTCGCATCTTCATCCTTCAAATGTTGCTCTTTTTATATTTCTCTTCCCATTTTTAACTCTTCTTAACTCCCTCCATCCTTCCTTCCTTCCTTCCTTCCTTTCTACGTCCTCCATTTTTCGCCTTCCCATTTCTTATTAATCTAATATAAATTGTTTATTTTTGCCAGTTTCCTTTATATTAATTGGTGACTAATTGCTCAATGTTTGGGGGCAATAACATTCCGATCGTCCCTCATAGACAGGATTATCTCCATTAATGAGCTGCAACTTGATTTTAATTACAATCATACCTGCCAGTTTGTCAAGCAAAAGTCGAACCAGTGACCGGCTGGGTTGATTTTCAGTCTTTTCCTCCACAATCATTTATTCAAAATTCATCGTTGGTAATCCTTTTTTTTTCTTCCTTTTCTTGTTACTTTTATTCTCCATTTTTTCGTTAGTTAAATATGGCCTCATCCACCCAGGGCCTACCAAACCTGACAAGAACATTCTGGTTATTTACCGGATAGATGAAAGAAATACTGAAAAATAATAATTGACAATGCTTCATCTAAAAATGCTAACCAGCAGGAGTCATTCAAATTTAGCCATATAGCTATATTCTCTACTTCTACTTCTTATGGATGGAAGTTGCAATAAAAAGCAAGAGAAATGAAGATGAAAGAAATTCTAGTCAAAAATGAATAATTGACAATGCTTTATCTAAGAAGGGTGAGAGTGATTGGGTCACTGCAGCCTTTCTTTATTGGTGTAGGACAGTTTTGCTTTCCTACAAAAATTAGCACTTGATTATTGTTTATATCTGGGCTTGAACTCACACGGACAAAAAACTACACAACATGTAACGGTTCCCTTTGGTCAGACGTAGTCGTAGGTTCACTGTGCAGTGGAATTCCTGACCAATTCCCTTTACATATCTAGGTTCAAGACGGAAAAAAGAATTTAAGAAGTGTGTATTGGACAATCTCTTTCTTCTTCTTTTTCCTCAGGACAAACTTTCTTCTTCTTCTTCTTCTTTTCCTGGCTCTCTGCTTTCTTCTTCTTCCTTTTCCCTACTCTCTGCTTTCTTCTTCTTTTCCCGTGTCTCTCTGCTTTCTTCTTCTTCTTTTCCCTACTCTCTTCCTTTCTTCTTCCTTTTTTCCTCCTCTCTTTCTTCTTCTTCTTTTTCCTCCTCTCTTCTTTCTTCTTCTTCATTTTCCCTACTCTCCTTTCTTCTTCTTGGCCCCCCTCTCTAATTTTTTCTTCTTTTTCCCTCTCTGTCTTTTCTTCTTCCTTTTTCCTTTCCTAACCCAGTAAGTGTTGATAATTTCTTCTTCTTTAACCTCCTCTCTGCTTTCTTCTTCTTTTTTTTTCCCTGCCTCTGAAATTTCTTCTTCTTCCCTACTCTCTGTTTCTTCTTCCTTTTTCCTCCTCTCTTTCTTCTTCTTTTTTTTCCTCCTCTGCTTTCTTCTTCTTTTCTTTTCCCTATTACTCTGCTTTCTTCTTCTTCTTTTGCCCTACTCTCTGCTTTCTTCAATCTTTTTTCCTCCTCTCTTTCTTCTCTTCTTTTTCCTCCTCTCAGGACTTTCTTCTTCTTGTTTTCCAATGAAAAAGAAATACTCTCCCTTTCTTCTTCTTCTTTTTATACTCTCTGCTTTCTTCTTCTTTTCCCTACTCTCTGCTTTCTTCTTCCTTTTTCCTCCTCTTTTTCTTCTTCTTCTTTTTTCCTCCTCTAATTTTTCTTCTTCTTTTTCTTTTCCGTCTCTCTGCTTTCTTCTTCTTTTTTTACCTTCTCTGCTTTCTTCTTCCTTTTTTTCTTCCTCTCTTTTTCTTCTAGTTTTTCCTCCTCTCTTTTTCTTCTTCTTTTCTTTTCCTTCATCTCTGCTTTCTTCTTCTTCTTTTCATTTACTCTCTGCTTTCTTCTTCCTTTTTCCTCATCTCTCTTTCTTCTTCTTCTTTTCCTCTTCTGCTTTCTTCTTCTTTTTTTCCTCTCTTCTTTCTTCTTCTTTTCCCTCATCTCTGCTTTCTTCTTCCTCTTTTCCTCCTCTCTACTTTCTTTTCTTTTTCCCTACTCTCTTTTTTCTTTTTCCTTTTTTTCCTCCTCTCTTTCTTCTTCTTCTTTTCCCTTCTCTCTGTTTTCTTCTTTTTTTTTCCTCTCTGCTTTTTCTTCTTTTCCCTACTCTCTCTTTTTCTTCTTCTTTTTTCTTCCTCTTTTCATTCATTCTTCTTTTTTCCTCCTCTTTTGTCCTTTCGTTTTTTCTTTTTCTTTTCTCCTTCTCCTCTTCTTTTTTTTTCCTTTTCTTTTTCTCTCTCCTCTTTTTCTTCTTCTTTTTCCCTCCTCTCTGCTTTCTTCTTTTTCTTCTTTTCCCTACTCTCTGTTTTCTTCTTCTTTTCCCTCCTCTCCTTTCTTCTTCTTTTCCTTTCCTTTCTGCTTTCTTCTTCTTCTTCTTCTTTTTTCCTCCTCTCTTTCTTCTTCTTTTTTTTCCCTACTCTTTGCTTTCTTCTTTTTTTCCCTCCTCTCTTGTTTTTTTCTTCTTCTTTTTCTTTTCCTCTCTCCTTTCTTCTTCTTCTTTTCCTCCTCTCTTTCTTCTTCTTCTTTTTCCTCCTCTCTGCTTTCTTTTCCTTTTCCTCCTCTCCTTTCTTCTTCTTCTTTTTCTCTTCTTTCTGTTTTTCTTCTCTTTTCCCTTCTCTCTGCTTTCTTCTTCTTTTTTCCTCCTCTCTGCTTTCTTCTTCTTTTTTCCTCCTCTCTGCTTTCTTCTTCCTTTTCCCTCCTCTCTTTCTTCTTCTTCTTTTTCCCTACTCTCTGCTTTCTTCTTCTTTTTCCCTACTCTCTGCTTTCTTCTTCCTTTTTTCCTCCTCTCTTTCTTCTTCTTTTTTTCCTCCTCTCTGCTTTCTTCTTCTTTTTTCCTCCTCTCTGCTTTCTTCTTCTTTTTTTTTTCCCACCTCTCTGCTTTCTTCTTCTTCTTTTTCCCTACTCTCTGCTTTCTTCTTCTTTTTCCCTCCTCTCTGCTTTCTTCTTCCTTTTCCTCCTCTCTTTCTTCTTCTTCTTTTCTCTACTCTCTGCTTTCTTCTTCTTTTCCCTCTCTCTCTGCTTTCTTCTTCTTTTTCCCTCCTCTCTGCTTTCTTCTTCCTTTTCCTCCTCTCTTTCTTCTTCTTCTTTTTCCTCCTCTCTGCTTTCTTCTTCTTTTCCTCCTCTCTGCTTTCTTCTTCTTCTTCTTCTTTTTCCCTACTCTCTGCTTTCTTCTTCTTTTTCCCTACTCTCTGCTTTCTTCTTCTTTTTCCCTACTCTCTGCTTTCTTCTTCTTCTTCTTTTTCCTCCTCTCTGCTTTCTTCTTCTTCTTCTTTTTCCTCCTCTCTGCTTTCTTCTTCTTCTTCTTTTTCCTCCTCTCTGCTTTCTTCTTCCTTTTCCTCCTCTCTTTCTTCTTCTTCTTTTTTCCTCCTCTCTGCTTTCTTCTTCTTTTCCCTACTCTCTTCTTTCTTCTTCTTTTTTTTTTCCTCTCTCTCTTTCTTCTTCTTCTTTTCCCTACTCTCTGCTTTCTTCTTTTTTTTTTCCCTCCTCTCTGCTTTCTTCTTCCTTTTCCTCCTCTCTTTCTTCTTCTTCTTTTCTCTACTCTCTGCTTTCTTCTTCTTTTCCCTACTCTCTGCTTTCTTCTTCTTTTTCCCTCCTCTCTTTCTTCTTCCTTTTTCCTCCTCTCTTTCTTCTTCTTCTTTTCCTCCTCTGCTTTCTTCTTCTTTTTTTCCTCCTCTCTGCTTTTTTCTTCTTTTTTCCTCCTCTCTGCTTTCTTCTTCTTCTTCTTCTTTTCCCTCTCTCTCTTCTTTTCCCTACTCTCTGCTTTCTTCTTCTTTTTCCCTACTCTCTGCTTTTTCTTCTTCTTCTTCTTTTCCTCTCTCTCTTCTTTCTTCTTCTTTTCCCTCCTCTCTGCTTTCTTCTTCTTCTTTTTCCTCCTCTCTTTCTTCTTCTTCTTTTTTCCTCCTCTCTGCTTTCTTCTTCTTTTTCCCTACTCTCTGCTTTCTTCTTCTTTTTCTTTTTCCCTACTCTCTGCTTTCTTCTTCTTCTTTTTCCCTACTCTCTGCTTTCTTCTTTTTTTCCCTCCTCTCTGCTTTCTTCTTCCTTTTTCCTCCTCTCTTTCTTCTTCTTCTTTTTCTCTACTCTCTGCTTTCTTCTTCTTTTTCCCTACTCTCTGCTTTCTTCTTCTTTTTCCCTCCTCTCTGCTTTCTTCTTCCTTTTTCCTCCTCTCTTTCTTCTTCTTCTTTTTTCCTCCTCTCTGCTTTCTTCTTCTTTTTTCCTCCTCTCTGCTTTCTTCTTCTTCTTCTTCTTTTTCCCTACTCTCTGCTTTCTTCTTCTTTTTCCCTACTCTCTGCTTTCTTCTTCTTCTTTTCCTCCTCTCTTTCTTCTTCTTCTTTTTCTCTACTCTCTGCTTTCTTCTTCTTTTTCCCTACTCTCTGCTTTCTTCTTCTTTTTCCCTCCTCTCTGCTTTCTTCTTCCTTTTTCCTCCTCTCTTTCTTCTTCTTTTTTTTCCTCCTCTCTGCTTTCTTCTTCTTTTTTCCTCCTCTCTGCTTTCTTCTTCTTTTTTCCTCCTCTCTGCTTTCTTCTTCTTCTTCTTCTTTTTCCCTACTCTCTGCTTTCTTCTTCTTTTTCCCTACTCTCTGCTTTCTTCTTCTTTTTCCCTACTCTCTGCTTTCTTCTTCTTCTTCTTTTTCCTCCTCTCTGCTTTCTTCTTCTTTTTCCCTCCTCTCTGCTTTCTTCTTCCTTTTTCCTCCTCTCTTTCTTCTTCTTCTTTTTCCTCCTCTCTGCTTTCTTCTTCTTTTCCCTACTCTCTCTTTTCTTCTTCTTTTCTTTCTTTTCCCTACTCTCTTCTTTTTCTTCTTCTTTTTCCCTACTCTCTGCTTTCTTCTTTTTTCCCTCTCTCTCTTTCTTCTTCCTTTTTCCTCCTCTCTGCTTTCTTCTTCTTCATTTTCCCTACTCTCCGCTTTCTTCTTCTTCTTTTTCCCTACTCTCTGCTTTCTTCTTCTTTTTCCCTACTCTCTGCTTTCTTCTTCCTTTTTTCCTCCTCTCTTTCTTCTTCTTCTTTTTTCCTCCTCTCTGCTTTCTTCTTCTTTTTCCTACTCTCTGCTTTCTTCTTCTTCTTTTTCCCTACTCTCTGCTTTCTTCTTCTTTTCCCTCCTCTCTCTGCTTTTCTTCTTCTTTTTCCCCTCTCTGCTTTTTCTTCTTCTTTTTCTTCCTCTCTGCTTTCTTCTTCTTCTTTTTTTCCTCCTCTGCTTTCTTCTTCTTCTTCTTTTTCCTCCTCTCTGCTTTTTCTTCTTCTTCTTCTTTCCTCCTCTCTTCTATCTTCTTTTTTTCCTCCTCTCTGCTTTCTCCTCCTTTTTCCTCCTCTCTGCTTTCTTCTTCTTTTTTCCTCCTCTCTGCTTCCTTCTTTTCCTCTTCTTCACTTTCTTCTTCCTCATTATTCGCTCCACCACTCCGACCTCGTCTTCTTCTGCTCCTCCTCCTCTTCCTCCTCAACTTTCTTCTGCGTCTTTATTCTCTCCTCCACTCCGCTGTCTTCTTCTTTCCTCTTCTCCGCCCTCTTTTCCCTCTCCCACTCCGCTGTCTTCTTCTTTCCTCTTTTTTCCCCTCCTCTCCGCTTTCTTCTTCGTCTTTTTCTTCCTCTTCGCCTTCTTCTTCTTTCCTCCTCTCCGCATTCTTTTCTTCTTCTTCTTTATTTTCTCCTCCACTCCGCTGTCGTTTTCTTTTTCTTTCCACATCTCCGCTTTCTTCTTCTTCTTCTTTTTTCCTCCTCTCTTCTCCCCATTCTTCTTCTTCTGTCCAACTTCCTCTTCCTCCTATGTCATCAGCTTCATCCTAATTTTTTACTCTCTTCCGACTGTATTGTCTTCGTCGTCCTCACTGTTCACCTTATATTACTTCAACCCCGGCACATACCTCAGTACAAATGGACAAGGTCCTGCTAATCGAAGATTTGCGTGTCGACAAATGAACGGACACCAGCAGATATGCATACTTTTGTTTTAGTCAGTATTTTTGTAAAGCATCTCATGTCCCCAGGCATTTTTTTTCCTTTATTATTTGTCTTTCTTTTCAAAAATGCTTTCATTCATTTTGCTACTTAAACACTGCTGGATTGCCAACCGTCACCTCCGAAATCCGAAACCTGCCATGTCATTTAGACAATGAATAGCAACATTACGCATGCGCAATCAGACATTTTAATTTCCAGTTTCACCGTCACTCTCGTCATCACCATTGCTATTACAACAAATGTCACTTAAGCTGTCATCATTAGACGAATTGTCATTATGGTGCGTTAAAATCCCCACGACCACCATCACGACATTCCTTCATCATTATTTGAAATTTTTATTATCGTTATATCAGGTCAGTCTACGAATGCAGCTGGTATCATGTAACCCAGCACTATCTGCCACGCGGTCAGTTCATCGGCAGCTCCCCATACTTGGTTGAAAACTGGATAGGTATTCATTCATGCGTAGCGTGTTTTTGACAGGCAGACCCGGTGAAACTCATCCTCCTGCATGTCATACAGCCAGCATTTATAAACATGATGAATTTGTAACACACAGAAATAAGACAGGACTTTACTTCGGTTTAATAAACGTCACACCGATAAGAAAAGAAACAGAATTTATTACGTAGAAAATATTTAGAACGAAACCTGATAAACATCTTCCCATCAAGAAACCCATGCCAAACACACTTTATTATATCACCAACATCTGCTGATCGAAACCCGACCGATTTGGCATCAGTAGGAGATCATACCCCTAAACTATCGGAGAAAAGGAAATCCTAATGTATTATATACCAATGTATATAAACGCTAGAGAGCTCGATTTATAAATGAAGAGCTGGGCATTAATAGCAGTGATTATATATATATATATATATATATATATATATATATATATATATATATATATATATATATGATGGACTCTCCGTCAGTTTCAACGTGTGAGGATCTGACAACTTGATTGAGTTATGAAACTTTGTGCGATAATCTTAGTGATTTACAAAGGAGGCCACATATGGAGCAATAGTGAGGATTGTGAGATGAGATCACTGTTAGATTGGCTGACCTTTTTGGATCTTGCTCTCGCTTCTTGAAGACGATTTAGACAAGCTGATTGAAAATACGTTGATCTCCATTCTACTCGCTTCAAGGCTAAGCGCTTGAGGGTGTTATGTGGTATATTGACAGCTGACAAGTTGCTTTTCAGCTTGTTTTTGTATCTTAGCCATGGGCATCCCTACATTCCTGTAGCCCTGATCTAACTGGCTGTACATTAGGTATCCTGTCATCAGACATTCTCAAGACATATATATATATATATATATATATATATATATATATATATATATATATATATATATATATGACTGGTTCACCGTGTTGTCCCGGTCACATTCTTTATTTCATCGAAAGGTTCTGAGGTCACTTTACATCGGGTCCCGTAAGCCTTCTTTGTGTAAACAAAGTGAGTGTTTGTTGGGGCTCGCTGTCATTTGTCTCTAGTTCCTTTTGATATTTTTTCCTCCCACATCTTTCTTTTATTGTACATTTTTCTGTGTTAATTTTAAATTATATCTCCCGTTGAAGCCTGAAGAGCGGGAGCGAAACCGGTTGCTTCGCCCGTTTTTAATATGTCCCGTAATATTAACTTTTATACTTTTATTTCGATCATTAAATTTTGTACCTACAAAAATATCTTATATATATATATATATATATATATATATATATATATATATATATATAAATGACAAATGGAAAATCGTTTCATTCAAACTTGAATTAGATATGATTACGCGTTTCGCCTTTCTTGGCTTCATTAGATCAAAAACGAAAGAAAGAAATATATGTGTGTATGTTTAAATAATACATCGTTCGAATCTTCTTTGCGCTCAGCTGGCTTTTCTGTATACTATTTTATATACGTAGTGTCGACACGGAAAACACATGGACAGACCTAAAAACATATAAATCTTTGACTTCAACCCATTCTGAAAAATTGGATAACATTTTACCGTAGATTAATTTAAAAAAGGCTATATGAATTCTTTAATTTCCACCCATTCTGAGAATTGGATGAGGATTTACCTTAAATTAAATGCAGAAAAACGGGGAGAATCTATAAATAAATTTCAACATGAAGTAGAAAATTGTAAAAAAAAGATCATCATCATCATCAAAACTGTTTCGATTTGAGGTCATGAATGAACGTGTTCTCTCATCTTCAGTGACATTGTAGACTGACTCGGCAATATTTTGACAGCCTTCTCTGATTTCTGCGAGTTTGCGGATTTGTTTGAAGAGCTTCCTTGATTGTAAACTTCTCCAAAGGAAAAGTTGGATATTTCTGCCTTCTTTAGACTATGGTGATTCATGGATGACCTCTGAACTTTTTGAAGTCATTCTTTTCAAAGTAAAACACCATTGTTTTATTTGCTGGGCATTCTGGATCCACAATGTTTGTTGACATTCGTATATGTTTTTTTCTAGAGTGAGCTGTATTACAGACACGCAGTGGCAGTAATGGATAGCGACACGGATTGAGGAATCGGAGAGCCGAGTTCGAATTCCAGTCGAATCCATTACATTCCCTTACGTGCTAATACCCTTGGGAAAGGTATGAATCCGCTTCTTCTCTCCCCCAGCTATGGGTAAATAGAAGGATAGACCGGGTTCTATACTTGGATGACACCTAGTCTACCGCAGGAAGAAATGGCAATCTAATGTGTGAAAAATATCTGCCTCGTCATGTATCGAAAGATACATGATCGCCTAAGTGTGTATCACACATGGCACATAACTGCCTGATTGGTCTGATACTTTTCAATGTACATAATTCCCCCATTTACTCTTGACAACAATTCCGTCTCCATAACGTTTGCATTCTAAACATATTCTAAAAATATCAGCTGGTACACTATTTACATTATTCGGAATATTGTCCTCATCTTTGTCGCCATATTTATTACAACGTTTCGGCCTTTACGTATCTGTCTATATTTCTGAGATGAGGTATTATGTACATTATTTACATTATTCGGAATATTGTCCTCATCTTTGTCGCCATATTTATTACAACGTTTCGGCCCTTTAGTATCTGTCTATATTTCTGAGATGAGGTATTATGTACATTATTTACATTATTCGGACTTTTGTCCTCATCTTTGTCACCATATTTATTACAACGTTTCGGCCCTTCAGTATGTGTCTATATTTCTGAGATGAGGTATTATGTACACTATTTACATTATTCGGACTTATGTCCTCATCTTTGTCGCCATATTGATTACAACGTTTCGGCCGTTGTTCGCTTCGGCCTTCTTCAGGTGGTTGGAATGTCAAACTGAACCCTTTATTTCGCTCACTAGGATAGACTGTTCTAATTCCACGTGCCATGTTTAATGGATGTCAGATATTAATTCCCCTCTCCAAGTTATCCACTGCCTTAACCGAGTATTGAACTCACACTGTGCCATGGCATAGTGGATAAAGGCGTTAGTTAGATCCAGTGAATGATAACCAGCAGAAAAACCTACTCATTTTTGTCAAAACCTTCAGCGAAGATATTAGAACGGAGATCGAAGCGACAAATGTGTCAAAAGAAACTTCAAAGGCGGTAAACTAATGAAAAATACTGATTTAGACATTGATATCAACAAGATTAAGGAACTATACAAAGATGGTATATACAAATACTTAGGAATTAATGACGAAGACGGAATATAACATTCAATCATGAAGAAAAAGAGCCGAAAAGAATATTAAGGAGAGCTTATTTGATCCTGGAAAGCGAACTTGAAGGGGTCAAAAAAATGAAATCTATCAATACCTTAACTATACCCGTAGTAACATGCAACTTCAACATTATTAAATGGAAGTTAAATGACATTAAAAAGATTGGACGCCCATACCAGAAAAATGCTTACCCAAATGAGGATTCACCACCTGAAATCAGATGTTGATAGGATGTACGTATCAAGAGCTTTAGGAGGCCGAGGTCTAATCCAACTTGAAGTAAACTACAACAATCGGATTGGAAGTATACCTCACAAAAAACTTTGACCCTCTCCTACAAAGGGTAAAAAAAGCAAATCAACAAAATAGCTGCACTTCGAGAAACAGATTAATCTGAAACTCTACCAACAAAAAACAAATCGAATGCCATCTACGCAAAACGAGTAAAACAAAAAGCAAAACAACGCGAGGTCAAAGCGTTGCATGACAAATACCTATAAAGAGCAAAAGAAGCAGATATGGACCAACTGAAAACCCATCAGTGGTTGAGGAGCACCGGGCTGAAAACTGAGACAGCTCAGGACCCAAATATCGCAACCAACCAGATCCTATCATTGTCATATAAACAAGCATGGAACTAAACCGAAAAGCAGGATCTGTGGAAACTGTCACTCATATTATCTTGAGATGTCCGGAACTAGCAAAAAAATGAATATACCCACAAACACAACAAGGTAGCATCATATGTACACTGGAATATTTTCACAATTTCGAAACCACTGAGAGATGGTATGAGCATCAACTAGACGCAATTGCCCAAAATAACGATGTAACTATCCTCAGGGACATGCCAATTCAAGCTGACATGGAAATAAAAGCCAACAGACCTGATATTATCGTAAAAGAAAAGAAATTCAGGAAGTGTATGCTTATTGACATATCAGTACCACCTGAGAGAAACCCTTCCATGAAAATTATCTAAAAATTGTCGAAATACAGGGATCTGGAGATCGAGATTAACAGGATGGGGGGAATGAAGACTGAGACTATACCAAAAGTAATCAGAGCCCTGGGCCTCGTGAGAAAATGAATAGACAATTTTACTAACAGTACCCCAGGTAACATCAACATACAGGTTTCCCAGTAGTATCGCCCTACAAGGAACTCCCATATACTAAGAAAAGTGCTATCAATTAGATGACAATTCCCCTATAGGGCCTAAGGACCATAGTTTGGACCCGGCTCTACAGAATACAAAGCAGGAAACCTAACATACACAAACAATAATAATAATGATGATGATGATAATGAGACTGTATCAATAGTAATCGGAGCTCTAAGACTCGTGAGAAAAGGAATAGAAAATTTTACTAAAAATGTTCTAGGTAACATCAACATAGAATTTGCCCAGAAGATCGACCTACTAGGATTATCCCATATACTAAGAAAAGTGCTATCAGTTAAATGATAATTCTCTTATAGGGCCTAAGGACCATAATTTGGACCCGGCTCTACAGGATACAAAAACAGGAAACATAACATACAGAAATGATAATAATAATAATGAAGAAATACTAAAAATTGTACTCAAGAGTACAACTCACACATTACGAAGAGATTTATCTATGTAAAACGTGTGATCGAAGGATTTGGGCGTTTTTTTTTTGTTTTTTTTTTTAACAAATGATAAGTTGAAAATGGCATGAAGCCATTTCTGACATTAGATTTCTAGTTGGGATCTAGAAGAAAATGTTTATACTACTATTACAAACTACTAATAATAATAACAGTCAATAGCTTACGTTCATATTATTTGTCATTGCGATGTTATAGCAGAGCGTGGCCAATGGAACAAAGAAGTAGTCTAGCTCTATTGGACAACTTGAAAGCACTAAAACATAAAAGTCAAAGACAAATGATCCGAACATGAGCCATCAAGTGCAACAGAAAATTATGAAGATGCTATTCTCTGGAATACGTCAGTTCAAACTGATAAAGAAATGAAGTCCAATAGACATTATATTATTAGGGAAGGAGATAAAATAAAGAAGGTGTCTGGGCATCGGTATGCCTGTCCCCATCGCATGAAATACCCCGCTTGATAACTATAGAAAAAAATCTCTAAATACAAAAATCTACAAATCGAAATTGAGAGGATGTGAAGCATGAAGGTTACCAGAAAACCAATAGTAAAAGATGCTTTTGGTTTGGTCAAGAAAGGAATGGAAAACTAGGTTAATAAAATCGCTGGCAGCATCAAGACACAAGACGGCCTGAAGATCGTTTACCTTCGGCATTGCTTTCATATTAAGGTGAACTCTAGCCATCAAATAAGTCCATTACGCCCTCATGATAGCTCCAAATCCAAGGTATGGAAGTGGCTCTATGAGTAAACAAAGCACAAAGAGCCAAGAGAATAAATCTTTAATCGCATACTTGATAGAATAGGGAGTGGTAAGAATGAAAAAAAAATAATACTCATCTACTCATCGAGATATTTGTCCCCACCGAAAAAAAAAAACCCTCCTGAAAACTACCTCCTGAATTTAAAAATCTAGAAACAGAAATTGAGAAAATGGAGTCCACAGAATACCAGTGATAATGTACATTCGGTCTGGACAAGAAAGGGGACGGACAATTACCCGTCGCAAGATTGAGACTAGTTTTGTTTTTTTTATAAAAATGATACGTGGAAAATATCATGTAGGCATTTCTGACCTTTCTGATTGGGACTTGGATTAAAATTTGTATACAATAGAAATAAAAGGAAATAATAATAATAATAATAATAATAATAATAATAATAATAATAATAATAATAATGAGAAGACGAAGAGGAGGAGGAACAAGAAGAAATAAAATGAGGAAGAAGCGAGCCAATAATAATACCCACGATTGCTTACGTTCATATTTTTTGTAATTGCGATGTTATAGTTGAACGTGGCCAATGGGACAAATCAGTAGTGTATATCTATCGGAGAATAGGGAGTGGTAAGAATGAAAAAACACTCCTCTGCTCATCGAGATATCTATCCCCACGAATAAAAAAACCCTCCTGAAAACTACCTCCTGAATTTAAAAATATAGGCGCAGAAAATGAGAAAATGTTGAGCATGGAAACTCCAGCCATTATTCATAACTTACGCCCTCGTGATAGGTCCGAGTGCAAGGAAGCGACTCCATGAGTGAACAAAACACGACATTTAGCAAAAAGAAACATTTTGAATAATAATAATAATAATAATAATAATACATTCAGCTTCGTTGGGGCCATTTCTTCAGGTATTGGTACCCGCACGAAGAGATAAACAAACGAAAAGTCCCTAATGGCGCGCCCCCAACCAAACAAATAAACAGAGTGTGCACGCATGCGCATTTTAATAAACGTCCTTGTAAAGGGATCTACACAACGCACTTGCTTGCACAATTACGCACGTGCACAAAGAATTCAGTAAGCACACATATATATACACACACACACACACACAAATTATATATATATATATATATATATATATATATATATATATATATATACGCACAAGTGCAGACAAACATATACATTCGCACGCTGACCCGTATACAGCCATAAACAAAATACCGAACTCCGCGCAAAACAAAGGAAGTTTCAGTTGCGGACATGCATGAGCACGTGACATGCAAAGTGTCACGTGACAGCCCTAATCGCCCGAGCATGTCGGGCTATGATCACTATTGTCTAACATCGTCTCCCGCCATCCATCTTTGTCAGACTCATAAAACAAAAATTCCCCCACTCCCCGCACATACACACACACAAAAAAAGCAATATAAATGGATTTCTTATTCGGACTTCTTCCACGCCTCACTTACTCATCCCACTCCCCACGCCCCCCCTTTTTTAACGTCTCTTCCACTTCCATCCACACCTTCTGTTTTCTTCTTGTTTATTTATTTAGTAGTGCATGGGGTGTGAGCTGGAGGAGGAGTTTTAAAGCGTTCACTCCCCCTCCATCTCTTTCTCGTTTGTGAACACACGTGCAGAAAGGCATAGGTTGTTATGGAGGTCGATGATGTTTTGATAAAATTCGGCTTAATAACATACAACTTTATATACATCGTTCGTAGTCTGGTGTATACAGGATTTGGTGAAGCCATCACAAGCCTTCTGGAGTTAGTACATTCAGGTGCTGGTAAAATCTACCAAGCTGTAAATATACGAAGGATGACTAAACCGTTGTGGCATAGTCAAAGATCATAGTGATCTTGGGACACAAGATAGCCGAGCAAACCAATTTCCTCAGAAATGAGAAGTCAGTCATTATATTTGAAAAATATAAAAAATATATATATTTTAAATATAAAATTATCATCGTCTTTCTTTCGTTCGTGCGCATGCGTAGTCGCAACAAAAGTAAATTAGTCGGATAGATTCTTAACGGATAAAACACATCGCATGAAAACTTTTTCTACTTGGTCCGACACTTTCCCTTAGAACCGTTATCATATATATATATATATATATATATATATATATATATATATATATATATATATATATATATGTGTGTGTGTGTGTGTGTATTAAGACATTTTTATGTTTTACATTCTTTTTTATAGATACAAATATTTAAATAAATGCTCTGTTTATAATAAACAGTATTAACAACATTTACCGGCCTGAATCTCCGAGAAATTTTCATAAAAAAAAGAATGTATAAACATAAAAATGTTTTAAAATAATTGTCGGACTTTGTCCATTTCATAATGTGTGACGTCAATTGTTTACATTTGGATACGCATCGAGCAGAATGTACGCGAGAGAATCATGGAAAATGGTTGTTTAAAAACAGTAAAATCGACCTTGCTGACCGAAACGCTCCTCTGTGGTGAAATCGGTAAAGCACGTCAGGCTATATGACGGTTCCGTATAGGATACAGGTTCGATTCCTAACGGAGGACGCATATTTTCTATGACAATTTATCGGATATTCAGGCCGGTAAATGTTGTTAATACTGCGTATTATAAACAGGGCATTTACTTAAATATTTTATCTATAAAAAAAGAATGTATAAGCATAAAAATGTCTTCAAATAATTGTCGGACTTTGTCCATTTCATATATATATATATAATATTTCATTAAGATGAGAGACAAGGTATTACGATTAAGCATTTTATTTTATTTTTAACAATTTTTTTTCTTTTTTTGGACACAGTGTGTGTAGAAACTGTCCAAATGTTCTATAATCCCGAGCACTTTCGGCTATACTTTTAGCCATTATCAAGGATGATTTTATTTTTTCAATTTAATTGTGTGTGTGTGTGTTTTTGATAATAAAATAATAATAAAAAAGAAAGAACCAACACTTAAAAATATTAACAACGGCCACAATATGCTGACTGTGTTCGGAAAATAAAACATCTCTATAACACTAAAAACATACACACAACACACACAATAAAATCATCCTTGATAATGGCTAAAAATATAGCCGAAAACGACCGGAATTATAGAAAATTTGGGCAGTCTCTATATTCTGTGTCCAAAAAAAAAAAACACTTGTTCGAGCACAAGAAAATTAAATAAAAAGCTTAACCGTTGTACCTTGTCTGTCGTTTTTAATGAAACATGTATAAGTGAAGGATTGCTGCCTAAATAACACAACACACACACACACACACACACACACACATATATATATATATATGTGTATGTATGTGTGTGTGTGTGTGTGTACGGTATTATTGGAAAGTACACAATATCAGTGATAGAGCTAACATATTCAGTTGTATGGATATGAGTTTGTAACCCTGGCTTTGTCTGATGATCGCAAAATCGTGAAACCCAGATGTACAAACTTATATCCATACAACTGAATATGTGTATATATATTGGACGAAACGCGTCAGCAACTACTACAATTTCCCTATTTCATATATATATATATATATATATATATATATATATATATATATAGGGCCGGTGCGTATCATCATCAAATACCCGACCGAATCCCCCAGATATGGGTTAATTAGTAAAACTTGTACCTCTACATCATTATTATTTATAAAAGAAAAAAAAAGATTCTTACAATCTAAAAATATTTTCTGTCTTTAAATAACCTTCAAAGGGTTGATAAACAGTAAAGAACGAATCATTCAATCAATCAACCGACACATTGTTTTTAGCCCAAATCCTTATTCTTCTGTGTGCTGTGTCCCTCCAGGACATAGGCAATCATGGCCCTCCACAATATCCTGCTCTTTGTAGCACTTAATAAATTTATCTTTTTTTGCTATTTTTTCTAAACCCTTTTCCGCATTCCATTTGGCTCTCTAAGTAGGTTCTCCATTTTTTTCCTCTGTTTGTCTTTCCTTCAGTCTGTCTTGTGAGTATCAGATTTTCCAAGCCTTTCTTTCTCATTATTTGCATTAAATATTTCATCTGTCTCTTCCTGGTGTTAAGTATAAGTTTCCCTTTTTGTTTCCATTTCCTTAAAAAAAACAACACATGTCCGGTTGATGGTATCCCCAGCATCCTCCTGTAGAAAAAATATTTTCTGCTGCCTCATGACTCCTCTTCATCTATGAGGAAACTGTCCAGACATAACTAAAATAATTCCAATTAAACTTTTTATTTTTAGTGAAAGATTCATATTTTCAAAGCAATGGAAGGGAGTTAAAATTCTTTATCTAGAAAGTTCAGCTACAGACATTTCGCACCAGGATTTTACAAATACATAGAAAGAATGGATTTAACTTTTAATCTGACATTATTTTTTGTTGCCCTAAATGTGATTTAGGTTGGATGCACATGTTTGAGTAGACGTCCTGGTTTTCACTCCAAGTGAAGGATCGCTGCCTAAATAACACAATATACATATATGCATACATACATTATATATATATTGTATCCAAGTGCAGCAGCAACACTGTTAGGTATCTTATTTTGCTTTCTCGTTTCATGTAATCGACTGATGCTTACTTCTCAGTGCAGCTATAACAATGTTGTACTTCTTTAGCTCCAATGCGACTAGAGCTGTTTTTCTTTCTGGTGCTGAGTTGTTATCCTGGACAGTTCGTACGTTCCAAGTGCCAAGATGAAATTGATGTTGTTTCGTAGAGTTTTTCCCAGTAGCCGTATATATGTGCAACTAATTAGATGTAGTTGTCAGAAAACCAACACAATGATTTGTTTCAAGGGGTGAAGGCTTGTGTCGGACCATCAACACTTTTGGGATCTGTTGATAAAAAAGTAACGGTGCAAAAGACTTGCCACGGAAACTCCGAACGACAGTCCTCATGTGTTATTATCGCGGAGTTTAACCTCTTCGGATCACAGTCAATATCATCCAGTACATTCCTCTCGGCAGACATGCAATATAATGACTGTGTTAAGCTGTCATGAGTTTTCCTTCCCATCTGAAGTCTTTTTTTTATCGTGAAACCAACACTAAAAGGATTGCTAACAAAAGCTCAGAGAAACTCCTTATCAAGGGCAGCTGGCCCGCGCCAGTTCTCAACCTGGTACTTTACATAGCTCCGCGGGATATATATATATATATTAAACTGGATGTCGGATTAAACAGATCGCTCATCAATGTGCCAATATACTGCTATACTTTTAAAATAATAATAATGATAATAATGTATAAAATTCTTAGCAATTATATGAGAATATTTTATTATTATTATAGTTATTGCTGTTGTTTTAAAATATTTGAAAAATAAATAATAATACAAAACTGACTAGTAGTAAAAACGAGACAACGTTACAAATGGGAACGCTTTTTCAACAAAATTGAAATTACGTTACATTGGAATTAATAAATAAGATAATGTAAAGGAATATTTTCTAGTCAAGAAAACAAAAATTTCTCGGACATTCAGGCCGCTTATATATATATATATAAGTAAATATATTATGAAATGGACAAAGTCCAAACAATTTATTTATTAAAACATTTTTATATTTAAGTATCTGTTTAAATAAACAGTATTAATAACATTTACCGGCCTGAATATCATAAACAGAGCATTTATGTTTTTAAAAAATAACTTGTTTATCTATAAAAACAACGTTAAACATAAAATGTCTTTTAAATAAATATATATATATATATATGAGATTTGACAATATATAATTTTTATATATCAAGAACAATAAATATCGACCTTGTCGAACGGGGAAAATGTATGGCAAAGTGAAAAAAGTTTTAGTCTGACGCGTTTCGTCTTTTGGAACTTCAAATTTATACAGCATATATATATATATATATATTGTTTAAACGTTATTTTTATAGATACAATTTATTTAAGTAAATGAGCTATTTTTGATTTATGCGCGTTCATAAACATTTATTTGAACTTTGCTAACCAGACGCTTCTCTGTAGCTGAATAGTATAGCACGTCAAGTCAAATGACAGTTTCCGTATAGGAATATAGGTTCGATTTCTGTCGGAGAACGCATATTTTCTGCGAAATTTCTCGTACATTGAAGCCGGTAAATATAATTAATACTGTTTAATTAAAAACAGCATTTACTTAAATTAATTGTATCTTTAAAAACAACGTATAAACAGAAAATATTTTAAATAATTGTCAAACTTAATCCATTTCATTATATATATATATATATATATATATATATGTGTGTGTGTGTGTGTTAAATGTATAAGACAGTCTTGTCATTTGTCTTCGATATGTTTTGTCGATGAATCGACATCATCAGAAAAAAATAATAATCTATTAAAGTATGTTCATAACTATCTATCTATCCATCAATTAAAGTCTATTCATATCTACCTATGCATCTATCTATTGCAGTCTGTTCATATCTCTCTATCTATCTATGTTTGAATCTCACTACCTCTCTATTCAGATATCTCACTTTATCTAATAAGTATGCCATGAAGTTATGCGTTCATTAATTAATGACTTCTTAACACACACACACTCTCTCTCTCTCTGTCCAAGCGGGCTAAGGCGCACCGGATTAGACGGAGATTTCCATTACAGAATGCTTACGCAGGTTCGAACCCTGCCGGAGTGCAACTAACCTTTAATAAGATTTTCGAATGAACAGGCAGGTGAATGTATTTGCTATCTGAACATGTTCTATTAAATAAAACAAGGAGTTATGAAGTCTTGGAGGTGAGTTTCTCAGAGTGTTGAATTAGTCGCTTTATTTCAAGTGAAATGATCTTGCCGAAACAAAATGCTTAACTCCAAGAACGTTTCCAAAGAAAGTAGATTGAAAGGTACCGAAAGTTCTGGCATCCCAACTTTTACCATCGGCAAGTTCCTCGACATGTTCCCACTTGAAACAAAGCGACTAATTCGACACTCAGAAGAATTCATCAAAGGATCAAAACTGTGAAACAAGAACCGTCTACCCCTACCCGTAGATTAAATAATGAGTTCTGTTCGGAATTCCCTGTAGGTTACCCGGATCGATATCCTCCTGATGAAGACCGGAGGGGACAACGTCCGAAACGTTTTGAGAACAACAACAAAGATAAAGATAAAAATCAAAATGTAAATAGTGTAAAAAGGATAACTCCCCATCCCAGAAATTCAGAGAAGAGGCGAAAAGGTGATAACAACAACAAAGATGAAGATAATAGTCCCAATGTAAATGGTGTAAAAAGGATAACTCCCCATCCCAGAAATTCAGAGAAGAGGCGAAAAGGTGATAACAACAACAAAGATGAAGATAATAGTCCCAATGTAAATGGTGTAAAAAGGATAACTCCCCATCCCAGAAATTCCGAAAATGATAACAACAACAAAATGAAGATAATAGTGTAAAAAAAGGATAACTTCCCATCCCAGAAATTCAGAGAAGAGGCGAAAAGGTGATAATAACAACAAAGATGAAGATAATAGTCCCAATGTAAATCGTGTAAATAAGGATAATTCCTCATCCCTTGAATTCAGAATTAAATTTTAAATGTATTTATTTTGTAAAATGGAAACAAAGAGAAATTTGTATTTATTCAACCCCCACGAGGTCAGGTTGTGACACATGGTTGGTTTAATGTAGGGTGGGGGCGAGCGCGTACACCCGCAAAGAAGCAAAGTACATAAGTAAAATATTATATATATAATAATACCCTAACACTCTGTTTCAATTCAATAGTGAGGTGCTGACAATCGACTACTCTAAGTAGAATGTTAAAAGAGTATATACATTACAGACTGAATCTATATGATACTAAAATTCCGTGATTGCTTGCGTACTTGCGTGGTACGTCCGTCCGGCGCATAATGATTTATGTTAATCTGATTTAAGTAAATAAGATTTAAAAATACGAGTTGTTTATACAGTAAGTATTTTTATTTTAACTTTCTTCAAACAGACAATTTTTTTAACGAAAATATTTTTATGTTAAAGACAAGCACAAAGAGATCCCGCTTTGCCGTTTCATCTACTTTCTTGTAGAGTAATTATTTATATTTCAGCTTTCTTTAAAGAAACAATATTTCAAATATTTAAAAAATATTTTTTCTGGCATATTTGGAAAATATTTTCAAGTGATTATTATTTAAAAATATGTTTTGGCGTATTAAAAAGATATTTTTTAGTTAATCTGATTTTTAAAAAAAATATTTTAAGTGAATAATATTTAAAAATACGTGTCGTTTAAACAGTATTTTTTTTATTTCAACTTTCTTCAAACAATTTTTTTTTTAATGTTGAAATCAACTTTAATATTTTATAACCTGGACCGTCAATGATCCAACAGGTCACGGGTAGTCGAGTTCCTTATAAAATCGTAGTAGCCGCGTGGCCGAAAGCGGTTAAAAATTAGCGTTCTAACCAGGAGACCCGGGTTCGAATTTCACCAGGGTCGATTTGTCAGGAATTTGATTTCTTGCTGTTATCGACCTTAGCGTGCGGCGGGGTTAGGGTTAGGGTTTGAACAGTGGTTGGAAACCATATCACTAGTGGCCCTAAGCCTTGTGAGTAAAATAGGGTAGACGAAACAGCTCGGAAAACGTCGATGGCTGTGCTAGCACGAAGTCACAAGTGGTCGTGACTGAGCGTTTGAGCGTACAAACTGTTGATGACACCAGATTATGCGTTCTCTGCCAAATTGGCTATGGTTCTCTTAGCAGTATAAACCACCTTATGACTGTGTCTGACCGGGGTTACTATCTGTGACGTCACTTTCTCTCCTTCTCGAGTCTCCAACTCGACTCTCCACTGTCTCTAGCCCAACTCTTGCCCGGGCTAATTCTCTTCCATCCCTCTCTTCCGTCTGCCTCTTTTTCAGCATAACTACGCGTTTATATAGAAAAATCTGGTTGGTTACAACTGAACCTTGGCTCTACTACTGCGTACGTAATTATCACAGGGTTTTGGCTGCTTCAACCAAAATCATGTGAATTCTAAAGTTCCTTCTAGCTTACTCAGCTCTATTTCAATTTTTAATCGATAAAAATTATTTCGACCATTTCCATTGTCTGCTAATTACCTAGTTCCAATAGGTACAGCTCCTGCCCTAGATCAGGTTTCACCATCAGTAAACAAAAATGCTCTGATCTAATTTCGCTGTTCAAATTTACTGCAATTTCACTAAAAAAATATACGTGTGTGTGTTTCCCACACTCTATCACACTCTCAGCGGTATAAACCACTGTATGACTGTGTCAGACCGTGTTCTGTAGTCTTGGATGGCAACTGGTCTACCGCAGAAAGAACCTACTGCAGGAAAAAAATTTGCCTCGTCAGACATGTTTCGAAAGATGCATGATCGACTAAACGTGTATTACGCATGGCACATAACTGAACTGATATTCACTTACGTGCTAATACCATTGGGAAAGGTATGAATTCTCTTCTTTCCTCCCCCTCAAGCTATGGGTAAATAGCAGGACAGACCGGGTTCTGTAGTCTTGGATGGTAACTGGTCTACCGCAGAAAGAAATGGCAACCTACTGCAGGGAAAAATTCTGCCTCGTTAGTTATGTATAGAAAGTGTATCACGCATGACACTGATGACTCTGTGAGGGTTGAAGAAATTGAAACGTGCCTGAGCAGGCATCTACATCAGGGATTAGCTAGCTACCCTAGAGTGTTTCATAGTCTCCCAAGAGTGATGAATGGCTTCTACTGTAACACGCTACTCACGAAGTGTTTGTTCATAAATGATTTAGTCATTTTCTTTCTAATTTTTTTTAGAAGACATTTTTTTTTGTGTGTAAAAACTCTTTTATTTAAAATTGTTTTTCTTACATCTTTTTGTTAGTACTTTTCCATCTGTCCTCCCAATGCCTGACATGTGAACCCTAGGAGGGCAGTCATGGTTCGAATCCTAGCACTCACTGATTGAAACAATTCACGTTTAAAAAAAAGAAAAAAAGAAGAAGAAGAAGCAGCAAGAGAGATGAGGGAGGGACGTGATGATGCTAGTGGTAGAAGTTGGCTGTGGGTGGGGGGGAGCAAGAGGGTGTGAAGGGGTTGGTGGACCTTACCGAAGGAAGATGGATTGGGGTTTTTGTCTTGAACAAAAGAACTTCACGCGACATTGTTTTTTGGTTGCACTTCCTACACACAATTTTTCTTGCTTTTGAGGATGTTGGGGGGAGAAAAAATTGATAAAAAACATCTTCTTTCTTTTGTCAGATCGATAAAGCTTCTTTCTTTCTTTCTTTCTATCTTTCTTTCTTTCTATCTTTCTTTTTTTCCATTTGAATTTTCTTTTATCATTTCTTTCATTCTCTGACTTTTGCTTTACCATTTTTATCTTCTTTTTTCTTCTTTCCTTACTTCCTTCCTTTCTTCCTCTTTGACTACTTTTTTCTTTCTTTTGAATTTTTGTTTTAACATTTTCATCTCTTTTCTTTCTTTATTTCTCTCTTTACTTCTTAGTTTGTTTCTCTCTTCCTGTCCCTTTTTCTTTATCATTTTCATCTCTTTGCTTTCTTTCTTTCTTTCCCTTTCGATTCATCATGTTCATCTCCTTTCTTTCTTTCTTTCTTTTCCTTTTTGTTTTATCATCTTCATCTTTTTCTTTCTTTCTTTCTTTTCCTTTCACTTTTGTTTTATCATCTTCATCTCCTTTCTTTCTTTCTTTCTTTCCTTCATTCCTTCCTTCCTTCTTTCCTTCCGTTCTCCTTTCTTTATTTTCTTCCTTCTTTCTTTCTCTGACTTTTGGTTTAATATTTGAATATTCTTTTCTTTCTTTCTTTTTTTTTAACTTCTGTTTTATCATTTTCATCGCCTTTCTTTTCATTCTTTTCTTTCTTTCCTTTATTCCTTCCTTCCTTCTTTCCTTCCGTTCTCCTTTCTTTATTTTCTTCCTTCTTTCTTTCTCTGACTTTTGGTTTAATATTTGAATATTCTTTTCTTTCTTTCTTTTCTTTTAACTTCTGTTTTATCATTTTCATCGCCTTTCTTTTCTTTTTTTTTCTTTTTTTTCTTTATTCCTTCCTTCCTTCTTTCCTTCCGTTCTCCTTTCTTTATTTTCTTCCTTCTTTCTTTCTCTGACTTTTGGTTTAATATTTGAATATTCTTTTCTTTCTTTCTTTTCTTTTAACTTCTGTTTTATCATTTTCATCGCCTTTCTTTCTTTCTTTCTTTCTTTCTTTCTTTCCTTCATTCCTTCCTTCCTTCTTTCCTTCCGTTCTTCTTTCTTTATTTTCTTCCTTCTTTCTTTCTCTGACTTTTGGTTTAATATTTGAATATTCTTTTCTTTCTTTCTTTTCTTTTAACTTCTGTTTTATCATTTTCATCGCCTTTCTTTCTTTCTTTCTTTCCTTCATTCCTTCCTTCCTTCTTTCCTTCCGTTCTCCTTTCTTTATTTTCTTCCTTCTTTCTTTCTCTGACTTTTGGTTTAATATTTGAATATTCTTTTCTTTCTTTCTGTTTTATCATTTTCATCGCCTTTTTTTCTTTCTTTCTTTCTTTCTTTCTTTCTTTCCTTTATTCCTTCCTTCCTTCTTTCCTTCGTTCTCCTTTCTTTATTTTCTTCCTTCTTTCTTTCTCTGACTTTTGGTTTAATATTTGAATATTCTTTTCTTTCTTTCTTTTCTTTTAACTTCTGTTTTATCATTTTCATCGCCTTTCTTTCTTTCTTTCTTTCTTTCTTTCCTTTATTCCTTCCTTCCTTCTTTCCTTCCGTTCTCCTTTCTTTATTTTCTTCCTTCTTTCTTTCTCTGACTTTTGGTTTAATATTTGAATATTCTTTTCTTTCTTTCTTTTCTTTTAACTTCTGTTTTATCATTTTCATCGCCTTTCTTTCTTTCTTTCTTTCTTTTCCTTTCCTTTTTGTTTTATAATCTTCATCTCTTTTTTCTTTCTTTCTTTCCCTTTGACTTTTATCATTTTCATCGCCTTCCTTCCTTTCTTTCTTTTTTTCTTCCCTTCCTTCCTTCCTTCCTTCCTTTATTTTCTTCCTTCTTTCTCTTTGACTTTTGGTTTAATATTTGAATATTCTTTCCTTTTGACTTTTCTTTTATCTTTTTAAACTCTTTTTTTTCTTTCTTTCTTTCTTTCTTTCGTCCTTCCCTTCCTTCTTTACGTCTTTATTTCCCTTTGACTTTTGTTTTATCTTTTTCATCTCCTTTCTTTCATCTTTTTCTTTCTTTCTTTCCTCCCTTCCTTCCGTTCTCCTTTCTTTATTTCCTTCTTTCTTTCCCTTTGTTTTTCATTTTCATCTTCCTTATTTCTTTCTTTTTTCTTTCTTTCCTTCTTCGATGTAAATTCTTTCACGTTTTCTTAATCTCTTCTTTTTTATAATCACCAGATTTTGTTTTTTATCTTCTTTTTTTAATATTTTCATTCATTGTTTACTTTTTTCATCATTTCTTCTTGCGTTATGACCATCGTTCTTCTCTTTATCAATTCTTTCTTTCTTTCTTTGTCCTTCATTTTGTCACTTCTTCTTTACATTTGACGTTTTTTTATAAGTTTTACTCTTTATTTTGTTTTGTCATTTTTATCTTCTTTCTTTCTTTCTCTTTGGCTTTCTTCTTTCTTTTTTCCATTTTATCATTTTTATCTCTTTCTTACTCTCATTTTTTCTTTCTTTCTGACTTTCATCTCTCACTTTCTTTCTTTCTTTCTTTCTGACTTTCATCTCTCACTTTCTTTCTTTCTGACTTTCATCTCTCACTTTCTTTCTTTCTGACTTTCATCTCTCACTTTCTTTCTTTCTGACTTTCATCTCTCACTTTCTTTCTTTCTGACTTTCATCTCTCACTTTCTTTCTTTCTTTCTTTCTGACTTTCATCTCTCTCTTTCTTTCTTTCTGACTTTCATCTCTCACTTTCTTTCTTTCTGACTTTCATCTCTCACTTTCTTCTCCTTTCTTTTTCTTTCTGACTTTCATCTCTCCTTTCTTTCTTTTCTGACTTTCATCTCTCTTTCTTTTTTTTTCTGACTTTCATCTCTCACTTTCTTTCTTTCTTTCTTTCATCTCTCATCTTTCTTTCTTTCTTTTCTTTCTTTCTGACTTTCATCTCTCTTTCTTTCTTTCTGAGCTTTCATCTCTCCTTTCTTTCTTTCTTTCTTTCTTTCTGACTTTCATCTCTCACTTTCTTTCTTTCTTTCTGACTTTCATCTCTCTTTCTTTCTTTCATCAACTTTCATCTCTTTCATCTCTTTCTTTCTTTCTGACTTTCATCTCCTTTCTTTCTTTCTGACTTTCATCTCTCCTTTTCTTTCTTTCTTTCTTTCTGACTTTCATCTCTCACTTTTTTCTTTCTTTCATCTCTTTCTTTCTTTCACTTTCATCTCTCACTTTCTTTCTTTCTCTTTCTTTCTTTCTTTCATCTCTCTCTCTTTTTTTTTTTCTTTTCTTTCTTTCTTTCTTTATTTCCTGCTTGCTAATCAGAGCGTAGGACCAAGCTAAACTAATTGAAAAGATAAAAAGAAAGAAAAAGAAGAAAAAGTGACGATTAACGCTCTGAGTCTAATGGAGTCTATAAACACGAGGAAATAAAATGGTCGAATTGAATTCTATTCGATTACTCTTCCTCCCCACTTCACCTAGGCTACCACCTTTATTACCACCACCACTACTACTACTACTACTACTGGTAACTGTCAACCAGGGGAGAGAAACAGCAATTAAAACAATGATCATGTCACGAAGGAAAACAAGAGACTGGAAATAAATAGAAATATTAATGAAACTAAAATACATTAGTCCTGAAATTCTCTAAGAAAAAAAAAATGTTCTTAATAAAGGTAAAAAGAACAAAAATGATGATGATGATGATTTATTTGTAGGCGATAAATATTAATTAGAACAATTTTAATAAAAATCCGCATTAAGAATAGTGATAAAACACATCATTTTAATAAGAAGTGTTATTTAGGAAAAAAATGAGATTTGGCGACGACGTCTTAAAAAGAAAAAGACATTTAAATGATACAACATTATTATTATTATTATTATTATTATTATTATTATTTATATCATTTCCGTTGTCCTTTTACTTTTCTATTGTTATTGTTTTCATTGTCTTATTGTTGTTGTTCATATGATTTCTATAACTACCGCTTTTGTTATTTTGTGCTTTTATTTTCATTGTTATTATTATTATTATATCCATAATTTTGTTTATAATATTTCTTTTAAAATTGATCCTAATCTTATTAGAAATATTTAATTTTCTATATTATCGTTTCATTATTATTATTCTTTTTATCATATTCAGGAATATTTTTATCACAGGAAAAAACGATGGTGGTGGCAGTAAGAAAATAAATGAACGTCAGAAAAGTCACATTTACTGGAAATAATAAGAAAGTATCAAAATAATTTCATTATTATTATTGTTTTGTTATTTATATTATTATTGTGGCTTTTATTATTTCGCTTAATATTTTTATTTAATGTTTTTTTATGAATTTGATTATTAACTTTTTATTGTTTTCTATTTTTAATATTATTTTTGTTCATTTTATTGTTATTTATTATTATTTTTATTATGTCTCCCAATATCGTAATTGTTTTTATTATTATTGTTTCTATTATTGATTTTATTATTGTCTTTATTATGTCCACCATTAGCATAAATGTTTTTATTATTTGGGATATTATCGTTGCGTTCATTGTGCTATGAATGATTTCATTATTTTTATCATGAACGTTTTTATGAATGTTTTTATAACAGAAAAAAAACAAAAACGGTGGCTAAAAGCGAAAGATGGCGACTGAAGCAAGAGAAGAAAATGGATGTGCGAAAAATCACATCATTAGTATTGTTGCTATTATTATGGATAATAATAAAGAAGCATAAAAATTGTAAATCCAACTAAAGAGGAAACCAGAATTCTACGAGAAAGAAGAAGAAGAAGAAGAAGAGGAGGAGGAGAAAATAAGAAGAAGAAGAGAGGAGGAAGATAAGGAGAAATAGAAAATAGAAAAGTGAAGGGCAAATGGAAGAAGAACAGGAGGAGGGGGAGAAGGACGAGGCGTGGAATATTAGATAGAATGGTTAAGGGTAGAAATATTATTATTATTATTATTAATAATAATAATAATGAGAAGAAGAAGAAAAAACAAGGAGCCAGGTAAAAATTGAGAAAAAAGTTAAGGATAGGAAGGTGGCGAGCAGATGTATAAGAAGAAGAAGAAGAAAAAAGGAGGAGGAGGAGGAAACTGGGAATATAAGGCAGAAGGATAATAATAATAATAATAATAATAATAAGAAGAAGAAGAAGAAGAAGAGCAAGAACAAGAAGAACCTGGAGAAAATAAGAGAAAAGGGTGATGATGATAATGAAGAAGAAGAAGAAGAGAGGAGGAGGAGGAGAAGGGGAAATAAAAAATAGAAAAGTGAAGGGCAATGGAAGAAGAACAGGAGGAGGGGGAGGAGGCGGAGGCGTGGAATATTAGATAGAATGGTAAAGGGTAGAAATAATAATAATAATAATAATAATAAGAAGAAGAAGAAGAAGAAGAAGAAGAAGAAAAAAATCAAGGTGCCAGGTAAAAATAAGAGAAAAAAGTTAAGGATAGGAAGGTGGCGAGCAGATGTATAAGAAGAAGAAGAAAAAGGAGGAGGAGGAAACGGGGAATATAAGGCAGGAAGGTAAAGGGTGGTAGTAGTAGTAGTAGTAATAATAATAAGAAGAAGAAGAAGAAAAAGAAGAAGAAGAAAAAGAAGAAGAAGAAAAAACAAAAAAAACGAACAAGTGAGGGAGATGACTGAGGCGAAGAAAAATGAATTAATGAACGAAATTAAGGAAGAATCGGACACCATTATTCTTTCTTTTGACAACTTCACATCCGTTTCTTTTGTCTTCGAGATTTGATTAATTTTTTTTTCTGGATTGTTTGTTTAAAGTTTGAAAAACGTTTTTTTTTTCTTCTTTTATCATAAAAAAAAATCAATCATTGTTAATGGCAGGATTGGCCACTGTATCAATTTCTATCGTTTGGTTTTAATTCATTTATATTATTTTATAAATTTATATTTACACTTTTTGATTATCTTGGACACACCTGTAAAATTATGGACAACTTGACTCTCACACGCCAATGAAGACGTCAGTCGCCCACGGGTAAGAAAAGTAAATAATAAATGTGAATAAAATGAAAAGAAATATAAAATAGGTACATTTAGTAAGAGAATAAATAAAAACCAAAAACAGTATATAATAAAAAATAAATTTGAATTAAAATTAATAAAATAAAAAGAAATATTAAATGTAAGTAAAATTAAAAAGAAAATAAATAATAAAAAAAAACAAGATAACGAATATACGTTAAGATAAAATAAAATAAATATATACATTTTTCTTTAAGCATTTCACCCCAAGCAAGGCGGGAAGCCACTAGGACGCAAGGGGTTACAGAAAATATAGAGCAAGATCAGATAGGAGTGATAGAAGAAAGGATGAGGAGAAGGGTAGTGGATAGATCAAGGCAACTGGAGGTGTCGATTGACATTACATTTGAATAGCTGGAGATTATAGCTCTCAGGGAAACTGGAATAGGGAAGGGAGTTCCACAGGCGGGAGGTGCGAGACATGAAGCTATTGGCGTAGAAGAGACGGCTACATTTAAAAGTTTCTATAGTGAAAGGGTGGGAGCGGGATGCCAGTCTCGTAGGGCGCTTGAATTCATGGAGTCTGGGAACCAGTGAAAGCAGCTCATCGGAGCAGTTACCATGAAAGTATTTGTAGAACAGACAGAGGGAGGCGACGGCGCGTCTGTGAGAAAGTGACCGTAGACGAGATGCCAGAGCAGGGCCAATTATATTGCATATCCGCCTATGGAGCCTATCAAGAACCCCGAGGCAAACAGAAGGGGCACCAGACCATATATGGCAGCAATACTCCATGCAAGGGCGAATTGTTGATGAAATAAAAACTAAAATTATAAATAAAATAAAATAAACGGTCGTCAAAATTATAATAATAAAAATATTAAGTAAGAATAATTAACAATAAAATAAAATAGAAATAAAAATAATTGGTCGAGTTTATACTAGAGCTTATAGGTAAATATTGGTAGGTTTTATACTAGAATCTATAGGTTGAGTATTTATGATGTTTATACTTGAGTCTATAAGTAAATATCGGTCACGTTCATATTTGTGACTATAAATAATTATTGGTAGTGTTTATACTGGAGTCTAAAATTAAACTACTCAGTTTTACAGGTTCCATAAATAAACATTGGTAATGTTTATACTTGAGTCTATAGGTAAATATTATTTGGATTTTTTACTTAAGACCATAGGTATATACAAGATTTATAGTTGAATCTACAGGCTGATTTTATACTTGAGTCTATAGACTGAATATTAGTCAGGTTAATACTTGAGTTTATATATAAATATAGCTAGTGTTTGTTCTTGAGTCCATAGGTATATACAGTATTTATAGCTGAGTGTACAGGTTAATATTGATTGGATTTATACTTGATTTTGTCGACTGAACATTAGTCGGATTTATACGTGAATCCGTAGGTAAATCGTTTGTATTTATACGCATCTATAGGTATACACATGATATATAGTTGAGTGTACAGGTTAACATTAGTCGAGTTTATACTTGAGTCTGTAGACCGAGCATTAGACTAATAGATACTTGAGGCTATAGGTAAAGATAAGTCGTGTTTCTTCTTCAGTCTATAGGTATACACGGGATTTATAGTGTACAGTTAAACATTAGTCAGGTTTATACTTGAGTCTGTAGACTGGATATTAGTCGGGTTTATATTTAAGTCTGTAGACTGAATATTAGTCGCGTTTATACTTGAGGCTGTAGACTGAATATTAGTCGCGTTTATACTTGAGGCTGTAGACTGAATATTAGTCGCGTTTATACTTGAGGCTGTAGACTGAATATAATCGCGTTTATACTTGAGGCTGTAGACTGAATATTAGTCGCGTTTATACTTGAGGCTGTAGACTGAATATTAGTCGCATTTATACTTGAGGCTGTAGACTGAACATCAGTCGGATTTATACTTATGTCTAAACATTTCTCATTGATTATTTATTATTGGTCGGGCCTATGAGAAAACATTGTTTGTCTATACTCGATTCTATAATCCTCTACCCAGCACGTGTCTATTTTTGTGGGGGTAGAGTCTTACCTCAATGTGGGGTATACGGGTGACATATTCTAGGCTAAACTGAAAGGGTTTACCTTTAGTATTTTATTTGTCTGTGATACAATTAGTATGTTTGCAGTACAGAATGATAATCCACATCGTAATAATGGCTATTACCTTGCATCCCAGTACGCCTTACTACTAGGGCGGATAGAGCTCATCATTTGGCATGATCAATAGTTTGAACAAGGTCAGTGCTCTCACATCCTCGGTCACAATAACTTGTGACTTCGTGCTGGGACATTCCCCGACGAACAGTTCTGTCTATTCAATTTCACTCGCAGCGATTGGGTCAACCCATGGCATGGTTTTCAGGCACTTTCCAAAGTGAAACCACCTCCCCAGATAGATGAAAACAAGAAAGCACCTACCTGATCGAACATGGTCAGATTCAAACCTACTTATCACTTGGCCACGCGTACATATTCACAAGATAATGGTAGCTGAAATCTTAATAGCGCGTCCACACTTCCACAAATTTAACCAGACACCAGCATTTATTTCGCGCGAGCTTCTTGGTCAGGCTGCGAACTTTTCGATACAGCTTTGTGGATTTAACCCCAGAGTTTAACTAACGTATATGCGTTCTAGAATTCGATTTATGCCTACCCTCCTAGGTTCAACCACTGACTGCTAGGATTCGATTCATCGCTACCCTCCGAGACTCAACCACTGAATGCTAGGATTCGATTCATGGCTACCCTCCTAGTTTCCATCATTGACTGCTAGGATTCAATTCATGGCTACCCTCCGAGGTTCAACCATTGACTGCTAGGATTCGATTCATGTCTACACTCCGAGGTTCAACCATTGACTGCTAGGATTCGATTCATGGCTACCCTCCTAGGTTCCATCATTGACTGCTAGGATTCAATTCATGGCTTCCCCCTTGGACCAATCATTGAGTACTAGATTTCGAACCACGACTACCCTTCTAGGACTCACATGTCAGGTATTTTTTATTTAAATGATTGACAGATTCGCTTCCTACGGCTTATCAACATTTTGCTCTTATTTAAAGCCAAAAGATATTGTTAGATTATTATAATGTTTTTGCTGAAGATAATGATTTAATGATACAATTTTGTTAATTAACCCATAACTGGGGAGAAGAGAAGAGGTTAACATATAACTTTCGCATTGGTATTTTCGCGTAAGTGAATATATCGAACCCAACTGAAATTGGAACTCCGCTTAACTCGGTTTAACAATTCAGAGCCATTAACCATAAGTACCACCCGCACATCCAGACGTTCAGGTACTAATGGACATATGGGAAAGTGTAAGGAAAACAATGTTAAAATAGATATTTTCTTTAAAAATAAACGAGAATGACTGAGTAAATAATTTACGAACAAATACTTCATGTGTAGGATTTTACTACGGGGGGGGGGGTAACCGCCAGCTTCGAGAGATAATTGTGCTTACTAGGGTGGTTAGCTAATCTTCTGATTCTCTTACACACTCAATAACCCCTTGCATCTTAGTGACATTATCACCATCTTCTCTCTTCCTGAAACCCGTTCCTTCTTTTATTCTTTTCCTCACTTCTTCTCATTAAAGTTTTCTCCTTCTCTTTCATTCCCAATAACCCCTTGCATCTTAGCAATTTGTGTCTCTTTAACACTCGCAGAGCCAAGACGTGATTTATACCGCACCTCTGCTGGGGTGACCTTAGTTACAGTTTAGTGTAGAGAGCGCATTACCTCGCAAAGACCGTAATACAACAGGGTTAGTACGCTCAAACGCTCGCACACGACGACTAGCACATCTATCGACGTCTTTTGAACGTTGTCCTCGTCCCTACACCATTCACCAGGCTTGGATCAATCCATTTTATCTTATTTTTTTTTTGGTCGCTTTCCAACACTGGTACAGGGTACAGTCTTAATGCATCAAGACGTCCCTGGTAGATAGATTATGGTGAGATTCGAGCGCGTGTCTCATGGTTGGTAAACTAACATTCTCGTCACACGCCCATACAGAGTTAATAATATTGTGTAAAAATCACCTCCGCTTCTTGGTATTTCTTGGTGACTTTTGTCGGTTGATTAGTACGGAAACTTTCGCACCTGCCATTTCCTTTTTGTTAAACTCTCTTCAGGTGAAAAAAAAATGAAGCTATTGGACAGAGCGACAGGTGCGAATAAAAAAAAGTGGAATTGAAACACAAAAGACTAAAATAATTAAGCTTGATTATGTGTGACGAAATGAAGTTTTGGTTTTGTTTTACATACATACACATACACACACACATATATATATATATATATATATATATATATATATATATTGAGTGTTTTGGCAGTAACCCCTATTTCATACAAGTTTCCTTAAAGACGACTAGCAAGCATTTTATTCAGTTTTTCTTGCGTTCGTATAAGTGTTTCCTTTTCTGGACACAAGGGCTGCGTCCTGGGTATGACGCTAAACTGAACCCTGGGTAAGACGATAAACTACGTCCAGCAGCAAGGCCTCTGATCAGGACGCTTTAAGGAGGGTGGAATTATCTCTTTATTGCTGGTGTTCTGAGTTTCACCCTGACCCAAGGTAGTAGCACCTGTTAGGGTCCCAGCTATGGGCAAATAGTTAGACCCCAAACTAGAGTCAAAACACTATGCAAGTGTAAAAATAGGTTTTAATACCAGAAATACTTTGTAAAAAATATGATTACCAGCAATACATTTTTAAGAAAAAAGTCATTGCCAGCAATATATTTAAAAAAAGAAAAAAAATATCAGTAATAGATTGTTGGAAAAAAATATTACCAGCAATGCATTTTTGAAAGAAAAAAATATTATCAGCAATACATTTTTGAATGAAAAAATGCTACCAGAAATACATCTTTGAAGAAAAAATATTTCCAGCAATACATTTTTTAAGAAAAATATTACCAGCAATAAAAATCTTGTCGGCATTAAATAATCCACTGAAGTTGATATGCTGAGTTCAAAACACTGTGAAAGTGTAAAAATAGGTTATAATACGAGACATATTTTGTAAAAAAAAAATATTAGCAGCAATAAATTTTTCAAAAAAAAAAAAAAAAATTATTACCAGGAATACATAAAAAAAAATAATAAAAGCAACAGATATTTTGATGAAATATAACCAGCTTAAGAAAAAAAAATATTACCAGTAACAGATTTTTTGAAAAAAAATATTACCAGCAATAAAAATTTTGTCGGCATAAAAAGAAAACCATTGCGGTTGATATGTCGTAAAACAAAACAAACATAAAATATGAAAAAAAAAAAAAACCCAGCAAGAATGTTCCTTGTATCCGAACGCTTTTTTTTTTATATATATATATATATATATATATATATATATATATATATATATATATATTGTGTTCGTGTATAAGTCTTTTCTTGTCATAAAACTGTCCGAATGTTCTATATATGCTTGCGCTTTCGGCTATTCTATCAGCCATTATCAAGGATGTTTTTTTTTTAACTGAATATGTAGAATGTTTTACGGATAGGAATTTTTTTTTAATTTTACAAACACGGTCAGCACATTGTGGCCATGTTCTTAGTTGATATTATTGAATGTTGGATTCTTCTTTCTTTATATTAATGCTTCCATTATTTTTTAGCCTTTTTACATGTGGACGAGCTTATTATAGTCATAATTTCGACGAATATGTTGCGGATAGAGTTTGGTAAGTTTCGGTATCAGTTTAAATGGGCCTAAATAGGCCTGACTATGTTTAAAACAATGCAAGATAAGATAATAGAATAGCCGAAAGCGCAAGCATATATAGAACATTCGGACAGTTTTATGACCAGAAAAGAAAAGACTTATACACGAACACATATATATATATATATATATATATATATATATATATATATATATATATATATATATATATATATATATATATATACATTTAATTGAAAACGACAGAAAATAGCTAAAATGTATAGCCGAAAGCGCTCGGAGAAAAAAGAACATTCGGAGATTTTTTATATAATTTATCATCCGAAAAGAAAAAAACTTATTAGATCGCATGAGAAATTGTATAAAAAAAAAATAAATAAAAGCACCTTGTCTGTCGTTTTCAATGAAATGTGCATGAAAGAAGGATAGCTGTCTAAATACACAAAATATATATATATATATATATATATATATATATATATATATATATATATTATTTGCGTTGATGTGAGTTTTGACCTTGGGAGTCACGCCCTCTGCGATCGTTCCAGTGTCACAAACTCACATCTATCCAACTAAATATGTTAACTCTATCGCTGATATTGATCACTTTCCAATAAGTACCGCGTATATATAATATATAAATAATACGTATAGAAATTACATATATATATACATATATATATATATATATACACACACACACATATATATATATATATATATATATATATATATATATATACACATTATATATATATATATATATATATATACATACATACATTATACATATATATATATACACACACACACACACATTATACATACATATATAAATATACATTATACATACATATATATATATGTATATATACATTATACATACATATATATATATATATATATATATATATATATATATATATATGAAGGAATATAGTTTTAAGGTATGCTATATTTATGGAATAAAGTGCTCAATATCAGAGATAGAGCGTATGTAAATATAAAAGTGAACATCGAAGTCAACACTCAGAGGCGACAGACTGTTTCATGTTTAATCTGTCATTTGTCAAAATTTAGTGCAATTGATGTACATATTGATCAACATATCACAAACCATCAAAATAACTAATAAATATAAGACACTTTTTAATAAATAACCCTAAAATATTATAGCGCACTTATTGCAAGGAAAGACTCAGAAGCTATTATAATAGAAAAGAAAAAAACAAAACAAAACAAATATTAAATAAAATATCTTTCTACTTAGGAGATCGTAAATTGAGTCGTGTATATATACAGAAAAAAGTATAAATACACGATATATGCTTTGTTCATTTGAGCGTTGAAGATGACGTCACATTTAACTGACTTAAATTCTAACTGGAGTAATCTAAGGAAATAAAAGTAAAGAATGTACAACAAAAAAGAAGAAAAAGATAAAAAGGAGAATAAAACGAGAAAAAGACAAGTAGACAAAGTCGAATAAAAGAAAGATAATAAGAAAGGAATGTGGAAATGATTCTTTAAAAGCAGAATGAAAGAAAGAAAAAGAAAAAAAAAAAAAATTTCCAAAAAATGAAAGAAGAAAAATATAAAAAAGCACTTCTAAAAAAAAAAATAAATAAATAAAAAAAATGTCCGTTGATTAAATTTTCAGCTGGTGTAAGTGAAAAACAGAAAGTTCCAACCTGCTATACAGTCAGACGTGCAACCCCCCAAAAAAAAAACCTGTTGAAATAACATCACACGGGTTCACCTAAAGAAAAACCATGCTTAGCAAGCTGGTTTCGCTAGATAGCTTGTATCGTGATTTCGATCCTCACTGTTGGGGATATGCCGAATTGCATTGTTTAGTAAATAAGCGGATTCAAACACAGGCGTCGATGCTCTAAATTTGGGATCAGGTAAAGAGCCAGGATTTCGAAAGCGGATTTTCAAGGGAGGTGGTAATTTTTCTGTTTTTTGATTAATGAAACATAGTCTTTTCTCATCATCATCTGAAGAAGTTTGATTGACTTATTGATTTGTTTTTACAGTTTATCAACCTTTTTCAGGTTATTTAAAGCCAAAAATACTTTTAAATTGGCAGATTTTGGGGTTGGGCGATAATAATGATTTACTGATACAAGTCCAGCTAAATACCCTATGTATTGTGGGTGGGGGGAGAAGTAGATTCATCCCTTTCTAAAGGGGATTTGTGTTCAAGTGAATACAACGGACAAAACTGGATTTGAAATTCTGTTTTTCGATTAACAATTCCACGCCATTATCCATTACTACTACCCCCACACACAAACTTATAGTAACCAGTATTCCCAAACTGTCACCCATCTACGTATTGACCAAGATCGAAGTTGCTTAACTTTGGTGATCGGCGACTCTACCCTTTGCAGGCTATTTAAAGCCAAAAAATATTTTTAAATTGTAAGATTCTTTTCTAGAGATAATAGCGATTTACAAGTTTTACTAATTAACTCATAATTGGGGTTGGAGAGAAGAGATGGGTTCATGCCTTTCCCAAGGATATTTGCGCGTAAGTGAATATAACAAAGGCAAATGAAACTGGAACTTGGATCTTCGATTAACAATTCCGAGCCATTATTCATTACACCACCCGCACATCCAGGCGCACGGCACCTGGTATTCCTAAGCTGTCACCCATCTAGAAACTGACCAGGATCGACGTTGCTTAACTTCGGTGATCGTCCGAGAACCGGTGTTTCAACGTGATATGACCGTACAAAGAAGAAGAAGGAGTAGAAAGAGGAGGAGGTAATGGTAGACAAATTATAAAGAAAGACAAATTCGGAATTATTTTTATCAGTATGTCAGCAAAGTAAGTTTAAACTACAATCATACAAAGCCCAGTGTATCCATCAAAATATCCAGTTAGTTCTTGTAGTAGTAGTAGTAGTACTACAACAACAACAATAATAACAAGAAGAAGAATGAGAATAATAATAATAATAATAAGAAGAAGAAGAATAAGAAAAAAAGAATAAGAATAATAAAAAGAATAATAAGAATAATAAGAAGAATAAGAAAAATAATAATAATAATAATAATAAGAATAATAATAAGAAGAATAAGAAAAAGAATAATAATAATAATAATAAGAAGAAGAATAAGAAAATAATAATAAGAAGAATAATAATAAGAAGAAGAATAATAAGAATAAGAAGAAGAAAAAGAATAATAATAATAATAATTATAAGAAGAAGAAGAATAATAAAAAAGAATAATAAGAATAATAATAAGAAGAATAAGAAAAAAATAATAATAATAATAATAATTATAAGAAGAAGAATAAGAAAAATAATAATAATAATAAGAAGAAGAAGAAGAAAAAAAATAATAATAATAAGAAGAATAAAAAATAATAATAATAAGAAGAAGAATAAGAAAAAAAAAATAATAATAATAATTATAAGAAGAAGAATAAGAAAAATAATAATAATAATAAGAATAAGAATAAAATAAAAAAATAATAATAATAAGAAGAATAATAAGAAAAAGTATAAGAATAATAAGAATAATAAGAAGAAGAATAAGAAAAATAATAATAATAATAAGAATAATAATAATAATAATAATAATAATAATAATAATAATAAATAATAATAAGAATAATAATAAGAAGAAGAATAAGAAAAATAATAATAATAATAAGAAGAACAACAACAACAATAAGAAGAATAAGAAGGAGAAGTCCATTGGATGGAGCGCTTCTTCTTGGTTATTTAGCAGGACTTGTATTAGTGACGCTGGGCTACAAATACAAGGTTTCCCATGAAACAGAAATCATTTCAAATATGCATAACTGAGTAACTACATACGTCAGGCAAACGATTATAAATTTAATGTTGAACATTAAAAATATTTATTTATCAAAATTCGGACCAGATATTCAAAGAGATGTAGATTTTATAAACAATTTCAAAAAGCTTCCCAAATGTTCAATATACACACCATCTGTGACAAGAAACACGTCAACTGGGTAGTCAAGATCCTGTGGTAGATAGATAGATAGATAGATAGATAAAGAGAGAGAGAGAGAGAAAGATAGATATATAGAGAGAAAGAGATAGATAATGATGAGTCATACATAGATAAGGATAAGACACTGATAGATGAATAATGAAGAGGCAGAGATTGATAGAAAGAGATGGAGAAAGATATATATATGAGAGAGAGAGAGAGAGAGAGAGAAAGACAGATAGATAGATAAGGAGAGAGAGAGAGAGAAAGAAAGAGAGTCATGGATAGATCTGGATAGATAGATAGACTAATAGATAGAGAGAAAAAGAAAGAGATAATCAAGAAAAATAACAGCACTCATGGCCTGACGATTGCATCTAGCATGAAACAGACTGTCGCCTCTAAGTGTTGACTTCTATGTTCACTTATATATATATATATATATATATATATATATATATATATATATATATGACAGATAGATAGATAGATAGATAGATAGATAATAATAGAGAGATGAAAAGATAGATAGATAATAAGAGAGAGAAAGAAAAATGGTGGAAAAAAAATAGATCTAGACAGGTAGACAGGGCTGGAGAGATAGAAAAGAAATGAATAGATAAATCTGAATAAAATATGTTTTAATTTGACTAGTGTACCGATGATGGGATTGCCTATGAAGATGACATTGGTATTCACAGTTGGGATCAGAATGATCTTGAACATAAATACATCAAAATTCTCTACCAAATTTTACAAGAAGTTAGACTCAAAACTTCAAAACAGAAATGATGATCTGATCTGGAATTAGAATGAAAGCAGTAATGGAACCCACCCTAAATCCCTCACAAGAATTCAGTATGACGATTTAGTAAGTACTAAACATAACTCGGTGTATGGATTAGATATATTTAGATTTATTAAAATAGGTTGCACTATGAGGTAGTTTCACACAACACAGCAAGTTGCTACGGAACCAAAACATTAACCTAAGAACTGGAATCATATCCTTTAACAGTTTCGCCAAATCAAGACTTTCCTATAAATGCCATTCATGGCTGCCAAACTTGTTCAGAAATATCTAAGCTGTCAGTTATATAGAACCACTTTCTCTGATCAATATTTAAAAATGGCTTCGACAGAATGAAGCTTCTAGGTTTTAGCGACCACCTTTCTTTTTCGAACTTTGTGGACTGGCGCTACAGAATCACAAAGAAAGAAAGAAAGAAAGAAAAAAAAACAATCAAATCACTTAAGGACTTCCAACAGCAGCAACAACTAAAATGGATATCACATGTAACACGAAGAGAAAATAATGACATAATCAAGATGTTGATGTTCTACACAACTTGAAACAAAAAGAAATTCCCCCATCGGTTCTTGAAAGAGTTAAAACGGTCGACTTGAGAAACCCATTTTTACTGAAAAATTGTTTTCACAGAAACATTCTATAGATTTTGACATTAGTACTGACTGCTCAGCCAATGAATGCTGTTTCTTTCCCTATAAGTTTTAATAGTTTACTCTATTAACATTGTTCAGAGTGTTGTCCTCATCTTTATTACCATATTTACGATGTTTCGGTCGTCGTACGCTCCGGCTTTCTTCAGGTGATATTTGTTGGAATTTTGAACCAAACCCTTTATTTATTCCACGGGGATGGGGGGAAGATTTAGATTGTTCTAACTCCACGTGCCATGCCTTTGGATATCTCAGTTTTACTTAATTCGACTTGATAACTCAACTCTCCAAGATTTTGTTCTCTCTGCTGTGGCCAGGGATCGAACTCAAAACTCTTTGGTCAAGTTGCTTTTTGGGTCAATCAACCAAACTTTTTTATCCACTAGGCCATTAAAAAATTGTTTTAATAGGAAGATTTTATAAATTTCAACCGAAAGTAACACTGGCTGTTCGATCAATAAGTATCGAATGTTTCCTTATAAGGAAACATTCAATCAATAAATATCGAATGTTTCCTTATAAGGAAACGGATAAAGTTAAAATTACAGTTGTTAATTATCGTTATTATTATTTAGGAAAGTTAAAAAAAAAATTCCCTCGCCAAAAGTTGACTTTTCTTTTTTAATAGTTTCATTTTCTCCTGACAAGGTTGACAATGGGTGTAGCAACTACTTACTGTCACTACTTCTTGGGCAAGCAAGGCAGTTATGGACAAGTTGTTCGCTATACGTGCACAATCACTCACTCCCCTTTTCTCCAGCCATCTTCTGTGTACGATTTTCCAGACCGAACCTTGAAGAAACCAGCGAATAACTAATCACCATATCACACGTTCCTTGTTAGGAACTCAACGATAAAGCACTGCCCTCGCGAACAGATGCTATACCCGGAGGTGTAATGTCGTTAAATGCAAACAGCAGAGTGACACGTGTCCCACCTCTCGTAGAGGAGTTGGTTGGTTGGTGATATACAGAAGGGAAGGAACTGAAATTATCTATCTGAAACTCTTTTCATATTTATCCAGAGTCTATTGATGAGGAAATCGTCTTATTCAGTTCATAATGTATCTATCTGTTCAGATTTATCTATCTATCAACCTCTTTATTTCACTCTTTAATTGTCTATCTATCACTCGCTCGCTACCTATCTATCTATCACTCACTATCTATCACTCGCTACCTATCTATCTCTCGCTATCCATCTATCTATCTATCTATCTATCTATCTATCGCTATCTACCTATCTATCTCTCGCTATCTATCTATCTGTCTCACCTATCTATCTCCACATCTATCTTGCTATCCATCTAATATCTATCTATATTTATCACTTATTATCTATCTACAGATATCTATCCCCGCCATCCATCTAAATAAATATCTCTCGCTATCTATCTATCTATCTATTTATCACTTGCTATCTATCTATCTCTCGCTATCTATCTATCTATCTATCTATATATCCCTCGCTATCTATCTATCTATGTCCTTCGTATATGTGTGTTTATCAGTTCATAATTCTACAGCTAGATCAATAGACAGGACTGAGTAGACAGATAAAATAGAAATAGAAGAGAAATAGACAAGGAAAGAAAAAAGAAAGACTAAAGGAAAGAAAGAAAGAGCGTATTGATATCAATAAACTGATAAAGTGACTTGGGCTTAAGGGAAAGGTGTGCTAAAAAGAGTTAGATAAATTATGAAACAGATTTAGATAGATCGACACAAACACACACAGATATAATATATATATATATATATATATATATATATATATATATATATATATATATATATATATATATATATATATATAAGCGAGATAGATAGATGACTGATATATAGTTAAAGAAAAGGCTGAGATAGATAAAACCTGATATAGATATATAAAGAAAAGACTGAGATAGATAGATAGAAGACTGAGTTAGATAAAGAAAAGAGAGAAAAAGAGATAGATAAGAAGAGAGAGAGAGAAAAAGAGATAGATAAGGAGAGAGAGAGAAAAAGAGATAAGAAGAGAGAGAGAAAAAGAGAGAGAGAAAGAGATAGATAAGAAGAGAGAGAGAGAAAGAGATAGATAAGAGAGAGAGGGAAAGAGGGAGAGAAAGAGATAGATAAGAAGAGAGAGAGAGAGAAAGAGATAGATAAGAATAGAGAGAGAGAAAGAGATAGATAAGAAGAGAGAGAGAGAAAGAGATAGATAAGAAGAGAGAGAGAGAAAGAGAGATAAGAAGAGAGAGGGGAGTAAAGAGAGTAAAAAATAGCTTTTGAAATTAACATAGGAAATCAAATGAAGAAATCGACTTGAAAATAATTCAATATGAACGGAGTTAACTCGATATTGTTAAGAATTCGCAGTCACAAATATACTTCTAATTTATTTGTCTCCTATTACACGCTGATTAAATCAACAATGAGACGTTATAATTTCAGGGACGATAACCGCATCCGTTTCTTCCCAATTCTGATATTTTTCTCCGCTTTTCATTCAGCGATGAATTTAACGAAGCGAAAGTCATCTCCTCCATTGCAAAAATTTCGACGGAATTCACCAGACAGCAAGCGTAGCCGTACTACGTAAACAAACAGATAAATTGAGTGATTCATAAAGGTTTACGCAAACGAAACACAACGAACTGCATAGATAAGTAAATAAATATATGCCGATGTGACAAAAATAGTAATGACAGCCACGACGCTGACGACGTCAGTAAAGGACGATAATGATCCAGGAAAAAAATGCAGACGTATCAAATAGAAGATAGGGGAAATGATTAAGACAAATATGGCGTCTGTTAAAATGGGGTTGGCAAAGGAATTACTTAATATAATTTTGTAAAAATTAAATACGTCTTTCACGAATCTCTGTGTGTTTTGTTTTTCTCTTTTGTGAGTTTATTTTTGTCTTCAGCATTTGTTTTCTTTTACTTTCTATCGCTTAATTCAATGTTGATTTATATTGCGAAATATGTTGTTCTTTTTTCTTCCATTTTCAATAACAGTTTCTTTCTTCGTAATTTACCTATTCGTACTTCTTTCTTTCTATGTAATTTTTACTCATTCGTATTTCATTCTTTCTCTCTTTCTTTCGTTGTATTTTGCCTATTGGTATTTCTTTATTTTTCTTGCTTTCGTTCGTTCGTTCGTTAATTCGTTCTTCAGAATTTCCCAGTTCGAATTTCTTTCTTTCTTTGTAATTTATCCATTCGTCTTTCTTTCTTTCTTTCTGTCTTCCTTCCTTTCGTTCGTTGTAGTTTGACTATTCGTATTTCTTTCTTTCTTTCTTTCTTTCTTTCGTTCCTTCTTTTTTCTTTCGTTCGTTCGTTCAATCGTCCTTCAGAATTTACCAATTCGTATTTTTTCTTTCTTCGTAATTTTACTCATTCTTATTATTTTCTTTCTTTCTATGTAATTTACCCACTCGTATTTTTCGTTTTTTTCTTAATATATATATATATATATATATATATATATATATATATATATATATATATATATATCTTTCTTACGTCTCCCATTAAATATTTTCTCCAAATTTTATTTTTATTTTAGCGCTTCTTTCTTTCGTTCAATTGTTGTTATTTATTCATTTTACCTTAATTTTTCTTTTTTTTTTTCTCTCTCTCATTTTCTTTCCTAATTTTCTTTTCTCTTGTTTTCGTCGCCAAAAACATTACTCATTTGGAAATATTGGTGCCAAAAACGGCTCACCTAGCGAAGAAACAAAGAACCGAAATTCAAGAAGAGCCAAGAGGAAAACCGAATGAATTCTCTTGAAATGGGGCGGGTCAATGTTTTAGGAAATCCTTAAAATTCACGGTGATGATGACATAGGAAAGCGGAATTTGTGGGCGGGGATTCTTGAGAGAGATAGATGTCGTCGGCATTTGCATTTTTCGACAGAAAATGACAGCAAAATTGGAGAGATTCAATTGTGGAAGAAAACATTTCGAGCGATTCGAAGGAAATAAAAAAAAAGATAGAAGAAATCTTTAGAATTCCAAGATTTGGGCTCTGAGAGTGTCAGTGGAATGTCAGTTCAACTGAAGCCTTCAAATGGATAGCAACCAACGAGTGTATGTATATATATATATATATATATATATATATATATATATATATATATATATATATATATCCTTCTCAAGATATCAGACCCCACACTCTTTTTCTTTTCAACTATCTATCTATTTATCTCAGTTAATATTAATTTCTCTCTGTATGCGTCAATGAGATGCCAGTGCAACTGAAACCTCCAAATTGACACACATGTACATAAAATACATACACACACATATATATTTATATGTATATTCAGCACTTCTACTTCAGTTTCGTAGACGTGCTATATATATATATATATATATATATATGTGTGTGTGTGTGTGTGTGTGTGGTGCAGTTCAATTTATATTACAATGAATCATTCATACAAAAAGTAGATTAGTAAAGTTAATGATATAAAATGGCGAAATCCCTTCGCAAACAAAATTTTAAAGGTGCATTAACCTACAAATCACTCGATGAATGCTATGATCCTTGTTTTTAAAAATTCTAAGCTGTATAAGGTCTTTCTTTAATACGTAAGTACTTTCAACTGTACATTCAGTCATCTTCAGGCATGGAAATTATTTTGTTTTTGGTAAAATTCAGGTAGCATGCGAGACGAAAAAATTAAATGCGAATCGAAATATGTTTTTTTTTTTTAAATGTGTTATTGTTAACGGATAAAAACTTTTGGAGCGTGCAGTCAACGCTAAGGTTGAATGTTTTGAAAAGTAAAGAGAGTACGTTTTTTTACTTATATTGCAATTTTGTTTGCGAAGGGATTTTGCTATTTTATATCATTAACTTTACTAATCTACTTTTTGTATGAATGATTCACTGTTATATATATATATAAAAATATGATTCCATCGCTACATAAGAGTTCTCATGTTTCAAAACAAGAGCCGAAAAGTTCAATATTATTATTTGAATTACATTGAATTAAAGATGGAAAGCTCTGTTTCATCTTAAAAAATTTCGCTGGAAGATGGAATTGAACAGAGTTTTGAAACATGGTAGCGGTGAAATCATATTTTTAAATAAATAATTATTTAGGCTCTACTTTTGTATCGAGCACTGTTTTTTAAAAATAATAACAAAAATACTAAAGAACTTTGGATTATTTACCTAACGAGTTCTTTCACATTTTCTATATATTTTCACACACACACACGCACACACACACACATATATATATATATGTATCACCTTCTCAACAGACTCTCTATATTTATGTTTCCCCCTCCTTGTCTGTATCTATCTCAGTTAAAATGTCTCTCCTCCTCTCTTTGTGTCAGTGGATTGTCAATACAACTCAAGACTACCATATGAAAGTACACACACACAAATATATATATCTTCTCAACACTATTTTTCTGTTCCGATCTCTTGCCCCACTCTAACTATCTATCTAACTATCTATCTATCTATCTATCTATCTCAGTTAATATTAAGCTCTCACTATATGTGTGTCTGTCGCCCTCAGTCCGATTAAGGTAGCTATAAACTGTTAAATCCGTAAAAAGTACCCGACAATTATATCATTATTAAATTGAAAAATAAAGCTTTTTAAATATTTTCATTTTTTACACTTATTGCGTATATGGTAAAACTTATAGCAAATTACGGATACTCCTGAAATATAGACAGATACTGAAGGGCCGAAAAGTTGTAATAAATATGGTGACAAAGATGAGGACAATAGTCCAAATAATGTAAATAGTGTACATAAAACCTCTTCTCAGAAATATAGACAGATACTGAAAGGCCGAAACGTTTTAATAAATATGGCGACAAAGATGAGGACAATAGTCCGAATAATGTAAATAGTGTACATAATACCTCATCTCAGAAATATAGACAGATACTGAAGGGCCGAAAAGTTGTAATAAATATGGTGACAAAGATGAGGACAATAGTCCGAATAATGTAAATAGTGTACATAATACCTCATCTCAGAAATATAGACAGATACTGAAAGGCTGAAACGTTGTAATAAATATGGCGACAAAGATGAGGACAATAGTCCGAATAATGTAAATAGTGTACATAATACCTCATCTCAGAAATATAGACAGATACTGAAAGGCCGAAAAGTTGTAATAAATATGGTGACAAAGATGAGGACAATAGTCCGAATAATGTAAATAGTGTATATAATACCTCATCTCAGAAATATAGACAGATTACTAAGTTAGTTGGATGATTTTGTTTTGCGGCATATCAACCTTTCTGAGTGATTTAATGCCGAAATCTAAATACTTAGAATACCAATTTGCGGCTTCAAATAAATATAACTTGTAGGCAATTCTATGCCTTCGACTACAGAAAAAATATATTATTGGCAATTCTATAAACTTGCCAATAATACATATAAAATATATTGCTGGTCATTAAGATTTAAAATTGTTTTCCTGGTAATTTTACTATAAATATGCATTGTGGATTTTACTATAAAATGTATTGTTGGTCATTTTCATATAAATATATATTGTTGGTCATTTTACAATAAACTTGTATTTTTGATAACTTTTTATATATAAATATGTATTTTTATATATAAATATGTATTTTTATACATTCATAGTGTTTTATTTTTGTTTGGAGCTACACGATTTACCCATAGTTGGGACTCTAACAGTTGCTACCACCCTGGGTCAGGGTGAACCTGGGAACAACAGTGGTTCCGTGTTCCTCACCCCCCCCCCAATCTCTCAATCAGAGACCTTGCTGCCGGATGTAATTTATTGTCATGTCCAGAACTAGGTTTGGTTTGGTTTGTTTTACAGCATATCAGCCTCAATGGGTTACTTAATGCCGTCAAGATTTTTATTGCTGGTAATATTTTTTCCAAAATGTATTGCTAGCAAGAATTTTTTCTTCAAAATTGTATTGCTGGTAATAATATTTTTAACAAAAATTTATTGCTGGTATTAAAACCTATATTTACACTTTCGTGTTTTGATCCCAGTTTTGGGGTTAAGCATTTGCCCATAGCTGGGACCCTGACAGGTGCTACCAGCCGGCTCAAGGTGGACTTGGGAATACCAGCAATTAAGAGGTGGTTCCATGCTCATCAAAGCCTCCTGATCAAAGGCCTTGCTGTTGGATGTAGTTTATCGTCTTAACCAGAACCATGTATTTATTGTGCTTGCAGAGATAAGAAAAAATAATTATTTCTCTACCATATTAATTTGCTTTTGCTATCAAGTTAATAAAAAATACCATGTTGTTTTGAGATCTGAGATAAATGATTTTATTGAATTTTTGAGTATTTTTTTATCAATAAAATAACTTCGTCGCAGACTCTGCTTAGAAGATCTAACCAGAACATGGTCTTTTTAGTGTGTGTGTGTGTGTGTGTGTGTGTGTGTGTGTGTGAGAGAGAGAGAGATGCAGAGAAATCAGGAGAGAAAAAAGGGGTAGATAGAAAGAAATATACAGAGAGAAAGATAAATAAGAGAGAGAGAGAGAGAGAGAGAGAGAGAGAGAGAGAGAGAGACAAATAAAAAAGCGGAAGAAAGTGACGTCGATGACGAGAAAGCAGCAAAGAATGATAGAAAGAAATAGAATAAGAAAGAAAGAGGTATAAAACGAAACAAAATTAGAAAGAAAGACAAAAATAGAATTGGAATTACACAGAAAGAAAGAAAGAGAATTGAAAAAAAAAGAAAGAAAGAAAGAAAGAAAGAAAAAGAATTGAAAAAAAAAGAAAGAAAAAAAGAAAGAGAATTGAAAAAAAAGGAAATAGAATTGCACAGAAAGAAAGAAAGAAAGAAAGAAAAGAAAGAGAAAAAAAACAGAAAATTGAAAAAAAAAAAAAAGAAAAAAGAATTGAAAAAAGAAAGAGAAGAAAGAAAGAAAGAAAGAAAGAAAGAAAGAAAGAAAGAGAATTGAAAAAAAGGAAATAGAATTGCAAAGAAAGAAAGAAAGAAAGAAAGAAAGAAAAGAATTTTAAAAAGGAAATAGAAAGAAAAGAAAAAGAAAGAAAGAAAAAAAAAGAAATAAAGAATTGCAAAGAAAGAAAGAAAGAAAGAAAGAAAGAAAGAAAGAAAGAAAGAGAATTGAAAAAAAAGAAATAGAATTGCACAGGAAGAAAGAAAGAAAGAAAGAAAGAAAGAAAGAAGTATAAAAAGAAAGAATTAGAATTAGCAAGAAAGAAAGAAACAAAATCTAAGAGAAAGAAAAAAGAAAGAAAGAAAAAGAAATAAAGAAAGAGAACGAGAAAAAAGAACGAACGGAAGGGAATTATAAACAGAATGAAAAAGATAGAAAGATAATTGGAAAGAAAGAAGAAAGAACGAAGAGTAGGGTAAAAAAGAAAAAGAGGATCAGAAACATATTGATACGGGTGAAGAGAAATATATGTGGGTCCGTAAATTAACGCTAAGAAAGATGTGTATGAGAGAGAGAGAGAGGTAACTGAAGGGTAAGGAGAAAGGAAGAAATAAGTCGGAGACAGAGAAAAGGATTAGAAACGGATTGAGAAAAGAAAAGAAGATGAAAGAAGGGAAATACGAAAGTAAATGATAGAGACATGAGAAAGAAAAAAAGGAAAATAGAGAGGAAAAGATAAATGCGAACACGTTGAGAGATACAATGAGACAGATAAAGGGAACGAGTAGAAGAAATAAGAAGAGAGAGAGAGAGAAAAAAAGAAAGAGAAAAAAGAAAATAAGAAGTGGAAGAGAAAAAGAAAATGGCGGAGAGACAGAAAGCTCGATGGAGATTCATTTTTTTTTTTTTTTTTTAAAAGAAAAAAGTTCTTAAGAAAATTTCTCCACCAGATATAGTGTTACAGTTCCAACGGTTGTCGTCTTCGAGTTGGGAAGACATGTATATTTAGGGGAAAATATTTAGGGGAAAATATTTAGGAAAAAATGGGGTGGGGAGCTAGAGAGAATTCCTTCTCTTTCCTGCAGATCCGGATGAGAAACCTTTAGCTTCTACATATGCTCGCACAACCAAAATCACATACGACAGCAAAGAAACTTTGATAAACGGGAGTCGTACAGACGGAGTCAATTCTTCGTAAAGAGCGAGATTTGTCCCGCACGCAAGACTGTATACAACTGGGCTGTGTAACACCGTCATAGGCAAAGCCTGGTCGAGAGCAATGATTCTCCACCGGCGTGCCACGGCACACTAGTGTGTCATGCGATTCTCTTTATGTGTACCGTGAAATATTGTCACGGCATACATATACAGGGTCGCCATTTTATATTTTTAATTTCGCGCATGCGCGTTGTTTGGTTTGGATTTTGTCCACTGCACTGTATAGTAGGGTCATTTGGTCACCGTCTGTGAGTAAACGAACACCATGACGCAATTCACACCACCAGAAATTTGGAAACGCCATGCTGTAATTCTTGGCATTCGCACCGGAAGCTCCAATATGAACATTTCAGGGTATCTGGATAACAGTGCAGATTATTCGGAAAGAGTTGGATGAGTTTCATGGATTTCATCTCGAAGGTGTTTGGAGAGATCACTAGTGATGGCAACGTTATACTTCCATTGATTTTCCAACAGAGCCTCAGAATCAACACGGAGTGCCTTGAGGAGGTACTGCTGCCCTGGGCCAACAGAGTGCCTGCTGGAAAACCCTATGTCTGGCAACAGGACTCTGCACCATACCACACAAGCAGGAGAACTCAATCATGGCTGTCAGACAATTTCTACGATCACATCAACTCTTACATCTGGTTACCGAACTCCCCAGACTGTAACCCCATTGTTTATTATGTGTGGGCGTAGTTAAGAGCAACAAAACTCCTTGTAACGCCAAAGATGACTTGAAGACAAGGATTATGGTAGCATTCACCAGCTTAAACAAAAAGAGACCGCGCAGAAGAGATACAGGAGATTCTGAAGCCGTCTGGCGGCCGTAGTTGAAGCCAATGGTGATTTTATTGAATAAATTTACTATTTAGAATTTTAAGATATTTTTGTGTAATTTTGGTAAATATATCTGTAAAAAAAGAAATGTTAGTGGAGTAATGGATAGCAGCTTGGATTGTGGAATCGGAGAGCCGAGTTCGAATTCCAGTCGAATCCATTACATTCACTTACGTGCTAATAACCTTGGGAAAGGTATGAATCGTTTCCCAACACAGACCGGGTTCTATAGCCTTGGATGGCAATCTACTGCGAAAAATCTGCCTTGTCAGTCATGTATCGAAAGATACATGATCGCTTACGCGTGTATCCCGCATGGCACATGACTGACAGACCCCGTATATATATAAGTGTGTGGGTGTAATAACGGTACAGCGTTAGTATTTGAATAAATGTATGAGTATTAAATTTTTTTAAAAATAATTCTTTTCCTTATTCTTCGATTGTGAAGAAGAATTGGCCACTATTTCTGTGGATAAAGGGCTCAAAATAAAACATACGATGGTACCCATTGATACATTTTGGATTTCAATACAAAAGGAATATCCCACGTTAGCTAAAAAAGCTTTATCAGTTTTATTGCAATTTTCTACTTCTTATTTACGTGAATTAGGTTTTCTCAGACCTAAAAAATCAAAAATAAGAAGCAAGAAAAGCTACGCTCAACTGGAGAAGAAATGGGGGTCTGCTTATCGCACATTTGACCAAACATTGAAGACATCATGAAAAATCACCAGATACAGGTTTCACACAAAATAAGCAGCACAAATAGTTGAATAGAAACATTGAAATAAAGTTAGTTCATATATATATATATATATATATATATATATATATATTTTTCAAATCTATGACTTTATTTCATAACATTTAAATGTATACCGTTTAAAAATGTTGCTAAGTGTGCCGTGATATTTTCATTTGCTCCTAAGTATGCCGTTGCCAAGAAAGTTTGAGAAACACTGCGCTAATGAATTTTCTCATTAACCATCACATTTAATGCAGTTGGTGAGATTTGCATGATTCGTAAAAACTGTGTTGACAGGAAAACACACACCGAAACACGCTGTAAACTAACGGGTTTTTCTAATGTTCGGTTTCAGGGGCGACGAAAACACCCGATCGGAAGGAGGTGGGGCCAGCTTGATCAGGAGCCCCGGGCAGTGCTTCGTGGCCCTTGGTATCTTATCAACATTTTTTTTTCTATTAGGTTGGTGCAAAAATAATGACGTAATAATGTCGTTTTTTGACGTAAAATAAGAATAATGGAATAGTGTAATATAGAATAGAATAACAAGAATGAGAATAAAGGAATAAGAAAAAAAAAACATGAGAAAAATAAGAATAATGGAATAGTGTAATATAGAATAGAATAACAAGAATGAGAATAAAGGAATAAGAAAAAATAAACATGAGAAAAATAAGAATAATGGAATAGGTTAATATAGAATAGAATAACAAGAATGAGAATAAAGGAATAAGAAAAAATAAACATGAGAAAAATAAGAATAATGGAATAGGTTAATATAGAATAGAATAACAAGAATGAGAATAAAGGAATAAGAAAAAAATAAACATGAGAAAAAATAAGAATAATGGAATAGTGTAATATAGAATAGAATAACAAGAATGAGAATAAAGGAATAAGAAAAAATAAACATGAGAAAAATAAGAATAATGGAATAGTGTAATATAGAATAGAATAACAAGAATGAGAATAAAGGAATAAAAAAAAATAAACATGAGAAAAATAAGAATAATGGAATAGGTTAATATAGAATAGAATAACAAGAATGAGAATAAAGGAATAAGAATAAAAAATAAACATGAGAAAAATAAGAATAATGGAATAGAATGTTAATATAGAATAGAATAACAAGAATGAGAATAAAGGAATAAGAAAAAATAAAACATGAGAAAAATAAGAATAATGGAATAGGTTAATATAGAATAGAATAACAAGAATGAGAATAAAGGAATAAGAAAAAAAATAAAAAGAGAAAAATAAGAATAATGGGAATAGTGTAATATAGAATAGAATAACAAGAATGAGAATAAAGGAATAAAAAAAAAATAAACATGAGAAAAAAAGAATAATGGAATAGTGTAATATAGAATAGAATAACAAGAATGAGAATAAAGGAATAAGAAAAAAAAATAAACATGAGAAAAAAAGAAGAATAATGGAATAGTGTAATATAGAATAGAATAACAAGAATGAGAATAAAAGGAATAAGAAAAAATAAACATGAGAAAAAATAAGAATAATGGAATAGTGTAATATAGAATAGAATAACAAGAATGAGAATAAAAGGAATAAGAAAAAAATAAACATGAGAAAAATAAGAATAATGGAATAGTGTAATATGAATAGAATAACAAGAATGAGAATAAAAGGAATAAGAAAAAAATAAACATGAGAAAATAAGAATAATGGAATAGTGTAATATAGAATAGAATAACAAGAATGAGAATAAAGGAATAAGAAAAAAATAAACATGAGAAAAATAAGAATAATGGAATAGTGTAATATAGAATAGAATAACAAGAATGAGAATAAAGGAATAAAAAAAAAATAAACATGAGAAAAATGAAAGAATAATGGAATAGGTTAATATAGAATAGAATAACAAGAATGAGAATAAAGGAATAAGAAAAAAAAACATGAGAAAAATAAGAATAATGGAATAGTGTAATATAGAATAGAATAACAAGAATGAGAATAAAGGAATAAGAAAAAATAAAACATGAGAAAAATAAGAATAATGGAATAGTGTAATATAGAATAGGAATAACAAGAATGAGAATAAAGGAATAAGAAAAAAAATAAACATGAGAAAAATAAGAATAATGGAATAGTGGAATATAGAATAGAATAACAAGAATGAGAATAAAGGAATAAGAAAAAATAAACATGAGAAAAATAAGAATAATGGAATAGTGTAATATAGAATAGAATAACAAGAATGAGAATAAAGGAATAAAAAAAAATAAACATGAGAAAAATAAGAATAATGGAATAGTGTAATATAGAATAGAATAACAAGAATGAGAATAAAGGAATAAGAAAAAATAAACATGAGAAAAATAAGAATAATGGAATAGTGTAATATAGAATAGAATAACAAGAATGAGAATAAAGGAATAAGAAAAAATAAACATGAGAAAAATAAGAATAATGGAATAGTGTAATATAGAATAGAATAACAAGAATGAGAATAAAGGAATAAGAAAAAATAAACATGAGAAAAATAAGAATAATGGAATAGTGTAATATAGAATAGAATAACAAGAATGAGAATAAAGGAATAAGAAAAAATAAACATGAGAAAAATAAGAATAATGGAATAGGTTAATATAGAATAGAATAACAAGAATGAGAATAAAGGAATAAAAAAAAATAAACATGAGAAAAATAAGAATAATGGAATAGTGGAATATAGAATAGAATAACAAGAATGAGAATAAAGGAATAAGAAAAAATAAACATGAGAAAAATAAGAATAATGGAATAGTGGAATATAGAATAGAATAACAAGAATGAGAATAAAAGGAATAAGAAAAAAATAAACATGAGAAAAATAAGAATAATGGAATAGTGTTAATATAGAATAGAATAACAAGAATGAGAATAAAGGAATAAAAAAAAATAAACATGGAGAAAAATAAGAATAATGGAATAGTGTTAATATAGAATAGAATAACAAGAATGAGAATAAAAAGGAATAAAAAAAATAAACATGAGAAAAAAATAAGAATAATGGAATAGGTTAATATAGAATAGAATAACAAGAATGAGAATAAAGGAATAAAAAAAATAAACATGAGAAAAATAAGAATAATGGAATAGTGTAATATAGAATAGAATAACAAGAATGAGAATAAAAAAGGAATAAAAAAAATAAAACATGAGAAAAATAAGAATAATGGAATAGTGTAATATAGAATAGAATAACAAGAATGAGAATAAAAGGAATAAGAAAAATAAACATGAGAAAAATAAGAATAATGGAATAGTGTAATATAGAATAGAATAACAAGAATGAGAATAAAGGAATAAAAAAAAATAAACATGAGAAAAATAAGAATAATGGAATAGGTTAATATAGAATAGAATAACAAGAATGAGAATAAAGGAATAAGAAAAAATAAACATGAGAAAAATAAGAATAATGGAATAGTGGAATATAGAATAGAATAACAAGAATGAGAATAAAGGAATAAGAAAAAATAAACATGAGAAAAAATAAGAATAATGGAATAGTGGAATATAGAATAGAATAACAAGAATGAGAATAAAGGAATAAAAAAAATAAACATGAGAAAAAAATAATAATGGAATAGTGTAATATAGAATAGAATAACAAGAATGAGAATAAAGGAATAAGAAAAAATAAACATGAGAAAAATAAGAATAATGGAATAGTGTAATATAGAATAGAATAACAAGAATGAGAATAAAGGAATAAAAAAAATAAACATGAGAAAAAATAAGAATAATGGAATAGTGTAATATAGAATAGAATAACAAGAATGAGAATAAAGGAATAAGAAAAAAAATAAACATGAGAAAAATAAGAATAATGGAATAGTGTAATATAGAATAGAATAACAAGAATGAGAATAAAGGAATAAGAAAAAAAATAGAAAACATGAGAAAAAAATAAGAATAATGGAATAGTGTAATATAGAATAGAATAACAAGAATGAGAATAAAGGAATAAGAAAAAAATAAACATGAGAAAAAAATAAGAATAATGGAATAAGAATGAGAATATAGAATAGAATAATAAGAATGAGAATAAAGGAATAAGAAAAAAAAAAAACATGAGAAAAAATAAGAATAATGGAATAGGTTAATATAGAATAGAATAACAAGAATGAGAATAAAGGAATAAAAAAATGAGAAAACATGAGAAAAATAAGAATAATGGAATAGAATGGAATATAGAATAGAATAACAAGAATGAGAATAAAAGGAATATAGAAAAAAAATAAACATAAAAGAGAAAAATAAGAATAATGGAATAGGTAATATAGAATAGAATAACAAGAATGAGAATAAAGGAATAAGAAAAAATAAACATAGAGAAAAATAAGAATAAAGGAAATGGAATAGTGAAAAATAAGAATAAATGAATAGAATGAGAATAACAAGAATGAGAATAAAGGAATAAAAAAAATAAACATGAGAAAAATAAGAATAATGGAATAGGTTAATATAGAATAGAATAACAAGAATGAGAATAAAAGGAATAAAAAAAATAAACATGAGAAAAATAAGAATAATGGAATAGTGGAATATAGAATAGAATAACAAGAATGAGAATAAAGGAATAAAAAAAAAAACATGAATAAAAATAAGAATAATGAATAGTGGAATATAGAATAGAATAACAAGAATGAGAATAAAGGAATAAAAAAAAAATAAAAACATGAGAAAAATAAGAATAATGGAATAGTGGAATATAGAGAATAGAATAAAAAAGAATGAGAAAAAAGGAATAAGAAAAAAAAATAAAATGAGAAAAAAAATAAAAGAATAATGGAATAGGTTAATATGAGAATAGAATAACAAGAATGAGAATAAAGGAATAAGAAAAAAAATAAACATGAGAAAAATAAGAATAATGGAATAGGTTAATATAGAATAGAATAAAAAGAATGAGAATAAAGAATAAGAATAAAAAATAAATATAGAGAAAAGAATGAATAATGGAATGAAAAAAGTGGAAATATAGAATGGAAGAATAAGAAAGAATAAATGAGAATAAAGGAATAAGAAAAAAATAAACATGAGAATAACAAGAAAAATAAGAATAATGGAATAGTGAAAATAAATAGAATAACAAGAATGAGAATAAAGAATAAAAAAAATAAACAAGAGAAAATAAGAATAATGGAATAGTGGAATATAGAATAGAATAACAAGAATGAGAATAAAGGAATAAGAAAAAAAATAAACATGAGAAAAAAAAAAATGGAAAAGAATAATGGAATAGGTTAATATAGAATAGAATAATAAGAATGAGAATAAAGGAATAAGAAAAAATAAACATGAGAAAAATAAGAATAATGGAATAGGTTAATATAGAATAGAATAACAAGAATGAGAATAAAGGAATAAAAAAAAAAATAAACATGAGAAAAATAAGAATAATGGAATAAGTGGAAATATAGAATAGAATAATAAGAATGAGAATAAAGGAATAAGAAAAAATAAACATGAAAAATAAAATAAGAATAATGGAATATAGAAGTTTAATATAGAATAGAATAAAAAGAATGAGAATAAAGGAATAATGGAAAAAAAAAATAAACATGAGAAAAATAAGAATAATGGAATAATTGGAATATAGAATAGAATAACAAGAATGAGAATAAAGGAATAAAAAAAAATAAACATGAGAAAAATAAGAATAATGGAATAGGTTAATATAGAATAGAATAACAAGAATGAGAATAAAGGAATAAGAAAAAATAAACATGAGAAAAATAAGAATAATGGAATAGGTTAATATAGAATAGAATAACAAGAATGAGAATAAAGGAATAAGAAAAAATAAACATGAGAAAAATAAGAATAATGGAATAGTGGAATATAGAATAGAATAACAAGAATGAGAATAAAGGAATAAGAAAAAATAAACATGAGAAAAATAAGAATAATGGAATAGTGTAATATAGAATAGAATAACAAGAATGAGAATAAAGGAATAAAAAAATAAACATAGAGAAAAATAAGAATAATGGAATAGTGGAATATAGAAAGAATAACAAGAATGAGAATAAAGGAATAAAAAAAAAAAAAAATAAACATGAGAAAATAAGAATAATGGAATAGTGGAATATAGAATAGAATAACAAGAATGAGAATAAAAGGAATAAAAAAAAAAAAATGAGAATGAGAAAAATAAGAATAATGGAATAGTGGAATATAGAATAGAATAACAAGAATGAGAATAAAGGAATAAGAAAAAATAAACATGAAAAAAAATAAGAATAATGGAATAGTGGAATATAGAAAAGAATAACAAGAATGAGAATAAAGGAATAAGAAAAAATAAACATGAGAAAAATAAGAATAATGGAATAGTGGAATATAGAATAGAATAACAAGAATGAGAATAAAGGAATAAGAAAAAATAAACATGAGAAAAATAAGAATAATGGAATAGTGGAATATAGAATAGAATAACAAGAATGAGAATAAAGGAATAAACATGAGAAAAAAAAAATAAACATGAGAAAAATAAGAATAATGGAATAGTGGAATATAGAATAGAATAACAAGAATGAGAATAAAGGAAAATAAAAATATAAACTAAGGACAATGATAAAGGAATAGAATAAATCGAAAAAGAACGTTGGTAAGAGAATGGGATCACAAAATAGAATACGAACCTTAAGTGAATGCAATAAAATAGAATGGAATAATAAAAATAGTTTTTTGTTTTGTTTTGTAATCGATATCAAGCCAGTAAAGCCAAAAGGGTGTGGAAGAATCCGAAACAGCAACATTAATAATGAGCGGGAACGGGCAAGGTTAAACAAGAGCAGAGTAGATAGCGATTGAGAGGGCATTTAAATTTTTGCAGATTAAACCTGACTTAAAAGCATGGAACCGGAAGGGAGTTTCACAAGTGAGAAAAGAAGCTGTTAGCATAGAATTTACGGCTACATCTATCCGGAACAACTGCAAATTAATGAGATCTCGGCGTCAATTTAGTACAGCGCTTAAATTCAAAACGTCTAGGCAGAATAGCGAAGAACTCATCCGGACAATTACCATGAAAGTATTCATAGAAAAAGCACAGAAAGGCAACCTTAGGGCTGTGGAAAGTGACTGAAGCCGAGCCGCCAGATCAGGACTAATAATATTGCTGATTCTTCTTTGGATCTTATCAAAGAGCTCAAGGTAACTAGCAGGTTCACTGTTATTTTATTCTATATTCCACTATTCCATTATTCTTATTTTTCTCTTGTTTTTTTTCTCGTATTCCTTTATCATTGTGGCGGCAAAATTCTAAGCATAGACGAATGGTAGACTTATAGATATGTAAGATAGATTCAGGAGAGAAAAATTGTCTCGCACGACACAGTGAACCAAATTTCTTAACAGCTGAGCTAGTAATGAATTGAATATAGTCTTTTCACTTCATGTCAGCTGAGAAGGTTAGCCCCAGAAGCCGAAACTAGTCACTTTCGTGGAGGTTAGCATTAGCCATGCTGATGAAAAGCAGAGAGTGGTTTTTCAGTTGATTAATGGAGAGAAGTTTAGAGGCGTTAAAATTAACAAGGCATCATTTGCCCCCGTTAAAAACGGACTTGAGGTCATTTTGGACATCGGTTGCCATTTTGACTTTGTCGGACTGACCAGCCTTATAATCGAGGCAGAAGTAAATGGTTTTTTCATCAGCGTAGAAGTCAAGTTAAGAGCTGATATCATTAGAAATGTCGTTAAGAGTAGGACTTAGGACATGGGAGACATCCGCTTTAGTACGAAAGGATCGAGACTCTTTCTGCAATTATCTCCAGTACATCAGCAGTTGACCTGGAGAAATGACAGCCATATTGCTTATCTGAGAAATGGCCTTGCGATGAGAGATGATGAACCAATTCATACTGATAATGGATTAGAATAAAATAGAATAGAAAAAGAACGTGGGTAAGGGAATAGAATCATGGAATAGAATAAGAACATTAATAAAGGAAATGAATAAAGCAGAATAGAAGAATAAGAATATTAATAATGGAATGGAATTAAACAGAACAGAACGGAATAATGAAAATGCTGATAAAGAAATAAAACAGAACAAAATAAGAATGGAGATAAAGGAATAGAATAAAACATAATATTCAAAATGGCGATAAAAGCAGAAAATGAAATAGAATACAGTAATAAAAATGGCGATAAATTAATAAACAAAATGGATAAATTAAAATAAAACAGAAGACAATTCTAAAGTGAATTTTCAGTCGTACGAAGCTAACATGCAATATTTTTTTTCAATGATAGTTATCTTTAAGGCTTTTTCTTGGCATTTTTTTCTTTTCAAATTGACATCAGCAAACAGGATTGTCCTGTTTCGCTTAGTTTTTTTATTTTATTTAAAAAAAAGAAATAATTTCTTAAACATTTTTAATTCTTTTACATTTATATGCGCCTTTCTTTTTTCTTTCTACATGCAGTTGACTACGCATGCGCACTTTCGTTTGTATATAGCACAAGTATATCCCAGGTCATTGCCTTAGCAACCATGATTCTTGCGTCTCTGACTAGAGCAAGTAGGTTAGTCTTACATTACGGCTACCCTACAATTATTTAGATAATATTTTTAGCAAAGGTCTTGTCAGAGATATCCAGGAATTAACTAATTAACAGTTATAATTAATTAATTAATTAACAGCTATAATTAATAGTATAAATATTTCTATTTCTTGTTGCGCTGTCGTCTGGGTTTATAACAGATACTCTGCATTCAGTAACTTTTATAATAGACAGACTGCATTCAATAACTTTTTCATTCTTGTGTAAACCGGAACTACCCTTTAGATTCCAGTGTAAAACGAACGTCTTTTTTATTTTATTAATTATCACCCAATACAAGGCCCAAGAACCACTCGAGGTAGAGGGTTACTGAATGAGATTACTGTGTGAGTGGAAAGAGTACGTGGTATGAGGCGCAGTTTATGTGGACCTGTGTGAACGATAACGGTTAACCATAGACATGAACAGGTTAAGATTCTCATGGTCCGGGAAGCATCGTCGTGGGAGCTGATTCCATAGGGTAGCAGTTCGTGAGAAGCTTTTCGAGTGGAATGTACTTCTTATTAAAAGTATAGAAAAAGAATAAGGGTGGCATGCTACAGTGTACCTGGCATGGTGTTTTTCTAGCCGTGAAGGTCTGAAATGGTGGGACTAAGGAAAGTAGCTTATCTGAACATTTTCCATCGAAATAGGGATAGAGTACATTGAATCAATCGCTTCATCTACTGCAAGGAAATTTGTCTCTCTGTGTCATTCCAGAAAGTTTTTCTCGTCTGAGTCCATCCTTCAAATCTATAAATCAACCCTCCGTCCTTGCATGGAATATTGCTGCCATATATGGTCTGTTTTTCCCTCTGTACGTCTCGAGGTCCTTGACAAAATCCAGAGACAAATATGCAAGATGATGGGTCCTGATCTGGCATCTAGTCTACAATCGCTATCTCACAGACGTG
>CAHIKZ030000200.1:2020000-2047500 GCA_903632075.3 Acanthosepion pharaonis
ACTAAATCATTATTATCTAAAAAAAAGAAAATTACTGCAATCTAAAAATTATTTTCTGGCTTTAAATAACCTGCAAAGGGTTGATAAACCATAAAACCAATCTAATTTTTGTTTTTTCTTTACTATTGGCGCTCTTTTTTTTCTTTTAAAAATCCATATCGCTTCAGGATACCGGCAGTCATGACGCTCCACAGCTTCCTGTTCTTTATCGTCTTTGAATTGCCAAGTATTCTTGGGAGAGATAGGGAGTGATTTCCCTGTTATCTTCAATATAGTTCGAGATTAAACTTTTCTTTCTTGTACACTGGTTGCCAACCAAAGGTAGAGACCTCATTCTTCCCTGCTATTTAACCCACAACTCAGATATTTTAGGTTAACGTCATGTTCCTTCAAGACGCAGGTGATCATGGCTCTCCACAAACACTTGCCCTTTGTAGCTCTTATTAAATTTTGTCTTTCTGTTATCAATAAGAGTAGATAGGTTTAATAAAGGTAGATAGGTTCGCCTTTCGCCCGGTTCATACTTCTTTCGGGTCTTTTGAACAAAGAGTAGAAGTTTATACCTTTTTCCCTGTTTAGAATTGGGTTTCTGCTTCAGCTCTGTAGTCCTAATGTCTGCGTCTCAACTCAGAATATTTATTGACTAAATATTTATTTGATTTTTCTTTTTCCTCCACCGATAGAAGTAAATGAGTTCGCCTGGCGTCCGGTTCATGCTCCTCCCCAGATCAGGAGTAGCGGTTTGTCCCTGTTTAGGATTGGGTTTCCCGTTCCTTCGAAAATCTACTTCAACTCTCTACGCCTAAAGCTTGTCTTTTTTATGCTTATATAAGTCGGACGCAGTAACCCTTGAGTAGCTCTTAGGAATTGTATTAGGTTAAAATTAGTTTTAAAATTCTCTCAAATCCTGTTCCACCATCTAGGGACCGGACATGCGAGCAACGAAGAGGTTTTGGATGGAATGGAAACCAAAAGGAAACATATAATTAACATCAGGAAGAGGCAGTTCAAATTTCTGGGACACGTAATGAGGAAAGGGGGCTTGGAAAATCTAATGCGCACAGGGTAGATTGTGAGAAAGAGAGACAGAGGAAACTAACACGAAACATACTTGATGAGTAAATGGATGGCAGAACAGGGTTTGGGAGAAATAATGAAAAAATTAAACTTATTAGAAGCTACAAGGGATAGGAAGATCTGGAGAGCCATGATCGCCTACGACCTGAAAGGACACGGTACATAAAGGAAGAAATATGTAGTTCGTAGTTTTCCTCTGTTTCTCTAAATTAGTACAACCTTCTGAACATCCCACAGCCTTTACATTTCCTTCTTTCCATCTCTCTAAAAGCTAACGGTTAACCTTTATCACTCTGTACGTGATTCCAGTTGCTGTACAAAATGTTTATCCTGCCATTGAAGGCGACTCTGATCACTGAACAATAGTGAGTTTGAATTTCATAGTTGTGCTGTCATATCCTGCTATGGCAACAGAAAACAACTTTGAGTGAAATTAGCAATAAGGATACTGCAGTTAAGAATCCTTGAAAAAGAATGTAGGGGAAAGGGAAGTAATATTAATAATGCAGAGGGCTAAAGGTTAAATAACCTTGTTAGATTGAGACTTTCATATGGATGTCATGCATGACAGAGCATTTACTCAAATACAGGTATCCACTAAAAATAGTGTTTAATGTAATAAAAAGTATATAGAATTAAAAAATAAATTCTGTTTATATATATATATATATATATATATATATATATATATATTGTATATATTGTATGAAGACTGGTAAAAAAAATGCTATAAATACAATATTAACGTGAAAACTGAAGTCCTGATCTTAAATAGCCTCATAAGTTTGAGACTTTCATATGGATGTCATGCATGACAAAGCATTTACTCAAATACATGTATCCACTAAAAATAGTGTTTAATGTTATAAAAAGTATATAGAATTAAAAAATAAATTATATTATATATATATATGTGTGTGTGTGCAGTACTCAGTTAAGCTTACTAATTATAATAATTCAAAGATGAACCTGTAAATAAAACAAAAAGAAGGCAAATGTTTTTTCCCCCCAATTCATGCCACTTTTAACCATTATCAATCTATATTTGACTTCATTTGCTGTACAATAGGTTTATCCTGCCACTGAAGGTGACTCAGATCCCTAAGTTTGAATTTCATAGTTGTGTTATCATATCCTGCTATGGCAACAGAAAACAATTTTGAGAGTGAAATTAACAATAAAGATACTGCAATTGAGAGGCCTTAAAAATGCAGAGGAAAGGGAAGTAATATTAATAATGCAGAATACTAAAGGTTATTTAGTAAGACTTGTATTAATAAAACATTATTATCTCAAATAAAAAAAAAACTCTTGCAATCTAAAAATATTTTTTGGCTTTATATAACTTGCAAAGGGTCGGTGCGCTGATTTCTTGTGTCGTTAATTTCCTCCTTTCAACCTCTTTATTTTCTTCGATAGTGACTGACGTTGTTGTTAGTAGTAGTAGTAGTAGTAGTGGTGGTGGTGGTTCTTCTTCTTCTTCTTCTTCTTCTTTTCCTCCTCTCCGCTTTCTTTCTTCTTTATTCTCTCCTCTACTTCAATCTTCTTCTCCGTCTTCTTCTTCTCCCCTCTACCCCGCTTTATTCTTTTTATGCTCCTTCACCGTTTTCTCCTCCTCCTTTTTTCCTCCGCTTTCTTCTTCTTCTTTGTTTTCCTTCTCTTCGCTTTCTTCTTCTTCTTTGTTTTCCTCCTCTTCTTCGTTGTTTTCTTCTTCTTCGTTTCCCTCTTTTTCTTCTTCTTTGTTTCCCTCTTCTTCTTCTTTGTTTTCTTCTTCTTCGTTTCCCTCTTCTTCTTCTTTGTTTTCTTCTTCTTCGTTTCCCTCTTCTTCTTCTTTGTTTTCTTCTTCTTCGTTTCCCTCTTCTTCTTCTTTGTTTTCTTCTTCTTCGTTTCCCCCTTCTTCTTCTTCTTTCTTTTTCTTCTTCTTCTTTGTTTTCTTTTCTTCCTTCTTCTTCTTCTTCTTTTGTTTTCTTCTTCTTCTTTGTTTTCTTCTTTTCCCTCTTCTTCTTCTTTGTTTTTCTTCTTCTTCGTTTCCCTCTTCTTCTTCTTTTTTTTCTTCTTCTTCGTTTCCCTCTTCTTCTTCTTTGTTTTTCTTCTTCTTCGTTTTCTTCTTCTTCTTTGTTTTCTTCTTCTTCGTTTCCTCTTCTTCTTCTTTGTTTTCTTCTTCTTCTTCTTCTTTGTTTTCTTCTTCTTCGTTTCCCTCTTCTTCTTCTTTGTTTTCTTCTTCTTCGTTTCCCTCTTCTTCTTCTTTGTTTTCTTCTTCTTCGTTTCCCTCTTCTTCTTCTTTGTTTTCTTCTTCTTCGTTTCCCTCTTCTTCTTCTTTGTTTTCTTCTTCTTCGTTTCCCTTCTTCTTCTTTGTTTCTTTTCTTCGTTTTCTTCTTCGTTTCCCTTCTTCTTCTTCTTCTTTGTTTTTCTTCTTCTTCGTTTCCTTCTTCTTCGTTTCTTCTTTTGTTTTCTTCTTCTTCGTTTCCCTCTTCTTCTTCTTCTTTGTTTTCTTCTTCTTCGTTTGTTTTTTCTTCTTCTTCTTCTTTTCTTCTTCTTTGTTTTTTTTCTTCTTCGTTTCCCTCTTCTTCTTCTTCTTTGTTTTCTTCTTCTTCGTTTCCTCTTCTTCTTCTTCTTTGTTTTCTTCTTCTTCGTTTCCCTCTTCTTCTTCTTCGTTTTCTTCTTCTTCGTTTCCCTCTTCTTCTTTTTTTTCTTCTTCTTCGTTTCCCTCTTCTTCTTCTTCTTTGTTTTCTTCTTCTTCGTTTCCCTCTTCTTCTTCTTCTTTGTTTTCTTCTTCTTCGTTTCCCTCTTCTTCTTCTTCGTTTTCTTCTTCTTCGTTTCCCTCTTCTTCGTTTTCTTCTTCTTCTTCGTTTCCCTCTTCTTCTCCTTCGTTTTCTTCTTCTTCGTCGTTTCCCTCTTCTTCGTTTTCTTCTTCTTCTTCTTCTTTCTTCTCCTCTTTTTCTTCTTCTTCTTCCTTCTTCTCCTCCCCCGTGATCTTCTGTATCGTTTTCATTACTGTCTTTTCTTTATTTGTAACTTTCGTATTTGCTTATTGCTTTTATTTTCTGCTGCTTCTTTCTTCACAACACCCTCTTTATTCGCCATAAAGCCTCTAACTTAGCACAACCATTCCCAACATCCCACAGCCTTTACCCTTCCTCTTTCCATCTCTTTTAAATAGTTTTTTTTGTCCTCTCCTCTTTCAAATTCGCTTGCCTCTTTTCGCCGCCATATTACTGCGTCTCACTTCAAATCATCTCCCACTTCCTGCGGCTAAAGTGAAAATTGATAACATGTCATCTTGAGATCCATATGCGCTTGGGTTGACCTTTGCCCTGTCGTTTTTTTTATATCGACTTACATTAAGTTCGTCTTATTGTGAAAAGGACTTAGCCAGGGCAGTTCAGAATAATGTCGATGATAATGATAACAATTATGAGGATAAAAGAGGAGTCAGAAGTGCCATCCTTTATCTTAAACATCTTATCTTTTTACGATTTATATCTTTGCGTCCAATAGGTTTACCTTCGTTCTTTCTTATCTACCGCACTTGGTCGACTGGGGACAAAGTTTGCGATTGTACTCTGGTGTCTTTTCAAAGGCTAAAAGCAGTGTTGGGCGCCATGTATTTCTCATATCTATCTATTTCTCTATCTAAGTCTTATTACTCCCCATCTATCTATTTCTTTCTGCCCATATCAATCTTGCAGTCTGTTCATATCTATCTATAACATTCTGAAAATATCTATCTGTCTATCTATGCCATTCTGACAATATCTATCTATGCCATTTTGATATTATCTATGCCATTCTAACAATATCTGTCTATCTATGTATCTATCCCATTCTGATATTATCTATCTATGCCATTCTGACAATATCTATCTATCTATCCATGCCATTGTGACAATATCTATCTATCTATCTATGCCATTCTGACAATATCTATCTATCTATCTATGCCATTCTGACAATATCTATCTATGTCATTCTGACAATATCTATCTATCTATGCCATTCTGACAATATCTATCTATCTATCTATCTATGCCATTCTGACAATATCTATCTATGCCATTCTGACAATATCTATCTATCTATCTATCTATGCCATTCTGACAATATCTATCTATCTATGCCATTCTGACAATATCTATCTATCAATCTATCTATGCCATTCTGACAATATCTATCTATGCCATTCTGACAATATCTATCTATGCCATTCTGACAATATCTATCTATCAATCTATCCATGCCATTCTGACAATATCTATCTATCTATCTATCCATGCCATTCTGACAATATCTATCTATCTATCTATCCCATTCTGACAATATCTATCTATCTATCTATGCCATTCTGACAATATATATCTATCTATGCCATTCTGACAATATCTATCTATCTATGCCATTCTGACAATATCTATCTATCTATCTATGCCTGTGGAGGCTGGAAAGTAAGATTTGGGCAGCCCTAGCCCAGATATTCCATTTTGGGTCTGGTCTTACTCTTATAAAGGTAGAGCACACCAAGAAGAGTCAGATACTTTCTGGAACAGAAAGATGAGCCGCCATCTTCTTTTTTTTCCATTGTCTTTAGCGAGGGATCATATGTATGAGTTAGCCATTTAAACAGTAACTCTCTAACCTCAGATTCTCGGGTGCCTTGTATCGGGTGAACTTTAGTCTATAAAAAGCATTTGGAAATCATCGTCGATGTGAAAACTCTGAACACAAAAACAGGAAGCGAAAAACCATGGGGAGATGTACAGTTGGCGGGAAAAAAATACAACAACAACAACTTTATATCTAAGAATCGGTGGAATTCTGAAGCTACCAAAAAAGAAGTAAAAAAAAAAAGGAGAACGAGAGAGATAGATAAAGAGAGAGCGAGAGAGAGAGTGATAGAGAGAAAAAGAGTGAGGAAGAATGAGAGAGTGAGTGTGAGAGTTTGAGGGAGAGATTAAAGCGGACAATAATGGCAACCAGTTATGAAATTCATTGAGATTGCATTGTGCCAGAACAAAGAAGAAAAAAAATATGAAGGAAAGGGTGTGGAGGATAATAAGAAGTAGAGGTAGAGAGAAATCAGAGAGAGGGGTAGAGAGAGAGAGAGAGAGAAAGTGAGGCAAACAATATGAAAGAAAAAGAGCGCAAAAAGATGTAATAGAAAAAGTCAGCGTACGAGGACAATATGAACATCAAAAACCAAGAATGAATGAAAAAGATGTAAAAGGAAATTATGATGAGAAGGTGGGGAGGGCGGAGGGAGTAGAAGAAAAAGAAGAATGTAAAGGGAAAGCAAGAAGAGGAAGAAGAAAAAAGAAGGAAAGGGAAAACATCAAGAAGAGAGAGAGAGTTCAAGGAAAAGATGAATGTGAAGGGCAAGCAAGAAAAAGAAGAAGAAGAAGAAAAAAGAAGGAAAGGGAGAACAAGAAAAGGAATAATGTAAAGGGAAAATATCAAGAAGAGAGAGAGAGAGAAAGAGTACAAGGAAAAGATGAATGTGAAGGGAAAGCAAGAAGAAGAAGAAGAAGAAGAAGAAAAAAAAATGAAGGAAAGGGAGAACAAGAAAAGGAATAATGTAAAGGGAAAATATCAAGAAGAGAGAGAGAGAGAGAGAAAGAGTACAAGGAAAAGATGAATGTGAAGGGAAAGCAAGAAGAAGAAGAAGAAGAAAAGAAGGAAAGGGAGAACAAGAAAAGGAATAATGTAAAGGGAAATATCAAGAAGAGAGAGAGAGAGAGAGAGAGAAAGAGTACAAGGAAAAGATGAATGTGAAGGGCAAGCAAGAAGAAGAAGAAGAAGAAGAGAACAAGAAAAGGAATAATGTAAAGGGAAAATATCAAGAAGAGAGAGAGAGAGAGAGAAAGAGTACAAGGAAAAGATGAATGTGAAGGGAAAGCAAGAAGAAGAAGAAGAAGAAAAGATGGAAAGGGAGAACAAGAAAAGGAATAATGTAAAGGGAAATATCAAGAAGAGAGAGAGAGAGAGAGAGAGAAAGAGTACAAGGAAAAGATGAATGTGAAGGGCAAGCAAGAAGAAGAAGAAAAGAAGAAAAGGGAGAACAAGAAAAGGAATAATGTAAAGGGAAAATATCAAGAAGAGAGAGAGAGAGAGAGAGAGAAAGAGCACAAGGAAAAGATGAATGTGAAGGGCAAGAAAGAAGAAGAAGAAGAAGAAGAAGAAAAGAAGAAAAGGGAGAACAAGAAAAGGAATAATGTAAAGGGAAATATCAAGAAGAGAGAGAGAGAGAGAGAGAGAGAAAGAGTACAAGGAAAAGATGAATGTGAAGGGCAAGCAAGAAGAAGAAGAAGAAAAGAAGAAAAGGGAGAACAAGAAAAGGAATAATGTAAAGGGAAATATCAAGAAGAGAGAGAGAGAGAGAGAGAGAGAGAGTACAAGGAAAAGATGAATGTGAAGGGCAAGCAAGAAGAAGAAGAAGAAGAAGAAAAGAAGGAAAGGGAGAACAAGAAAAGGAACAATGTAAAGGGAAAATATCAAGAAGAGAGAGAGAGAGGGGGAAAGAGTACAAGGAAAAGATGAATGTGAAGGGAAAGCAAGAAGAAGAAGAAAAGAAGGAAAGGGAGAACAAGAAAGCGAATAATGTAAAGGGAAAATATCAAGAAGAGAGAGAGAGAAAGAAAGAGTACAAGGAAAAGATGAACGTGAAGGTAAAGAAAGAAAAAGAAGTAAGAAAGAAAGGCAGTAAAATTCGTTGTTTTCCTCTGTTGCTCTAAATTAGTACAACTCATCTCAATATCTCATGGCCTTCACAATTCCTCTTTCCATGCATGTAAAAGAAAAGCAAGAAGGAGAAAAAAAGAAAAAGAAGGAAAAGGTGAACAAGAAAAAGGAATAATGTAAATGGAAAACATCAAGAAGAAGAGAGAGAGAGAAAGAGTACAAGGAAAAGATGAATGTAAAGGGAAAGAAAGAAAGAAAGAAAGAATGAGGGTACAAGAAAAAGAAGAATGCAAAAGGAAAGAAAGAAGAAGAAAAAAAGAAGGAAAAGGTGAACAAGAAAAGGAATCTTATAAAGGGAAAGCATCAAGAAGTAGAAGAAGAGAGAGAAAGTGTGCAAGAAAAAGAAGAATGTAAAGAAAAAGCAAGCAATAAAGAAAAAAGAAAGAAAGAAAGAAAGATAGAAAGGGGGTAGAGGAAAATGATTAATATATACTGTAGGTACCTCCACGAAATCGCTAAAAATCAGTATACCCTGATGAAAACATGCTCCAATCATAATGAAAACAGTTTTTATCGTCAAAATCTTTATCTTATTATTAAGAGGAAGGATCAAAGTTTTCTTTTGTGTATCTAATGAAATTTTTACTCCTTTTTAGAACATTCGAAATTTTGATAAAAAAACTTGTTTTTCTAGCGGATGTACTAACTTTTAGTATAGCAAATTTTAGCCTCTTTTTTGCGGCGACAGACACGTTAATTTGGAAATTCTTGCAAAAATCAAATAATTGTCAGATTTTAATGAAATTTTCAGGACTTATTCATAAATGACTGAAAATCTCGGTAAAAATACTTTTTTTGCATATGTTTTACCGCCTTACTTGATTTTATGAAAACTTCAACGTAATTATTTTTAGTGACTATATTATCTAAAAGCAGAACACTTTGAAGAAATCGATCAACACATCATAAAAACAGGAGCCCGTGGTTAAGAAATGCTTGTAAACAACATTTTATGCCATAAGTAATATTTGTTTCAAATCAGATTAATTTAACTTTGATGTTGCTAATTTTTCTCAAATAAAGTTTCAGAAATATATATTTTATTTTTGCTAGATTTTTAAAACCGAAAATTAACTTTTGTCTACAAATGTGTCAAAATGGCAGATTTCATCGATTTTATTGACAAAAAAACGATCAATATAGTTACTGTTTCAATTATACCACAGAATATTTTTCGTACTGGAAGTAGTAAATTTTAATCCTTAGTGGAGGCACCTAATATAAATGGAAAGTAACAAAAAGGACGTTACTGCTGGAGAGGAGTGTGAGCCAGACGATAGGTGAAACTACTGCTCCTTTTTCAGCTTCATTTTCATCTTCTTTTTCATTTTCTTTTTCTTCTTCATTTCTTTTTCACCATTTCCTTTTTTCATTTTCTTCTTCATTTTCTTGTTTTTCTCTTTTTCTTTTTCATCATCATTTTCTTTTTCGCTTGTTTTTCTTCTATATTTTCTTTGGCTCCTTTTTATCTTTTCTTTTTCTTCTTCTTCAGTTTTTCCACTTCTTTTTCATCTCTTTTCCATCATCATTTTGTTATTCGTCATTTTCTTTTCTTCCCGTTTTCATTTTAGTTTTCTTCTCTTTTTCTTCTTTTCTTTTCCCGTTTTCATTTTAATTTTCTTCTCTTTTTCTTCTTCATTTTTTTCTCTTTTTCTTCATTTTCTTTTTTCTTCATTTTCTTTTTATTTCTCATTTTCTTCTTCTCTTTTTCGTTTTCATTTCTCTTTTTCTTTTTCTTCGCTTTTTTATCTTCTTATCTGAATCTTACTTTTTTCCTGTTTTATCTTCTTTTCTTTCATTGTTCGTTTTTTGATGTCCTAATTGTCTTGTACCCCGCTGTCTCTTCTTTTTCTCCTTCTTTTTCTTTTATTCCTCCCCCTTCATATCGTCCCTCTGTCATCCTCTCTCTCTCTCTCACTGTTTATTCTCCACTTTCTTATATCCTCAACTCCCTTCTTTTCTTCTTAGCTTTTTCTTCTTCTTTATATTGTTCCCCTCCTACCTCCTTCCCTCCCACTCTCTCTCTCTTGAATTACCCACTTCTCGTTTTCCTATTCTTCTTCTCGTTTTTCTTTACACTTTCCTTTTCCTTGTACTCCCATCTTTCTTCTTCTTCTTCTTCATGTTGATCGTTTTTCTCCCCTTCTATTCTCCCTTCTGTCTTTCCCTATTCTGATTATTTCATTTCTTCTTCTTCTGTTCCGTTTTTTTCTTCGAAAATAACAAAATTCTACCTTGAAAATCAACACTCAAAAACGTGTTTCTTTTACTAGGTCTTGAACCTTGATCTCTGACCCTGTTGGGAAATCCCCAACTATTTAAGATATGACACAAGCCCCAAATTAACCTATTTCTTTTCATTCTTATTTTTTTATTTTTTTCAAAAACTTCTTTTCGTTCTTTTTTTTTTTTTTCAAAAACTTCTTCCTTTTCTTTCTTTCTCCTGTTGTCCTCGGCGAAGCTCGAAAACAATGCCCGACTTCTTGCGGTTTGGTCTGTCATGACAGGGGTGTATATTATCGGCCTACATGTCGTTCGTCACCAACTTGAAATGTTTCATAACTCTGCTGACATCCCCGATTCCCACCTTGCTATCTCTCCTTCTTTCGCTCCCCCTTGCTAGCATTATGGCTTGAAGACTAAAAGAAAAAAAAAACAAAACAAAACCAAAAAAAAAAAAACAACCATCCTTAACTACATGGTGTTATCCATCAAATCCATATTTCTCTCGAAGGGCTTTTTACTTTCTTCTCTTTCTTCCCGTCTTTGCCTTTAATCCTGTGCCTTTCTTTTTTCCTTTTGTTTTCTTTCTTTCTTCCTTTGATTTCTGCCTGTGTTAATTTGTTTCTTTTGTATTCAATTCTCGACTTAAAATTGACTACGCATTGTGTTGGGCAAAATGCTCATTCCGTTTTTGTCATTTGATGGCATTAGGGGTGTTTTTACTCCATAGAAACAGATCGCTTTTGAATATAGTATCAGCGTGCGCGGGGGGGGGGGTTGTTTTTTGTTATTTTATTTTATTTAATTTTTTTTGTTTTGGAGGCGGGTGGCTCGAAATTGTCAAAATAGGCGTATTTTTGTTTATTGATCCCAACGGTGAAGATAGAAGAAAATTAACATTTCCAGAATTTTATGCTATTTCTAAAGAACTTGTTGGGGCTTCAAAATATGATTATTATTATTATTATTATTATTAATAATAATAATAATAATGTTGTTGTTGATATTATTATTATTATTGTAGTAGTAGTAGTAATAATGACAATAGGAAACAACAAAATTTTTCGCGTGTGTTTTAATCCTCACAAAAAAGTCCGCTAAAAGAAACTGTATTTTCTAATTAAAAAAAAAAACAAACAAAAAATTGGTGAATTATTTAATAATTATAACTCTTTTTCGCTTCCCCCCTCTCTTCTTTCGTTTTATAAGAAGAGCTAGGAAAATATGATACTCGCTGGAAAGACAGTTGAAGTTTCTGGGGCAGTTAATGAGGAAGGAAGGCTTGGAAAATGTGATCCTCACGGGACAGATATAGGGCAAGAGGGACAGAAGAAAACAACGTGTCATATAATTAATGAGCTTGAGTAAAATGGATGGTGGAACAGGTCTTAGTAGAAATAACAAAGTTTATTAAGGGCTACAAGGGACAGGAAGTTGTGGAGAGCCATGATCGCCTATGCCCTGAGGGGACACGACATATGAAAAAGAACATATATTTATATATTATCTTAAAATATGCTTCATAAAAAAGTTAGTTAAGCAATATCAAGCTTGGTCAGTCCATAGATGGTTGACTGCTTGTAAGCTTGGATATGCCTGTTATGCAATGGATAGAAAGGCAAAGTTTATTTAGAGCTACAAGGGAAAGGAAAACAAATATTTTGTGAATTTAAATTCTTTTTTAATTATCTCCAGAACTTTGTGAATTGAGGAAATTAATTTTATATCTTCAAAATGCCAAGGAATAAAATGAGAGGTTTCGTGACGGTAGGATTGAAGTTGCCAAAGTTTGTTATTTGAAGAACTCAATTATCGGATTGAATTGGAATTTCGGCCGGAATTGAACTTATAGCCTGAATCAGAGTGAAAGTGAGGTTTTGAAGTTCCATGGCCTTACCCAGGAGCTAGCTTAAACGTCCACTAGTTTATAAATTGCACTTATAACTTGAATCAGAGCGAAAGTGAGGTTTTGAAGTTCCATAGAGTGAATTGAGGAATTCAAAATTATTTCTTTAAAATTATCATCGCTGTTTTTTAAGCTGGCCCAGAGATCCCTTTAGTTTTAGATTGGAGGGCCAGTTAGCCTTACCCACGAGCTAGCTTAAAAAACCGCTAGTTTATAATAATGTCTGGGCTATTAGCTTCTTTTGATCCATCTGTTGTTGTTGTGGTGGTGATGATGATGATAATAATAATAATAATAATAATATTACAATACACACTGACATAACAATCAAGGCCAACCGGCCAGATATTGTTATTAAAGACCACAAACAAAAACGATGCCTCCTCATTGATATGGCAGCCCCTGCTGACTGCAATGTATCTTTGAAGATATTCAAAAAGTTGTCAAAGTACAAGGACCTTGAAATAGAAATCTCGAAAATGTGGCATGTGGTAACATCAACAATCCCTGTTGTAGTTGGAGCCCTAGGATTGGTTGGAAAAGATTGCAGTAGACAAATTGAAGGGATTCCTGGAAGTCCATGCCTCAAGGAGATACAAAAAATTGTTCTGACAAGTACAGCCCACACCTTACGAAGGGCTTTATCTATGTAATTTAATTTTTTTTTGGTCAGTGGAAAGTGTCATGACGCCATTTCTAACCTTAGGTCCCTGGGCGGGACCCGGAAAGAAATGTGTAAACGCCAGAAATCAAAGAAAATAATAATAATAATAATAATAATAATAATAATAATAATAATAATGATGATGATGATGATCCCAAAAAAGTTTTTGCCGACTTTTATAAAGGAAATTAAAAATGCATATTTAAAGTCTTAAATGTATTTATTCATCAAAATATGAACCATTACATTCTACGACTATCTCCCAAAGGTTCAACAACTGAGTAATGCCATTAAAAAAAAAAAAAGTCCTTAGTTTTATTTTGGAAAAAATTATGCGCTTCCGTTTTCAAGTCATCTTCATTATTAAATCTCCTGTTCTTCATATGATTATCTAAGCCTAAAAACAAGTGAAAATCTGTTGGGTGGGGGGGGAGGTCTACTAAATACGGTGGCTGAAACATAATCTCCCACTTTAGCTCTGCTATCTTGGCAAGCGTCATTTTTTGCAACGTGTGGGCGAGCATTGTCCTGGAGAAACGAAATTTGTTTTCTGTTTACTAATTATTTGAAGAACTCTATTTTCGGCCTGAATTGGAATTTCATCCAAAATTCAACCTTTTGTCCAAAATTACACTTATAGCTTGAATCAGATTGAAAGTGAGGTTTTGAAGTTCCACGGAGTGAAATGAGGAATTCAAAGTAAATTCTTCAAAATTATCTTTCGTAGATGGACCAGAGGCCCCTTTAGCTTTAGGCTGGAGTCGTAATTAACCCCCACCCCGCCCAAGTTCGCTTGGAGTGCTTCTTTTAAGCTAGCGTGCTATATAAGTATACATTTCAAATAGAATAACTGAAAATAGTTTAAAGGAGAGACATGTCACAATATGTCTTAAATAAATCAAAAACTAAACTAGCGTCGAGATTTCATCAATTTACAGTTTAGCTGGCGAGATGTAGCCGTAAGTTCTATGCTAACAGTTTCTTCTCTCTTACTTCCCGCTTGTAGAACTCCCTACTGGCTCCACGCTTTCCAGCTAACTTTAATCTGCAAAAATTTAAAAGTAATCGCTATCTACTGTCCACCTGATTACACTCTTCTCTTTCTTCTCATTATTAATGTTTCTGTTCCTAATTCTTCCACTTCCTGTAACACTTTGTGTCTTAGTGGCTTTGCTACCTTGCTTTGGGTGATTCCGATTTTAAAAAAACATATTAGGCGAAGAAAAATGTGTTACATATGACTATGGTCTTTTGTAGCTCTTCGCAAATTTTGTATTTTTTTTTCTATATCTCCTAAACCATTTCCTTTGACACTTTTGCTTTTAATGTGTCCTATGAGTGTCAAATTTTCTTAGCCCTCTTTCTTCATTATGGGCCCTAGCCGTTTGAAGGGTTCTTTTCTGATGTTAAATATATATGCCGTTTTTGTTTCCATTGTCCATAGAACTTTGTCGTTGATCGCATGCCCAGTACATGGTATTCTCGGCATCCTTCTGTAGCCCTAGGCTGGTGTCGAGATCTCATCAATTTTAAGCTGAGCTGTCTAGATTCAGCCGTAAGTTCTATGCTAACAGTTTCTTTTCTCGCACTTCTCGTTTGTGGAACTCCCTTCCGGCTCCATTGCTTTCCAGCCAATTTTAATCTATAAAAATTTAAATGCAATGTCAATCGCTATCTACTGTTCTCCTGATTAGTCTTTTCTCTTCCCGCCCATTATTAAGGTTTCTGTTCCTAATTGTTTCACATGTTGTAACCCGTTGTGTTTTAGCGGCATTTCAGGGGATGATAACGATAAAAGAAAATAAATGTTTTGCGGCAGTTTTTTTACATGACGCATTCACGTTTCCAGGCCATGGCATTCTCAGTATCCTTCTGTAGAACCAGATTTCTTTTGCCTCAAGTTTCGTCTCCCGCTGTGAGGAGACAGTCCAGGATTCACTGTCATATAGGAGTTCCGATCTTAATCTATTTGCCTTGAGCTCGAATCAAAGCATTGTTTGTCACTCCGGACAAGTCCTAAACACGCATCCCTTCCACTTCCTTCTTTCGCGTTTTTTCTTTCTTTCTTTCTTCCCCGCGGGGTCAAAACCAGAATTAGTCGCTAAAGAGAGAGGAGACACCGGAAGGTTCTAATAATATCCAATCTCCGCTTAGACCTCAACCGGCCATCTCTTAGTCTAGCCTTTCGCCCCGAACTTCCTCAGTTCTTCATTTCGATTCCACCCCCCACTCCGGTGGCTCTTTACCCCCAACTGACCTTCAGGGTTCCTGAATTATCTTATCTTACCATTCTTGAATCTATCGGCGACAAAGCCGTAGGGCCAGTTTTGAAGGGCTGCTAAGTTTTCCATCGGCGCCTTTTCCAAAGACATTATCTTTAAGGGCTAGCAGGTGAAATAAAAAAATAAATAAATAAAAATATTGTCGGGGGTGGGGGAGTAAATACGAAGCACCTGTCTTGATGGGTTATTAAGTCTTGTAAACTCCCACCACCAAAAATTAATTTATCAACATTTTTTTTCATTGTATGTTCTACCAGGGGTGGAAAGGAAACGGGTAGGTGTGGACGTAGGAGACTGCTTTTGTCTCCGGCCGGGTGTTCGTCGTCCGCTACTTCTCTTTTGTGTTTCAGGTCAACTAAAGTATATTATTAACTAATTCCAAGAAGAGGCGTATTGCTAGGATATTTCCAATTCAAAATAAAAACAAATATATTAATAAATTAATTGGTAAAATAATAGTTTAATTAGTAATTAATTGGTAAAATAATAGTTTAATTAGTAATTAATTGGTAAAATTGGTAAAATAAGTTTTGAAGTATTTATTCTGTTAAATTTCAACTGAGTTAAAAAAAAAATTTCAACTTTAAAAAAAAAAATTTCAACTCGTTAAAAATTCGTTAAACTGGGTTTTGTTAAATTTCAACTGCATTTAAAAAATCTCTCGTTAAATTTCAACTGGGTTAAAAAAAGTGTTAAATTTCAACTGCATTTCTCTCGTTAAATTTCAACTGAGTTAAAAAAAAATTTCAACTGCATTTAAAAAATCTCTCGTTAAATTTCAACTGGGTTAAAAAAAGTGTTAAATTTCAACTGCATTTAAAAAATCTCTCGTTAAATTTCAACTGGGTTAAAAAAAGTGTTAAATTTCAACTGCATTTAAAAATCTCTCGTTAAATTTCAACTGGGTTAAAAAAAGTGTTAAATTTTGCATTTAAAAAAAATCTCTCGTTAAATTTCAACTGGGTTAAAAAAATGTTAAATTTCAACTGCATTTAAAAATCTCTCGTTAAATTTCAACTGGGTTAAAAAAGTGTTAAATTTCAACTGCATTTAAAAAATCTCGTTAAATTTCTGGGTTAAAAAGTGTTAAATTTCAACTGCATTTAAAAATCTCTCGTTAAATTTTAACTGGGTTAAAAAAAAGTGTTAAATTTCAACTGCATTTAAAAATCTCTCGTTAAATTTCAACTGAGTTAAAAAAAAAGTGTTAAATTTCAACTGCATTTAAAAATCTCTCGTTAAATTTCAACTGGGTTAAAAAAGTGTTAAATTTCAACTGCATTTAAAAATCTCTCGTTAAATTTCAACTGAGTTAAAAAAAAATGTTAAATTTCAACTGCATTTAAAAAATCTCTGTTAAATTTCAACTGGGTTAAAAAAGTGTTAAATTTTAAAAAATCTCTCGTTAAATTTCAACTGGGTTAAAAAAGTGTTAAATTTCAACTGCATTTAAAAAAAATCTCTCGTTAAATTTCAACTGAGTTAAAAAAAATGTTAAATTTCAATTTGCATTTAAAAACTCGTTAAATTTCAACTGGGTTAAAAAAGTGTTAAATTTCAACTGCATTTAAAAAATCTCTCGTTAAATTTCAACTGGGTTAAAAAAGAATTTAAATTTCAACTGCATTTAAAAAAAAATTTCAACTGCATTTAAAAATCTCTCGTTAAATTTCAACTGGGTTAAAAAAAGTGTTAAATTTCAACTGCATTTAAAATCTCTCGTTAAATTTCAACTGGGTTAAAAAAATCTCGTTAAATTTCAACTAAAAAAAATTTAAAAAATCTCTCGTTAAATTTTAACTGGGTTAAAAAAAAAATTTCAACTGCATTTAAAAATTTCGTTAAATTTTAACTGGGTTAAAAAAAGTGTTAAATTTTGCAAAAATCTCTCGTTAAATTTTCGTTAAAAAAGTGTTAAATTTCAACTGCATTTAAAAAATCTCTCGTTAAATTTCAACTGGGTTAAAAAGTGTTAAATTTCAACTGCATTTAAAAATCTCTCGTTAAATTTCATTTAAAAAATTGTTAAATTTCAACTGCATTTAAAAAATCTCTCGTTAAATTTCAACTGGGTTAAAAAAGTGTTAAATTTCAACTGCATTTAAAAATCTCTCGTTAAAAACTGGGTTAAAAAATTTAAATTTCAACTGCATTTAAAAAATCTCTCGTTAAATTTCGTAAAAAAAATTTCAAATTTAAAAACTGCATTTAACTGGGTAAAAAAAAAGTGTTAAATTTCAACTGCATTTAAAAAATCTCTCGTTAAATTTCAACTGGGTTAAAAAAAAGTGTTAAATTTCAACTGCATTTAAAAAATCTCTCGTTAAATTTTAACTGGGTTAAAAAAAAGTGTTAAATTTCAACTGCATTTAAAAAATCTCTCGTTAAATTTCAACTGGGTTAAAAAAAAGTGTTAAATTTCAACTGCATTTAAAAAATCTCTCGTTAAATTTCAACTGGGTTAAAAAAAGTGTTAAATTTCAACTGCATTTAAAAAATCTCTCGTTAAATTTCAACTGGGTTAAAAAAAGTGTTAAATTTCAACTGCATTTAAAAAATCTCTCGTTAAATTTCAACTGGGTTAAAAAAAGTGTTAAATTTCAACTGCATTTAAAAATCTCGTTAAATTTCAACTGGGTTAAAAAATGTTAAATTTCAACTGCATTTAAAAATCTCGTTAAATTTCAACTGGGTTAAAAAAGTGTTAAATTTCAACTGCATTTAAAAATCTCTCGTTAAATTTCAACTGGGTTAAAAAAATGTTAAATTTCAACTGCATTTAAAAATCTCTCGTTAAATTTCAACTGGGTTAAAAAAAAATTTCAACTGCATTTAAAAAATCTCTCGTTAAATTTCAACTGAGTTAAAAAAAAGTGTTAAATTTCAACTGCATTTAAAAATCTCTCGTTAAATTTCAACTGGGTTAAAAAGTGTTAAATTTCAACTGCATTTAAAAATCTCGTTAAATTTCAACTGGGTTAAAAAAAGTGTTAAATTTCAACTGCATTTAAAAAATCTCTCGTTAAATTTCAACTGTTAAAAAAGTGTTAAATTTCAACTGCATTTAAAAAATCTCTCGTTAAATTTCAACTGGGTTCGTTAAATTTCAACTGCATTTAAAAAAATCTCTCGTTAAATTTCAACTGGGTTAAAAAAAGTGTTCAACTGCATTTAAAAAAAAACTGTATTAAATTTTAAAAAATCTCTCGTTAAATTTCAACTGGGTTAAAAAAATGTTAAATTTCAACTGCATTTAAAAATCTCTCGTTAAATTTTAACTGGGTTAAAAAAGTGTTAAATTTCAACTGCATTTAAAAAATCTCGTTAAATTTCAACTGGGTTAAAAAAAGTGTTAAATTTTGCATTTAAAAAATCTCTCGTTAAATTTTCAACTGGGTTAAAAAAAGTGTTAAATTTCAACTGCATTTAAAAATCTCTCGTTAAATTTCAACTGGGTTAAAAAAAAGTGTTAAATTTCAACTGCATTTAAAAAAAATCTCTCGTTAAATTTCAACTGGGTTAAAAAAATGTTAAATTTCAACTGCATTTAAAAAATCTCTCGTTAAATTTCAACTGGGTTAAAAAATTGTTAAATTTCAACTGCATTAAAAAAAATCTCTCGTTAAATTTCAACTGGGTTAAAAAAAGTGTTAAATTTCAACTTTAAAAAATCTCTCGTTAAATTTCAACTGGGTTAAAAAAAAATGTTAAATTTCAACTGTTTTAAAAAATCTCTCGTTAAATTTCAACTGGGTTAAAAAAGTGTTAAATTTCAACTGCATTAAAAAATCTCTCGTTAAATTTCTGGGTTAAAAAAAAAAGTGTTAAATTTCAACTGCATTTAAAATCTCTCGTTAAATTTAACTGGGTTAAAAAAGTGTTAAATTTCAACTGCATTTAAAAAATCTCTCGTTAAATTTCAACTGGGTTAAAAAAAGTGTTAAATTTCAACTGCATTTAAAAATCTCTCGTTAAATTTCAACTGGGTTAAAAAAAAATTTCAACTGCATTTAAAAATCTCTCGTTAAATTTCAACTGGGTTAAAAAAAAGTGTTAAATTTCAACTGCATTTAAAAATCTCTCGTTAAATTTCAACTGTTAAATTTCAACTGCATTTAAAAAAATCTCGTTAAATTTCAACTGGGTTAAAAAAAAGTGTTAAATTTCAACTGCATTTAAAAAATCTCTCGTTAAATTTCAACTGGGTTAAAAAAATGTTAAATTTCAACTGCATTTAAAAAATCTCTCGTTAAATTTCAACTGGGTTAAAAAAAATTTTAAATTTCAACTGCATTTAAAAATCTGGGTTAAAAAAATGTTAAATTTCAACTGCATTTAAAAATCTCTCGTTAAATTTTCAACTGGGTTAAAAAAAGTGTTAAATTTCAACTGCATTTAAAAAATCTCTCAACTGGGTTAAAAAAAATGTTAAATTTCAACTGCATTTAAAAAAAAATTTCAACGTTAAATTTCAACTGCATTTAAAAAAATCTCTCGTTAAATTTCAAGTTAAAAAAAAAAATGTTAAATTTCAACTGCATTTAAAAATGCTCTCGTTAAATTTCAACTGGGTTAAAAAAAATGTTAAATTTCAACTGCGTTAAATTTCAATTTAAAAAAAAAACTGCATTTAAAAAATCTCGTTAAATTTCAACTGGGTTAAAAAAGTGTTAAATTTCAACTGCATTTAAAAAATCTCTCGTTAAATTTCAACTGGTTAAAAAAAGTGTTAAATTTCAACTGCATTTAAAAAAAATTTCAACGTTAAAAAAATTTCTGCATTTAAAAAATCTCTCGTTAAATTTCAACTGGGTTAAAAAAAGTGTTAAATTTCAACTGCATTTAAAAATCTCTCGTTAAATTTCAACTGGGTTAAAAAAAGTGTTAAATTTCAACTGCATTTAAAAATCTCTCGTTAAATTTCAACTGGGTTAAAAAAGTGTTAAATTTCAACTGCATTTAAAAAATCTCTCGTTAAATTTCAACAACTGCATTAAAAAATCTCTCGTTAAATTTCAACTGGGTTAAAAAAGTGTTAAATTTCAACTGCATTTAAAAATCTCTCGTTAAATTTCAACTGGGTTAAAAAATGTTAAATTTCAACTGCATTTAAAAATCTCTCGTTAAATTTCAACTGGGTTAAAAAGTGTTAAATTTCAACTGCATTTAAAAATCTCTCGTTAAATTTCAACTGGGTTAAAAAGTGTTAAATTTCAACTGCATTTAAAAAAAATCTCTCGTTAAATTTTAACTGGGTTAAAAAAAAGTGTTAAATTTCAACTGCATTTAAAAAAATCTCTCGTTAAATTTTAACTGGGTTAAAAAATGTTAAATTTCAACTGCATTTAAAAATCTCTCGTTAAATTTCAACTGAGTTAAAAAATGTTAAATTTCAACTGCATTTAAAAAAATCTCTCGTTAAATTTCAACTGAGTTAAAAAAAAAATTTCAACTGCATTTAAAAATCTCTCGTTAAATTTCAACTGAGTTAAAAAAATGTTAAACTGCATTTAAAAACTGCATTTAAAAATCTCTCGTTAAATTTCAACTGAAAAAAAAAATTTCAACTGCATTTAAAAATCTCTCGTTAAAAACTGAGTTAAAAAAAATGTTAAATTTCAACTGCATTTAAAAAATCTCTCGTTAAATTTTTCAACTGCATTTAAAAAAATGTTAAATTTCAACTGAGTTAAAAAAAAATGTTAAATTTCTGCATTTTAAAAATCTCGTTAAATTTCAACTGAGTTAAAAAAAAAAAAAAATGTTAAATTTCAACTGTTAAATTTCAAAAAAATCTCTCGTTAAATTTCAACTGAGTTAAAAAAAATGTTAAATTTCAACTGCATTTAAAAAATCTCTCGTTAAATTTCAACTGAGTTAAAAAAAAATTTCAACTGCATTTAAAAAATCTCTCGTTAAATTTCAACTGAGTTAAAAAAAATGTTAAATTTCAACTGCATTTAAAAAATCTCTCGTTAAATTTCAACTGAGTTAAAAAAAAATTTCAACTGCATTTTAAAAAAAAATTTCAACTAAAAAAAAATTTCAACTGCATTTAAAAATCTCTCGTTAAATTTCAACTGAGTTAAAAAAATGTTAAATTTCAACTGCATTTAAAAAATCTCTCGTTAAATTTCAACTGTTAAGTTAAATTTCAACTGAGTTAAAATGTTAAATTTCAACTGCATTTAAAAATCTCTCGTTAAATTTCAACTGAGTTAAAAAAAAAACTGCATTTAAAAATCTCTCGTTAAATTTCAACTGAGTTAAAAAAAATGTTAAATTTCAACTGCATTTAAAAATCTCTCGTTAAATTTCAACTGAGTTAAAAAAAATTTCAACTGCATTTAAAAATCTCTCGTTAAAAACTGAGTAAAAAAAATGTTAAATTTCAACTGCTTTTAAAAAATCTCTCGTTAAATTTCAACTGAGTTAAAAAAAAAAAGTGTTAAATTTCAACTGCATTAAAAAAAATCTTCCATTAAATTTCATCTGCATTAAAAAAAATCTTCCATTAAATTTCAACTGCATTAAAAAAAATCTTCCATTAAATCTTTGAGCTGCATTAAAACAAATCTCGTTCAATTTCAACTGCTGTATGAAGTCACATTAAATTTGAAATGCATTTTACACATTAGTGTTAAATATGAATTGGAGTACGCAGTCACCAGTTGATTTTAACTGAAGTGTGGAAACTCACAGTGCAGATTGACTGTATCTATCTATCTATTTATGTGTCTGTCTGTCTAGCTAGTTAGCTATCAGACTGCGAGTCTATCTCACCTTGCCTAACTAAATGACTATTTTTTACGTATCTATTATCCTATATTCGTTATCTATCTATCCTCCTATATTAGTTATCTATCTAGCTGTTATCCTATATTCGTTATCCATCTATTATCCTACATTCGTTATCTACTACCTATCAATTGTCCTATATCCGTTATCTATCTTATCCTTTATTCGCTATCCATCTATTATCCTATATTCGTTATCTATCTATTACCCATATTCCTTATCTATCTAGCTATTATCCTATATTCGTTATCTATCTAGCTATTATACTTTAATTGTTATCTATCTAGCCGTTATCCTATATTCGTTATCTATCTAGCTCTTATCGTATATTCCTTATCTATCATCGTATATTTGTTATCAATCTATTATCGTATATTAGTTGTCTATCTCAGTCGGCAAGAGACTTGGCTGGTTGCATCTGTGCAAGAGGGGCTCTAGGGTGAAAAATAACTCATCGTCTACAAGGCTGCATAAACGCTTTTGAATTCTGTTGAGGCTGAAATGAGAGGTTTTTTCAAGCACCAACCCAGAAATGGCAGCAATACTCCATAATTGCTCTGATCGGATTCTCTTGTAGGCATAAAGCATGGTTTGGAGCGATAAAAGGAAGCGGACATTTTTTCAGCATCTACACGTTCAATATAAGTCGAGAAGGTTTTTTTTTTTTTTTTTTTTTTTTTAGTTTTATTAATTATTTTAATAATTTTAATTTGGTATTAATCATAAAAATAAGATTAAAAATACTGTATTAGCTATCCCTACGCGCCAGCCGCTAGTGGCCCACTGCCGGGCCGCCGATGTCAACACCAGCGGTCCTCTGGTGACAGCCACCGGCATATAGTAAGTAGTCAATTGAAATATTACTTATTTCCATTCTATAAATAAAACATGATACTTATTAAAATATATCAAATAAATTTATTTCTGATTTTATTAGAACTATTTTTAAATATTTTCCTTTAGAACGCCGTTCGTAATTATGTCCCCACCACAACTTCCTTTTCTCTTAAATGGATGTGCGAATGGCGATTAAAGACATATCAGTACCATCTGAGAGAAACACCTCCATGATAATTACTGAGAAATTGTCTAAATACAAGAACCTGGAGATTGGGATTAACAGGATGTAGGGAAAGAAGACAGATTATACCAATAGTAATCGGAGCACTGGGCCTTATGAGAAAAGGAATCGCAATTTTACAAACAATTCCCCGGGTAATATCAACATACAGGTTGCCAAAAAGATCGCCTTACCAGGAACATCCCATATACTAAGAATAGTGTTATCAATTAAATGACAATTCTCCTATAAGGCCGAAGAACCATAGTTTGGACCCGGCTCTACAGGATACAAAACAGGAAACGGAACATACACAAATAATAATAATAATAATGATGATGATGATGATGAGACTGTACCAATAGTAATCGGAGCACTGGGCCTCTTGAGAAAAAGAATGGACAATTTCACTATTAGGTTGCCCGTGCTTTATTAAAAAATCGTACGACTTATACAGCAATCGCTATCACTTGAATTAAAATATTTTTGCCCTTCCTTGCCTTTAAAGGCGTGCCCTTTGCCGTGCTGATGTTGCTACATGCCTTACTTCTTGCCTATCTCACACTGCGAATTTTTTCTAAGCTCTATACTAAACATTAAATCTGTTACGAAAAAAAGAACTAAACAAAATGAACACAAAACGATCAGCTTTAAAAAAGGACTCGTAACTGGAAAAAACAAATGAAAAAAGAATGTTAACAACAAATACTTTTTCACATCCAACCCAGTTCTGCGGAATCAGAATCAACGTTGAGTTTAAGCAAGCGAATGAGCCAGTTGGAGTAAAGTGCCATGCAGATTTCAATTTTTCCCACTTGTGACGAATGCAGCTATCGATTTTTTTTTTGCATGCTCGCATGCTAGTTAACATTCGTGTCAGTCAGCTGTTGGCTCTCACGCTGGCCAATAGAATCTTCCTGCCTATTCGTGGAAGCCAGATATTGGCTCTCACTCTTGCCAGTAGAAAATGGCCGCAAACTACATGAAAACTGCCATAGAAGCTTGAAAAATCGATTATTTCCACTATCGACGGGAGTTGGGAAATGCAATGTCGGTCTTGGCCTTCCTGCTAACTTGGAGGATGTGCATATAAATTTCGGTGCAAATCCGTCGAAAATTGCGGCCGTGCATTCGTTACACACACACAGACATCCTGCCTTTTATAGAGATACGCAACAATTTATATACGTTACATTTATATTTCCATACGTTACATTTATATCTATACGCATTAAAAGTTATATATATTTACGTTAAATTTATATTTGTTACAAAATTTATTTTACACACGTTACATTTTTATATACGTTACATTTATATGAGTTACAAATGTTATATGCGTTACAATTATATAGGTTTCATTTATATTTATATATGTTACAACATTTTATTTTTATACATTACAAATTACGCATTTGTATACGTTACAAATTTATATATATATATATATATACATATATACGTTACAGATTCATATTTATATACGCTACGTTTATATTTAAAGGCGTTACAGATTTACATTTTATATACGTTATAATTATATTTATATGCGTTATATTTATATTCACATACGTTACATTTATATACGTTATAAATTTATATTTAATAAACATTACATTCATATTTTTATTCGTTATAAATTATTATATCAACATTTGCTTTTTTTTCTACCAACATTTGTGTGCGTTACAAATTAAACAAAGAACCACTCATTATTAGAGGATGAAACAAAATTTGCGGATTTTCACGTCATTCTGAGGGGGAGAGTGTCCAAATCCGTGAATTTGTTTTGCTAATCTTATGTCTCTAAAGAAACACTTTATAAAATCCATTATTTTTTATCCATAAGGTTGAATGAGTTAAAATTATCCTACTTTTTACACAAGAAAAATCTCAAGTTGATGTTAAAAAAATTGCCACAAAACATTGCTGCTTTAAGATGGAATGATCTATTATGACATGTCTCTAATTTATATTAAGATACATGTCAGGTATATTTTAGTAGGATCCCTGTGAATATGAAGTATTCTGGTATATGTTAGATTGAATGATCATGCATGAGTTCTTGTAGTGATGGACTATATTGTAATGAACGAATGGGTTGTGTATCAGATTAGCTAAGTGTAGGATAGTCAGTGTTGACTAGCCTCATCCAATTACACCATCGACCCAAATTGTAATTATCTTACAATAAATAGTCATTGTATTTATTTTCAGTTTTTCTCGTTGAATTGTTCACCTCTATTGCATATGATCCATTATTGTATATAATTAGGTTACGATACAATTTGTATATTAGATGAATACTACCTTATGAAAATTGAAATGTAGTAGAGGGTTTATATATTCGATCGGGGCCCACGACACCAGTAGCTATGGGTCTGTCTTTTAAAGGTCTTTTCTTCTCAGTTAGATATATATAGTTTATGCAAACTTAGGTAATCCGTATGGGTAGACCTGAGGAGGATGATATCCAGAGAGCTCAATGTAAAATTCAGAGCAGATATGTTTGAATAAAACATGTTTTCATGTTTCAGATTTTGGAAGTCTGATGATCCAGAACCCTGTTAAAGGGGTTATGGTGAAATAGCTTATTACATGGAATCTTAACGTGGTCTGTCTTTTTTTATTATATATATATATATATATATATATATATATATCGGTTCCCCTACAATCAATGAATACTACCTTATGAAAATTGTGATGGAGTAGAGTGGGGAACCCATGTCATAGATTGGTACGGTGGTCATAGATTTGGGGCGGATCGAGATACTTGCACTGGCTCTGCAAAAGGCACATTGTTATGTGGCGCATAATTGCAATTTTAATCGTAACCTTTTTAAGCTTCAAATAATAAAATCTAAGTCAGAAATACTCACAGACATTCATTTAAAACTGATCGCCAGGTTTTACTCACCTGAAAAGAAAAAAAAAACAATGTGTTAATTTTGATAGGAAAGGAAAGTTGCGCATTTATAGGAGGATAAAGACGAGGGAAGTACGAAAATCTATGCAATGGGCACAAAATAACAGGAAACAACATTAGAGAATAAGAAAGCTGAAAGAAACCGCACGCATGTTATGCGCTAGCTGATCAAGCGTAGGTGCTTACATTAGGTTGAAACATCGGTCACCGTACGATCCCCGGAGTTAAGCAATAACGAGCTTGGTCAGTACCTAGATGGGTAACTGCATGAGAATACCACCTCCAGTAAGCTTGGGTGAGCGATTAGTATGGCTTACGGCCATATCACGTTGAAACACCGGTTCCCTTATGATCACCGAAGTTAAGCAACGTTGAACTTGGTCAGTACCGTGATGGGTGACCGCATGGAAATACCAGCTACAGTAAATTTGGGTGTGTTATTAGTATGGATTATGGCCATATCAGGTTATAACACCGGTTCCCTTATGATCACCGAAGTTAAGCAACGTTGAGCTTGGTCAGTACCGTGATGGGTGACCGCATGGAAATAACAGCTACAGTAAACTTGGGTGTGCCATTAGTATGGACTATGGCCATATCACGCTGAAACACCGGTTCACTTACGATCACCAAAGTTAAACAACGTTGAGCCTAGTCAGTACTGAGATGGGTAACCGCATGGGAATACCCGATGTTGTAAGTTTGGCTGGACGAGTGATGTAATAGATAATAGCTCGGAATTATTAATCGGAGAGCCGAGTTCCAATTCCAGTTGGGTTCGTTATATTCACTTAACGTCAAAAATACCCACTGGAAAGGTATTAATCCATCACTTCGCCCCTCCTAGCTATGGGTTAATTAGCAAAATTTGTATCATTAAACCGTTATTATATCCAAAAATAAAATTAAGTACCAAAGAATAGTTGATATACTGTTAAACAAAAACATCCAACCAAATCAAGTGTCGATGATTTAAAAAAAAAAAAAAAAAACAAATGATGAACTTGAGGTTCCAAAAACATAATGCAGATCGTGGGGTGCTGGTGTAATTCGACCAGTTCACTGGCTGGTAACGTGATTAATGCGTGCGTCAGGGAAGAATAGTTCGAAAGGCCAGCATGCAGAGACAATGTATGCGACGTGCATGGAAAGGAATACGAATATCCCATCGAAAAAGTAAAAGCTTACCAAATCCACGAACTAACGATCTGTATGTGTGTTACTTTGGTTTAGGCTAGACAAAAGAACAGATGTAAATAAAGAACTAGACGAGATATCTCTTGACAGGATGCGATGGATAAATTGTCATCTAAATGACGCAAACATGAAAATAACACTGACATCTTCATTTTGACAGATATACAGGGTGCGATGGATAAATTGTCGTCTAAATGATGCAAAAATGAAAATAACACTGACATCTCATTTTAACAGATATACATTGTGCGATGCATAAATTGTCGTCTAAATGAGGCAAAAATGAAAATAACACTGACATCTCATTTTAACAGATATACATTGTGCGATGCATAAATTGTCGTCTAAATGAGGCAAAAAATGAAAATAACACTGACATCCCATTTTAACAGATATACATTGTGCGATGCATAAATTGTCGTCTAAATGAGGCAAAAATGAAAATAACACTGACATCTCATTTTAACAGATATACATTGTGCGATGCATAAATTGTCGTCTAAATGAGGCAAAAATGAAAATAGCACTGACATCTCATTTTAACAGATATACATTGTGCGATGCATAAATTGTCGTCTAAATGAGGCAAAAATGAAAATAACACTGACATCTCATTTTAACAGATATACATT
>CAHIKZ030000200.1:2052500-2055000 GCA_903632075.3 Acanthosepion pharaonis
AGTGTAGGATCGTTAATTAATCTGAAACTTTTAAAACCATTTATTTTATATCATCACTTGATAAGACACAGAGTGTGTTGAAACAAAATGGCTATTTTTGTAGTGATTTTATAACATATTTATGTTATAATTTTTTTATAAATAATAATTATATATATATATATATATATATATATTCGCACATGAATATAATGATTTATTAAGAGTGGCTTAGATGTGGTGTAAGGCAGCGATTACGTAGCACCCAGTGAGGATCGAACTCAATACTCAGTCATAGCAGATTGAGAGAAACAAGCATGCTAACCATTACAGCACGTCGATGTAACATACACAAACATATAGATATCGTGATTTACTAATCGTAGCTTAGATGTAGCACAAGGCCGAAATTATGAAGCACCAAGTGAGAATCGAACCCACTATTCAGTCGTAACTGGTCTAATGACGATGTGCCACATAAACGCGGGTACGTTCCGAATTAGATGTAAAATCGCGTTACGACGCAACGAAGGAACGAAACACAGTCATATATATATATATATATATATATATATATATATATATCGGTATTGAATGCTGTTGTCTGCAATATAGTTGATCTTGACCTGGCATCTCGACTTCAGTCACTTCCTCTCGGACGTGTTGTTGCTTCCCTCTGTATTTTCTACAAAATATTTTAATGACAACTTCTCTGACGGGCTCTTTTCTATGGCGCACCACACCACACCACATGGATTTAAACGTGCTACTTGATTGGCATCTAGGTCCCACCCTTTTACTGTTGAAATAGTTGAATGTAACTGCCACTTCTACTTCAACAGTTTATTTTCTCGCACTTCCCGACTGTGGAACTCCCTTCCTTTTAATTGCTTCACTGATACCTACGATCTTCAAAAATTTAAATGCATTGCCGACCGCCATCTTCTGTGATTTGAACCCTATTCCTCTTTTATCTTTTCCTCTCACACCCCTGTCGTTTCTCTCAATTTCACTCTCTGTAACCCCCAGTGTGCTATTGGTACTCCTGCCTTGCTTTGAAATGCTTATATATATATATATATATATATATATATATATATATATATATATATATACGCGGTACTTAGTGGCAAAACAACACAAAAGAAAATCGCCCCCACCACTTGCGCCCCACACAAATAAGCATAAATAGATCCACTTTTTAAAAAAATATCTACGCATAACCTAAGATTATTCATTTGGGTGCGTTTGTATGAACTAAAATGCATACACCTGTATGTCTATGTATGTGAGATTGTCATCCCAATCAAACACAAGATAATTCCTCATCGCAAATAAGCATAAAACAAACACAAATAAGCATAAATAGATCCACTTAAAAAAAAAAAAAAATAAACAAGTTTGTCTGATGATCGCAAGACCCTGACACCCAGGGTTACAAACTAATATCCATACAACTGAATATATATATATATATATTAGTAATAATTTTATAAGTATAAGAAATTATTCTCGTCCAGAAAACCTTCAGTGTCTTGATTTGTAAATAATCAAACCAATACCAAAGGGAAAAAAAGTATATAAAAAAAGAAAGAACAAAGAACATGTACGTCAGCCGAAAATAATCGTTTAGCATCCAAGTTCAAAGTTTGAAGAAAAAAAAAACCGATACGAGTACGCAAAATAAAGTGCTCAATACATTAAGTAGAGCAGACCTAATTAAACCTAGAGAGCCAGACAAACTTATATATATATATAACAAACGAATAAACATATTTTGTAAGTTTGTACACACATGCTTATATATGTATGTGTGGTAGAAAGACGTATCAAGTGTAAATTGAACATAAATATTTAATGGAGAGAAAATTAATCCAGACACATGAATCTTTTGACGAATGATCTGTTTTTAGACCTTTTAAGTCATTTTGCTTCCCACATTGACATTTGGGGCAATATTTTCAAATGTATGTTAACCTTTGAACTACAATGGGCCCACTGCTACCGTGAATGGGACCCTAATTCATTGGCTGTATTCTGTTTCTCCATTATTTCCGAGGGGTGCCTCATTCTGATTTGGATTAACGCTCACGATTAGATTTCCATCCGACAAACAAATATCAACTTCTCCTTAATCCGCTTTGATTACATTTTAACAGACATAATTCAGTTTGATATCAATGCTTATCTTGGGAATGGTACTCAGTAACACAGGCATTAACGAGAATGGATCAAGAAGTCTGTATCTTGACATGTACCTCGTTGTATAGTTCCTGTTAAAATTACATTAATAAAGAAGTTTATTTTGAACAATAAGACGAGGATTATAGTTACACATAGATAACCATGATGTTTTTTTCTCTCTAAGAGAAGGCATGGATGAAATCACGACACAGTGAACCAACTTTCTTACAGCTGACCTAGCAATGGATTCAATATAGTCTTCCCTCTTCATATCAGCCGAAAACGAGTTACTCTACTGGAGGTTAGCATCAGCCATACTGATGAAAGGCAGGAAGAG
>CAHIKZ030000200.1:2060000-2085000 GCA_903632075.3 Acanthosepion pharaonis
TTCAAAAGTTGAAATTTGGCTTGAGAAAGAATTATTTACACATGGCCAGTTGTATGTTGCATGTTCAAGAGTAAGAAACCGTAAGAATTTATTCTTCGTTGTTAAAAAGGAAAAAAAAAATTCTTTAAAAATATTGTTTACCATGAAGTCCTATAAAATTAAACTTAAGGAAATTATTAAACCCTGAAGTAGTTTTTGACAAAGTATTTTTACAAACTAATGATCTTATTCAAATTTCATCGATTTGCTTGCTAAACTATTAGCTATAAGAACTCAAGTCATAAAATATAAAAAAAAATAATGAAAAATATAAATTCCGTTTAGTATGTAAATATATGTGGACATTTAAAGTCAACACCTAGAGACGACAGTTTCTTTCATACTAAAGGCAAACCTCAGACATTTTTTAATGTTTATACGTTATTTTTATAGATACAAATATTTAAGTAAATGCTCTGTTTATAATAAACAGTATTAATAAAATTTACCGGTCTGAATGTCCGAGAAATTTTCATAGAAAATATGCGTCCTCCGACGGGAATCGAACCTGTATCCTATACGGAACCGTCATATAGCCTGACATGCCGTTACTGATTGGGTCACAGAGGAGCATTCCTATATATTTTTATCCTTAAAAACAGTAAAATCGACCTTGCCAACGGAACGCTTCTCTGCGGCCCAATCGGAAATATCTATATATAAAATAAAAAATAAAGATAAAAAAGAATATATATATATATATATATATAATAAATATATATATAATAAAAATGGTTATAATTTATTCCATTGAGTTATAATTACTATCCAATTCATCATATATATATATATATATATATATATTCATATATATATATATATTATTAATTGATTTAAAATATGTTTTTCCTCTACACAGTTCTAACCATGTTTCAAAAATGGAAGCTAAAAGCCTCGAATTTAATTTTGTAATTAAATTTAAGACATTAGTTCCATTTCATCCTCAAATATATATGTTTTTCGTACATCCGGGTCGTCTATTTCACAACACATTATTAATAGCAGGATTTGTATTACTGGTCTTAGTGTGGACCGTTATTCTATTCTATCAAGGTTCCACTCTTTATATCATCTCAAGGTTCTGGAGTCATTATATATCAGATTCCGCAAGCCTTCCCTCTGTAAACAGAGGGATTGTTTGCTCGGTCTGAATATTATTGGTCTCTAGTTTTCTTTTAAGATTTTGATAAATTTATACATCTATTCTTTTACTTCCCGGAATTAAACTTGATAAGACTGGGACGAAACCAGTTGTTTGTTAGCTATTAAATTTACACTGATATGCCTTTTAAATTACGCTTATACCTTGCTATATATATATATATATATATATATATATATATATATATATATATATATATATATGCTTCTATTTGATTACAGATGTAGCCGACAGGAAGATATGGCAACACAATTTCTTTCAGGTAAGTTCCGTACCTCAAGAGAATTGCAAAACTTGAGCAGAAAAAGTGGAAAAAAAAACTCCCCGTAAAACCGGCCGAAGCACCCTTCCTGCTGCATGACCTCTTCTTTCAGCTATAGCGTAAAAGAAAAAAAAAATACTAAATCTTTCTTCTCACTTCCAAACCACAAGGATGATAATGATTAGTATACAAACAGGTAAACACGTACGTCCGAAAATAAATATGCCATGATTGATATCGAAACGATTTTATCTAAACGGACGTTAAGCAAGCCCTAGCTGTACCGACTGACTTGTTTTAAAAACCTATCTGGGCCAAACTATAGATATAATTATTTCTATTCATATCCATATTCATTATCCGATTAATTATAGTGTTCATTAATTTATGCCATAAGTTATTCTGTTTAATTATCTGTCAAACTAAAACCCTCCCGTTGTCCGCTAACGATAATGAAAACAGATTGACCACTGTGACGAGCCTCAACGAACAGAAAGGAAATATAAAATCCTTCAAAACTTTAAAAAAAAATCCAGACGGGAAGGAATCTTCATGAAGCAGAAAATTAAGCATTGTAGGGGGGACTTTCTTTACCCACATTTCGATGGATGGCAAGTGTTTTTGGTCGCTCCAGGTTTTAGGGTAAGCAGTCTTTTTTTTCAGGGGATGGGTCCGTTGGGTGCGTTTAACATACATGGCTATGTTAAGAGGATAGGTATAATGGCTGAGACGTTGTCGAAAAGATACCGAGGTTCAAGAGTTGGGGGTGCGTAATAAGTCGCACTAAAGAAAGAAAAGGAAGGTAGACATAAGGAAGAAGAAGAGTAATATATATATATATATATATATAATATATATATATATATATATATATATATATAAAGGGAATAGGTTATAGTTGTTCCAACGAGAGAAAAATGTATATATCAAAAGGAAGAGAGAAGCCGCAATCGTTTTTGGTTGTAATGTGGATGTTTTTTTTTAAATATATATTATGCTTTATTTTTTATTTTTGCATAATTTTGCATCACACGTTTCGGGTCTTGCGACCTTCTTCAGGCAAAGAATGGATATTTCCACATATCATTAAAATGAATTAATTTTCCTTATGTTTTCCGATGTTAGACTTTTTTGTGTGGTTGTGACGCAAATGTCTTTCTTGAACTGGCGGTAAGAAAGTTCTGCGTGAAGGGTAATAAAACAATTAAGATTGGTCTAAGAAAGGATGAGAAAAGATATCTGTATTCTTATATATATATATATATATATATATATATATATATATATATATATAAATGACAATAAGAAAACTGTAGTTATTGCTGACGCGTTTCGTCCAATGTGGACCTTCTCAAAGCAAAAAACGAAATGAATTTAATTAAAGAACGTAACTAATAATAACAAAAAACAGAATGTTCTTAGCAATTGGAGGAATATAGAGAACGCTATTTTCATATTGTTAACTGAAAAGAACATCAGTTATTGTCACGTGTGGAGAATATTGTGTTGGCGGATTCAACCATTTTCTTTTGATTTTACGATATTGTTGTGTACGTTTGTTTCGGAATGCAGTAATTTTGTTAAGAAAGGTGAAATAGGGAAAAAGCCTGAGAGTAGATTAATATTTGGGTAATATTCTATGACGGCACACTCTAGTTATTTTCTTTTTTTTATGAGTGTAGCATTTTAAAAATCAAAATAACTAGTTTTCCTATTGTCACTTATATTTATAAATATTTTCTTTTCTACAGGTTAAATCTGAGAAATTTTCATATATATATATTATATATATATATATATATATATATATACTTTAGTTCAATATTAGTCCCAGGAGACACTCAATATATCTATTTAACTGTACACCGCGTCGCAAAAGAATGTGATACAAAGTCATGTTAATATAGGTTTATCGGCAATATCGTCGAAAAATTTGCTCAAGTCTTCTCGAGACTACCCTTTTTGGGGAATGTCTCAGACGCCTGATAATGACTTCGGACCCCACCTTAATAATGGTAGATTTTGTGCATTTCCATTTTACTACTGATTCTTATGCAATTTGAGGAGTATAATCACATGGTGTCAATTAAAATTAATTCTGAGCAATATTAGAAGCCTCCTTGGGCTTACTTTCAACTTCTCGATAGAAACGGACTTCTCTACAAAGTAAATATAAGGACCACTCACAGTGGGGTGGGGATTACTGAATAAGATTATTCTAAAGGAGGGAGGAAGGTGATGGCAAGATGTGCACATTATGAGGATATGTAGGATAAATATCGGTTGACCCTAGACTTGAAGCGGTTAAGATTGTAGTTGTCATGAAAGCACCGACTCGGGAGCCTGTTCCACAAAGTAACAGTTCTGAGGAAGAAGCTGAGTGGAACTTACTCCTTATCGAAGGAACCTAATGAGAATGGAGATGATTTGTCACCGAGAACATGACAAGGCGTGTCCTAACTGTAAAGGTTTTGAGCTAGTGGTACTAAGGAATGAATTTTGTTGGAACATTTGTATGTCTTTTTTTATAGTTCACCTAATCAAGAGGCACTCAAGGTAGATGGTTACTGAATGAGGTGTGTAATATGAATGTAAGAGAAGTGAGTAGGAAGTGAAGAATATGAAGATCATAACGATTGACTCTAGGCTTGAAGTGGTTAAGGTTGTAGTAATCTGGGAAGCATTCAGGTGGGAGTCTGTTCCACAAAGCAGCAGTTCTTGGGAAAACAGGTTTGGAGTAAAATGCTCTTTTTACCAAAGAAAATGTAGAGAATTGGGGTGATTCAACCTTCTGTATGCAGCAATGCGAATCTTGACTGTAAAATGCCTGAGTTGGTGACACTAAAGAATGAAGCTTGTTGGAACATTTGTTTTTTCTTATTAAAGATCACCCAATCAAGAGCCACTCAAGGTAGATGATTACTGAACGAGATTGCTCTAAAAGAGAATGGGGATGGAAGATGAGGATGTCTACGATAGACCCTGAACTTAAAGATTGTAGTTGTCACAGAAGCATCCTCTCGAGAGTTTGTTTACTCCTTATCAAAAGAACATAAAGGGAATAGAGATGATTTGTTACCAAAAACATGGAATGGCAGGTTCTAACTTTAAAGGTTTGAATTGGTGGAACTAAGGGATTTAACTTGTTTGGACATTTGTTATTTTTATTATAGTTCATCCAATAAGGAGCCACTCAAGGTAGATGGTTACTTTTGATCTCTCTTCTTTCTTTCTTGTAACCTTTTCTTTCTTTCTTTTTTTTGCTTAATTTCGTTCTCCTCATCTTTTTTCCTTTCTTTTTCTGTACTTTTTTCTTTCTTTCTTTTATTCGTTCTCCCTCCTTTCTTTCATTATTACCCTTTCTTTTTTTTGTAACCTTTTTTACTCTTTTTTCTTCTTAACTTATTTCGTTCTTTTTCACGTTTTGTTTGTTTTTTTCTTTCTTTTAAATCTTTCTTTTTTTTTATTGTAACCTCTTTCTATCTTTCAGCTTAATTTTGTTTCTTTCCTTCTTTCTTTCTAACCGCTTAACTTCATTCTCCTTAATTTCTTTCATGCATTTTTTATTCTTGCTTTATTTTTTCCTGGACTTGCATTTTCTTTCTTTTTTCCTGTACTTTTTTTCTTTCTTACTGTCTTTTTTTTTCTTTCTTTGTTTTTTCCTGTACCTTTTCTTTCTTTTTCCTGTATTTACTTTCTTTCTTTGTTGCATACTGTCATCCTTATTATCATATCCCACCACCCGCAACAAATAATAATAATAATAATAATAGAAAAGTAATGCTTTTAATTTCCCGTCTGGTAAAATGTGGCTAACAGATATCTTCCATCTTTGATATGGCGAGATCTCGTTTGTTATTTCACTCTTGTTGCTTAAAGATTAAAAACAGCTTCCACACTGTTCCTGTGTGTCGTTGGCCCTCATAACCTTGTTTTGTGGTGTTTATTCCTTTACATCTGCTCATATGCCAACTAACATATGTGCATGTAAGTACCTTAAATGCTTATATTACACATGAGGTACTTATCGCTCGTTGCGTTTTGAGTCGTTTGCAAGTACTAAAAGGAAAGGCGACCGTGATAGGAAGTGAGCTGATGCCTACTGGGAAGATCTACGGACAGACGTCAATAATTTCGTAGCTTAAAGACAGTGGTTCTCAAACGGCACAGCGCCCCCCGTAGGTGCGACGGAGGGGGTTAGCAGATGAAGCGGAATGATTGAAAGATAATCAAAGATTTAGAAACAGTTTTTTTAAAAAAAAATCATATGCCAAAAATAAATATGATTTCAAAATTTTAAATATTATTATGGATTACTTGTAATTGCATATATGAGTTCCAGTGCAAATAGTTATAAATAATTAGTGACAGATTTCATTGTTAAAATATTCAGTCAGTTATGTGCCATATGTGATACAGGCTTAGGCGATCATGTATCATTCGATACATTTCTGACGGGGCAGATTTTTTTCCCGCAATAAATTGCCATTTCTTTCTGCGATAGACCAGTTGCCATCCAAGGCTACAGAACCCGGTCTGTCCTGCTATTTACACACAACTAGGGGGAGAAGAAGAGGATTCATACATTTCCCAAGGGTATTAGCACAAGTGAATGTAATAGATTCGATTGAAATTCGAACTCGAGTCTCCGATTCCTCAATAATACATAATTCTGTCAATTATGTACCATGCGTAATATACGCTAAGGCGATCATGTATCTTTCGATACCTGACTGACGAGGCAGATATTTTTCCCGCAGTAGGTTGCCATTTCTTTCTGCGGTAGACCAGTTGCTATACAAGGCTATAAAAACCGGGCTGTCCTGCTATTTACCCATAGATGGAGGAGGTGGAGAAGAACGGGATACATATCTTTCCCAAGGGTATTAGCATGTAATCTAGTATTAATCTAATCTAGTAAGTAGGCTCTTCAAATTGGAGGAGAGAGTTATCAATAATAATATTCTGACTTCTAATTCGCGGTTATCTCCCTTTTTTATTTTTAAATGTACTTTTTATCACATAAAATTTGGGGAGGCGCAAGCAAATTTTCATTTAGAAAATGTGAACCTAGAGGAAAAAAAGTTTGGAAAGTACAGCCTTGTGAGGAAGGAAACGTTTAGTTGACATAACAGATTTTCATTTTTCAACATAATCTCCTTCGTTGCCAACGCACTTAAGCCAACGCTTCTCATATGACGCAGATCAAATATTCTAGGTCTGAATTTCTAGGATTAGGAGTTAGCATTATTTACAGTATTTAGGATCGGACTAATGTCCTCATCTTTGTTATCATCACAACGTTTCGTTTGAGGGACCCTAGACGTGGACAGAGGGACGAAAACAATCTACCGCCGTAGATTAAATAAACGGTTCACTGAAGGTTACACCACAGGATTTAAAGTTTGCTTTTTGTAAGTAATTGTTGAATTAGACGACCCCTATCTTGGAGGTTAACTTTAAGAATTTAACGTCGTCTTATACACAAATATATATAAACCTAGTGAGCCAGACAAACCTACCCAGGTTTCACCCAAGCGGATCGTCAGGGAAAGCTTTCTCTGACGATCTGCTTAGGTGAAACCTAGGTAGGTTTGTCTGGCTTACTAGGTTTATCTAGGTCTGCTCTACGGTTGTATTGAGCTCTTTTGTTAGTTAGTTTTTTACTCGTGTCGGGTTTTTTTCTTTGGGCTTTAAACCTGCATCTGTGCGATTTTTTTCGACAGACTTTCATGTTTCTAGCTCTTTCTTTTTTTAACCTTTTTTTCCTTCGAGATTGATTTGATTATTGGCAAATCAAAAATTCGAAGGTTCTTCGAAACGAGTATAGTTACGTATATTTGTGTGTGTATATATATATATATATATATATAAGGCTCAAACACTAATATTCCATGGTTTTAATTTATTACATTGGAATCGTAATCACGATCCAATTCTCACTGAAATTTTGTTTTTTATACCCGGGGATATTATCGTCTGCATTTTTTTTTTTTGAATTTGTAGGTCTAACGAATTGGATCGTGATTATGATTCCAATGTAATAAATTAAAATCATGGAATAGTAGTGTTTTAGCCTTTTATATTATATTCTTACTCTGTCTTGGACATTGAACTCTATCTGGATTCTATTCTCTTGGAAAATATATATATATATATATATATATATATATATATATATATATATATATATATATATTATATTATCAATATTATATATATATATAATTTTAAAAAAAATTATAACATAAATATGTTATAAAATCACTACAAAAATAGCCATTTTGTTTCAACACCAACGTCTGTTCTAACGTAATTTCAACGAAGAAATAAATTGAATAACATGTATTTCTTCTTTTCTCCTCAGCAATTTTATAGTTTTTAAACTTAATAGTGATTAAATTTGGATTTTTAAAATTGGCAGTTTTTAATTTTAATATCAAATTTTATCATATAATTTAATAATTATTGGTTAGAATAAATTCTTTTTAATATTACCCGTATTTTAAAGATCTGAATAGCTATTATAACATGACTTCGTTGTCAAGCTTTTAAATTTTCCTATACTTGGGTTTTGATTGGTCATTGTAACTTTTGTAACAACTTTTTCTCCTTACGAAGGATCGTTAATTAATTTGAAACTTTTAAAACCATTTATTTTACATTCAACATCATCACTTGATAAGACACCGAGGGTGTTGAAACAAAATGGCTATTTTTGTAGTGATTTTATAACATTTATGTTATATTTTTTTTTTCTTTTAGAAAAATAATTATATCTGCTCTACTTTGTATTGAGCACTCTTTTAAGAATAGTAATTGTTGGTTATTGGAATTCATTTCGTATATACCAATTATATACTTGGATATATATATATATATATATATATATATATATATATATATAATGAAATATAGCTTTAAGGTATGCTATATTTATGAATTAAAATGCTCAATATAAGGGATAGAGCCAATCAAATATAAAAAGGACAATGAAGTCAACACCCTGCGGCGTCAGTCTGTTTCAGGCTTCTAGGCAAACGTCAGGTCATATGCGTTGTGTTTTTGCTCGAGTATTTATAGAGGTAGGTCAGGGATGCATTGTGTGTAGTCTGATAATTGCGTATAAGCATGAAACAGACTGTCGCCGCTGGGTTTCCACTTATATATATATATATATATATATATATATATAGCTGGTCACTCGTCTTCGAGGATACCCGTCTGCACGGGCGGCTAGTTAATCCCTATTGCAGACGCTTGCTCAGTCACATTAGTGTTTATTCAACACCCACAGAGCCCACCCGTGGTTTATACTGCAACTCTGCTGTTACAGCTTCTGGGTGAGAGCGTGTTATCTAGCGTGACCAACAATTGGAACAAGGCCAGCACGCTCAAGCCCTCGATGACTTGTGGCTTCGTGCTAGCACAGCTATCGTTGGCCCCCAAGAGATCCGTCTACCCAATTTCACTCACAAGGCTTGGGCCGACCAGTGGCATTGTTTTCAGGTACTTTCCATATATATATATAAAATCAGTTTCTCCCTATAGATTTAGATGCATAGATAGATATGAACAGACTGAGATAGATAGATAGATAGTCTGTTCATATCTATCTATCTGAGATAGATAGATAGATAGATATGAACAGACTGAGATAGATAGATATGAACAGAGATAGATAGATTAATAGATAGATAGATATAAAAGTCAAAAGGAAAAGAAATGAACACCCTTTCATGAATACTAAACCACAATTTGGCGGGGGTTTTATTTTCGAAGGAAAATCTCTCTTTTACACATTTATTTACACTTGTATAATTATTATTGTGTAAAACAAAGATAGCGAAACACATGCCCGAAGGTCATAAACTGACCCACCATTAACTTTTTAGCGACTCATGAGGAGTCCATGAAATGACGTTATGGAATATGGTACGCCATGAACTATATAGAATCAACCACCAGGAATCATCTTGGTATTGCTATGTGTGCTGCAGGCGTTAATCTAAAGACAACACAGTTTGAACCTCAAAATTAAAACAATAGCAACTAAGCTGCAGCATTGGGTTTCTCGTTACAAAACTATCGGTAAATATAGTGATTTTCTAAGCGTTGCTTAGATGTGGCACAAGGACAAAAGTAGGGGTCACCCAGTGAGAATCTAACTTACTACTAAGTCGTAATTGTTCCAGCGAAACAAGCTTGCTAACCATTACACCGCCTGGAGGTGCTCAAATTATCGGTAAATATATGGTGATTTCCTAAGCAGAGATGTGATACAAGACCAAAATTATGGAGCAACAGTGAGGATTGAACTCTTTATTCAGTTGTAATTTATCTAGCAGGACAAGTTTGCTAAAAATTATACCACCTCAAAATGCCTTGATTTTAGTAAGCTACACTCGCCACTCTGCCGTAAAACAAAATTGCTACTATTTATCACCACGTCGAGGATCTTTTCATTATTTCGGTTTTTTCACTGATACTGTAGACGACCGTGTGTTTACGTGTTGTTGAATTAAAACGCATGTTTTTTATTCCTGCTAGAAGGTCCAACTTGTAAAAAAATGGCGGACTCAAGTTGAGTCCAACCGAAGATGTAAAGAAAAACAAAACAAGTCTGATATATATATATATATAAATATTTATTTATTTATTTAAAATATGATTCAAAAAGAGCCGAAAACTCAACGGCTCTAGTTTTGAAACATGAGACCTTTTGTGTGATTTGGAATCATATTTTTAAATAATAATTATATATTATGCTCATACTTTTTATTCGAGCACTATTTTTTAAAATAATAACTTAAAACTAAGGGACTTTGGATTATTTACCAACCAGTTCCTTCCTATTTTCTATATATTTTCCATATATATATATATATATATATATATATATATATATATATATATATATCAACAAATATATGTATTAAACAACAAATTTGTATGTGACAAAGACATCAGCATTTGTGTTTGTGTGTGAATGTTCGTACGTACGCGTATGCGTGTATAATGTTCATGGGGAAGACGCTATCTTCTACGAGAACTTATATTGAGAGGTGTTCGCTGAAATGAAGAAATGAAAAAGAGCACGAGGCAAGAAGTTGCCCAGTATTTATAGTGTAGGAGAGCGACCCCTAGTGAACAATTAGGAAATTAAGGAGAAGCTAACTCCGATAATACAATCTGCTTCTTATTCTGTCTGTTGGTGCGTGCGTTTGTCAATAAATTTGCCGCATTTTATATAATAAAATATTCATAAAATTACAGAAATACAATTTTTTTTAAAAAAATCGTAAGAAAAATAATTTAGCGTACCTAAGAAAAGGTTTCACTGATTGCCAATTTGCCATAAGTCGATTATTTATATACGATCAATTATCATCGGAGTATTTTTTTACCATCTTTTCTTTTTATCTTTTTTTTTTTTTTTTTTTAAATTGCACTTTTTTTTGTTCTTTCTCCAGTCAAGCCTTATTCTTAGTACTTAACATTCTACTTTTAGCTTTTGTTCTTCTTTCTATTTTTTTAAATTTTTTTTTCTTTTTTCTTGTCGGATTAAAAGTGCGGAAAACGTTGGTACAGTTAGAATATACCGACTATCATTAATTCCGTCGAATGAGATCGACAGGAGGCCGGATAGACAGACGCTCGCTCGGACGGTTGTTGAGAATGAACGTCACTTCCGGTCTGGCGGGCAATTGAACAAAGAAAAGAAGTAGAGGAAGGAAGGAAGGAAGGAAAAGAAGGTGGTACTTTAGGGCAAGTAAGGGAATGAAAGTAGGAAAGAAAAGAAAAATTTAAGAAAGAAAAAGAAAAGAAAAAAAAATGAAAACGACGATAAATAGAGAAACTCGACACAAAATAGCGAGAATTAATTGGATGGATGATACCCCATGGAAATATTGCGGGGAAGCAGGCGTTCAGTTGCCTGCTTCTGAGTCTGTTTATGGATTTGCTGCCAGCGGCCAGCGTTCGCGCACAAATAAAACCCATAACAGTTAATGCTGATTTTCAAGGTGTAATCAGTAGACAAAGCTGCATATGAATTTTAGAAGCTTTATTCTGCTAAATTAAACTGTTAGTCATTAGAAAGTTTTTATATAGTGATTAGTGGTGAAATAGGAAGGTCAGGGTAGTTCATTATTATCGCACAAGGTCAACAGAAACTACCTATTTAGAAGCTAAGTCAACAGAACTAAAACAACAATCTTCACGTTTACGGTCAACCGCTATCTATCCTACATATCCTCTTAACGCATACTTATTTCTTCCTCCTAGAGTCATACTAAGATCTCATTTCGTAACCGTCTACCTTGAGAGGCTCTTAAGACGTGTTTTAGGTGAACATTTTTAATAAAAGAAATGATGGTACCAATCTCTGTTAGGAATGTCTGCCAAGAACGTTCTCTCCTCAAATTTATAAACAAATCCTACAAATGCATGCTGGGATTTCTTCCTAACCAATAAAAATAGATAGTTCTCGGTCTCATCTCATCATATTTTTAAATTTATTTTCCTTTGAAGTAGGAATGTTATAGCCACTTGACTGTATCCCTTTTGCGTGTGAACACAGTTCTGACTGTGACATTTTTGCCTTATTAATTTTATTTTGCCTATTTTTTACCTACATATATATTATTGCTCAGTATTATTTTGACCCAGTGTAGTCAAAGGGAAAGACGTCTGGAATTACAACTCCTGTAGGGTTACTCATGGCGATAAGGTCGACGAGGAGAGACCAAACTGAATGCTACCAAACATCGAAGACCCCCAAAGGCACGATCACAACGGCCAAACCGGCAGAAGAGGAGCAGCGCCAGTCGAGCTGACGTAACCATGTCGGACCAATACAGACCAAGCATCCGACAGCTCGATGCAATCAGGTTTGTCAGATCTCTTGTCTGTCTCAATCCCTTTTGAGCCGCGACGGAGACGATTCTGGCCAAGTGTGTGGGCTTAACCGCCGCGCAGATTTTGTCCACAAAAATCAAGTTCGCGCGTGTGTCCTCCCTTTGACCACCCTTCAGGAGCAGGCTGGGCCTTCACAACCATCTCGGCCCCCGCCACTAGAAGGGAGAAAGGGATATACGGAGAGAGGATGACGATCCCGATGCTCGGATGCGAGCGGGTGCTGACTACCAGCTACCTCATCTAGAAATATTTCCATGGCAAATGTTTAAATGAGCCTGCTTCTTTGTCCACCAAAATCATATTCACGCGAATGGCCTCGTCAAACTATCTTTGATTCATGGCCATCTCCGCCACCGGAAGTGTGTGTGGGGGGGGGGAAAGAAAGTAAATAAGGAGAGAGGGTGATCGGATTCGAGCGATTGCCGATGATGACGACGATTTTGACCGATTCTTTTACGTTCTTTTATTGTTTATAGAGAACTTTATCAATTTCGCTTGTTGAGAATTTTTGTCAGTTCCACATAAACACGTCCAATTACTCCACACACACAAAAAAGGTTTTCTTCTATTTTCTCTAACCACTTAATTAGGTATTTATTCTTATTATATTTCCTCCAAAACAAGGCCCAAGAGCAACTCAAGGTAGAGGGTTACTAAATGAGGTTGTTGCCCAGGAATCAAAGCAGCAGAAAATCCTGAGTCAGAAGCACGATGCTTGAGCTAGGGAGGCACTTGTGTGAATGACGATTGGGTGCAAATATTCGCATGTTGGGGGAGGCGGCGGCGGCCAAAAGAACACAGTAGGGGAGGAGGGGATTCCAAAAGCTCCTCGACTGTGTGGTTTTGGAAATATCGATTTATAATATCGATTAATTTGAGAAAATAATTTAACATTACCAATTTTATTCAGAATGTTAAAATCCATTTTATATATATATATATATATATATATATATATATATATATATATATATATATGTGTGTGTGTGTGTGTGTGTTTGAAGCAATCAATTCTTCAGCCTTCTGCAAAAAAAAAAAAATAAAGAGGAAAAAAATTATTGCCTTCATATCTTTAAGCTTTGACAGTTCAAAATCGTTTACTCAGTTGTCGTACAAGAATCCGATCGCTGAGTCATTCTAGAAGTCACTCACGGCGGTTCTAACAGTAACCAACCAGGGTGTGGTCATTATCTTACGAGATAGACGGTTGCTAACAATGCAGCATCGATTTTCTCTCGCTTCTTACTACACTATCCCGATAACTGACTACTGTAGAAACAAAGAAAAGACTACTGAACTGTTACGTAACAGCAGCCCTCTAACATATTACAAGCAATAAAAATATTACCAGCAATAAAAATCTTGTCGGCATTAAATAACCCACTGAGGGTGACATGGTGTAAAGGAAATCAAACCAAACTAAAACGGGTGCCAAAAATTCAGCATCGATTATCTCTTACTTCTTAATACACTATCGCGATAATTGGCTTATGTTGAAACAAAGAAAAAGAATACTGAATTATTACGTAACATTTAACTCGTAACAGTTCTTCGATATCATTTCATCCCATGCAAGGCAATAAAGCCACTAAGACACCTAGGGTTACTGACTGTGAAAGAATAAAAGAAAAACATTATTAAGGAGCGAGAACAATAAAAGAGGAGGAATCGAGGACGCATTTAACGATTGCTATTTGAGTTTGTGAAGATCAAAGTTGGCTGGAATATAAGAAGCCTGATGAAAGTTCCATAAGAGAGAACTGCGAAAAAAAAAAAAAACTATTAGTAAAGAAGTTACGATTAGTTATCTGGCCATTTCATCTGTAAAATGATGAGACCTTGCCGCCAATCTAGTCCTGCGCTTAAATTCTTTTGTGATGTCAACGAACACTCATTGCCACTTTTGTAATGTCAACGAATACTCGTTGTCACTTTCGTAATGCTCGTTGTAGTAGAGACTTTGTAATCGCAGATACAACTATAGTACCGCCGTTGAACAATACTGGTGTCAGACGCCTTCAAATATCACACGCAGCAATAGTACATGCTCGATAATACTCACTCGAATAGTAACCACCGTATAGTGATCGGAATAGTAATCCGTATAGTGAGATATTCACTAACCCACTTCGCGGTCGGATGTGACACAAGACCGAGTATATTGTGGGGTATCCGAGACCGTAGGCCCGGCCAAAAAATTCCCTGTAGACCCCGTAAAAACCCGGGGACGAGTGGCTGTTTCCCGAGACGAGGCTCTTCCCTTCAACATCGCCTCGTCTGGAGATCATCTCTGCCCAGAGGCAGAGAGATTGACCAGCACACTCCGAAGTAATTCGGTAGATGATCACTTAGCCGCCACGCTAATTCCCATATATACATTTCCTTTACCATCTCGTGATCTACTTCTTCAAAATAGGATCGCCCGTGTCTGCCTCTGGTGATCTGTGTTCAAACTCCAGTGTCGGCAGCGACACTTTATTCCTTTATAACAAATTCATAAAGTCTAGGTACTACAGAGGTAAGTTCATCAGAGTGAATGCTGGACAATCTCCTCGCAGATGAAGAAGAGACTTGAAGCAACAGAAATTTAGTTCTACTGAGAATACCATGGACAGTACATGTGAGGAATGCCGTATTTTTAGAGAAAATGGGGACAAAAGGGACACATATTTAACATACGGAATTGACAATTAAAATTTCTAGGTCACGTAATAAGGAAAGAGGGCTTGGAAAATTTGATACTCACATGGAAAGACTGAAGACGAGAGGGAGAGAGGAAATCAACGCATAACCTACCTGGCGAGCTTGAATCAATAGATGGCGGAGCAAGGTTTAGGAGAGTTAAGGAAAAGACAAAGTTTATTATTAAGAGCTACAAAAGACAGGGCGGTTGTGGAGAGCCATGATCGCCCATGTTCAGACGGTGCACGACACAAAAAAGATGATATATCTGGACAGGAGCTACTCATTCCTTACTTTCTAACCTTGGTAGAGGTCAAAATTATTTACGCAGTTTTGTGAGACAGTGGAGAATAATCTCCCCCCCCCATACAAAACTCTTTTCCACAGATACAACATTGCAAGTCTATCGATATTCTACTGCCATTTCCTCGGCAAATATCCAGATGACCTTGATTCTTTAGTTCCAGCAGTTCTGACCTTTACTGCTTGGACGCGGCATGCCACTTCCACGGAGTTGAATCACTCTCGTCACCCCCGTCTTGCAAATGTAAGAAGAAATGGCCAGTCAGTTTTACTCTAAGAATTGCCATTTTGTAGAAAGCTTACCACGTTGGTGCTTTTCTGGGCACTACAATTTTGATCTCTTCAAGTCAGTCGTCAAACATTATCTATCCTTCTAATCCATATCACATCACTCATTCACCATAGCCATTTTAACAGTAACCATCTACACTACAATCTTAACCTCTTTAAGTCAAGAGTCAATCATGAACTATCCTCCTCATCGTCATAACCTCCTGTTCCTACCACCTTCGCTTTCATTCATTTCACATATCTCATTCATCATTACCATTTTAACTCTGAGTGGCTCTTAAGCTTTACATAAGGTGAAATTAGTAATGGCAGCCACAGATGGAATCCTTAACGACTACCCCCCGATACAGATATAAATGATTGAGTTCTAATATCTTCCTTGACAAACAAATCTAGGAAAAAGAGAAGGGTGCACATTAACTTCTCAGTGGCGAGGTGCGGATAAATGATAGAAAGCACTGCTGGAGAGAGAGAAAGTTGAAAGAGGCGGCAGATGAGACATTAACTTATCAATTCCTTGATATTAAGTTAATGAATAAGTTAGGGAAGTGATAGTAAGTCAATATCTCATTAAGTTGTGTTAGTGAAGTGATTTCGCCATTGATCACATTGACATTGCTATTTAATTCTTTGTATAAATTGTTTCTTTATAATAGATAGATATATAGGAGACTTAGATAGAAACACATATATATAGATTGATAGATCAAGACAACAGACAGATAGATAGATAGATAGAGACGACACAGACATATAGATTGATAGATAAAGACGACACAGACAGCCAGATAGATAGATAGATAGATGAAGACAGAAGATAGATCAAGAGGAAAGACAGCTAGATCAAGAAGATAGATTGATAGATAGACTTGGAGGAGATGGAATAGATAGATGAAGAAGACAGGTAGGTAGGTAGGTAGATAGATAGATAGATAGATAGATATACTTGGAGATGAAATAGATATATGGAGATTAGATAGGAGCATACATACATATATATATATAGTATATCTCTCTCTCTCTCTCTCTCTCTATATATATATATATATATATATATATATATATATATAAGAAATTGAGTTTGAGAGGGAAATAGAGGAAGCGGAGGCAGAAGAAGCAGATGTAATGATGGCCACCAACAGACATCTCAACTCTGAACCATTAACAAGATAAATATAAAGGCAAACATACTCGTCTTGAAATAATGACAAATGTGGGTGACTTGACGGCTGTTGTGTACCAAGGATTTGTAGAGGTTTTTAAGGACGATGGGCGGGACAAAGTGTCTCTGGCAACACGCGGAGAGCTTCCACTGTTGAGGTCATCAGTCAGACCTAAAATTCGGCAAGAAGGAAAAAAAACAGAAGGGGAGAGAGAGAGAGAGAGAGAGAGAGAGAGAGGAAAGAAAAGAGACAGTAAGAAAAGAATGAAATATGGAAGGAAAAATGAAGAACGAAAGCAAGGAATAAACAAAGTAAGAAAAAGAAAAGAGACAAGAGGAAAGATGAGGAAATAGGAAGGAAGGAAGGAAGGAAGAACAAAGGAAGAAAGGAAAGAAAGAAAAGAAGGAAGACAAGAGGAAAGTGTTGAAAAGAAGAGGTAAAATGGAAATCAGCATGAAAGGAAGAAAGAAAGGAAGAAAGAATTGAAAAGACACAAGATGGAAAAAAATGAAAAGAATAAAAAAAAAACGAATTAAATAAGAACGAAAAGAAGGAAAGACAGAAAAAGAGAAACTAGAAAAGAAATATAGAAGACAAATGGAACCAGGAAGAAGGAAAAGAAAAAGAAGAAGGAAATAAAAGATGGAATAATGATGAAAGGAAGAAGGAAATGAAGGAATGAAGATGAACAAAAAAAAGAATGAAATATATAAGAAAACTAAATGAAGGAAGAAAAGATGAAAGAAAGGAATGAAAGAGAGAAGAAAAATGAGACAAGAACGAAATGAATGAATGGAAGAAGAAACACAGAAAAGAATGAAAGATGGAATTAAAATAAAACAAGAATGAAAAGAAGGAAAAGTATTAAATATCGAAGACAAATAGAACAGGAAGGAGGGGGAGGAAAGAAGGAAGGAAGCAAGGGAGGAAGGAAAGAAAGAAGGAAGGGAGGAAGAAAGGAAGGAAGGGAGGAAGAAAGGAAGGAAGGAAAGAAGGGAGGAAAGAAGAAAGGGAGGAAGGGAGGAAGTAAGGAAGGAGGAAAAGAAGAAAGGGAGGAAGGGAGGAAGGAAAGAAGGAAGTAAGGAAGGAGGAAGGAAAGAAGTAAGGAAGTAAGGAAGGGAGGAAAGAAGGAAGTAAGGAAGGGAGGAAAGAAGGAAGTAAGGAAGGGAGGAAAGAAGGAAGTAAGGAAGGGAGGAAGGGAGGAGGAAAGAAGGGAGGAAAGAAGGAAGTAAGGAAGGGAGGAAGGGAGGGAGGAAAGAAGGAAGGAAGGAAGGGAGGAAAGAAGGAAGGAAGGAAGGGAGGAAAGGAAGGGAGGAAAGGAAGGAAGGAAGGGAGGAAGGAAAGAAGGAAGGAAGTAAGGAAGGGAGGAAAGAAGGAAAAGGAAGAGAAGAATGAAACGTGAAATAAGAGAATAATGATGAAAGGAAGAAGAAAATAAAGGAATTTAGGGATGAGAATGAACAGAAAAAAAAATGAAATATAGAAGAAAAGGAAGTAAAGAATAAAAGCTGGAAGAAAAATGAGATAAGAAGGAAAAGAAGAAAGAAAAAAATGAATGATGGAATAAAAATGAAGCAAGAATGCAAAGAAGGAACGAAAGAAGAGAATTGGGAAAGAAAAAAAAAGATGAAAGAGGGAACAATTGGAGCACGAAAGGAATGAAGTCATGAAATGTTAGGAAGCAGGAAGGAAGAGACGCGTGACAAACAGGTTTACAAGGTGAGTCCCCCCCCGGTCGTAACGCTACGGTAAGTTTCTTATTTGCTTGACTTTCATTGGCCCAAAGTAACAGTAATGCGGCATAAATCAAGACTCAAACTGGCCTGCGAACTGAACGACCCGATCACCACGCTACGGTAGGCACTTAAAAGATTTATTCTTTTACGTCACATATCTCCTCAGTACGTGGACGATCGTGGCTCTCTACAACTTCCTATCGTTCTGGTTCTTCATCCCTGTTTCGCCATCTAGCTACATGAAGTAGTTTACTCACCTATTTTCTTTTGCTTCACTTGACATTTTTGTTTTAATCAGCTCACCCCAAGCAAGACAACAAAGCCACTAAGACGCAAGGGTTGTTTTATTTTTTTTAGATTTTGTTTCGCGGCATATTAACATTTCTATGGGTTATTTAATGCCGAAATCTAAATATTTTTGAGTACAATTTTAGGCCGTCAATATATTTTGAACACAATTGTATGCCTTCAATTACAGATGAAATATACAGTCGTCCCTCGTTTATCGCGATTAATCACTCCTAGACCCTACCGCGATTAATGAATTTCCGCGAAGTAGGATTCTTTATTTATAAATCGAATATTTTCGTAGTTAGAGCATAGAAAACCTGTTTACCTTCTAAATAGTGTTTTTTGACATTATAAGAGCTTGCTAGACATGAAATAACATCCATATACTGATGGTTACTTTTATATATATTTATTATGATTTTATATATATTTATTATATTACCCAGTAGACAATATGAGAGGAAATATGACATATTAGACGTTGCAATTATTATTATTATTGAACATTAAAATCATTCATAACGTTCTGTGTACATCGCTTTATCATCGAACAAGTTGCTTTATTTTCTAAGGTTAGTGTGAAGCCAGGAAAATAATACATCTTTGATGATGAAGCGATGAAGAGATGTACTGCACAACAAAGGTTACTGCTCCTCTAAATCATTTGCATAAACATTCTTTATACCTTGTTTTTTGATGTCAACGAACATTCGTTGTCACTTTCGTAATGCTTGTTGCCTTTGTAATCGCAGATACAACTATAGTAACGCCATTGAAACAATACTGGTGCCTTCGAATATCACTCGAACTAATAACACTTGCTCGATAATACTCGCCCGAATAGTAACCAACGGCTAGTGATCCAAATAGTAATCCGTATAGTGATCAGAATAGAGAAATAGTATAGTGAATAGAGTTGAGAACAGCGGTCCTTATAGTAATAGAGGATAGTGTAGACATAACGATCCGAATAGTATAGAGGATCGACTAGAAAATGCAGATCGATCTAGACGTCACGCGACTTCCTATATGTGCGTTTTCTCTATGGTCACGTGATCCACTATATCAATAATGGGATCGCCTGTGTTTACTCTCTGGCGATCTATGTTCAAACTCATGTGTCGGCAGCGACACTTTATTCCTATACAAGAACTAATAACCATAATTTGATGCTTTCTTTTCACCGCATCCTTGAAATCAATTATCCGATTTGCATAAATATCTTTGTATGTAGTTTTGGTTTTATTGGCAAAAATAAAATTTGGCTTTATTTTCTTCTGAACAATTTTGTTTGCGGACTCCTTTCTCCCAACACACAGCCAAACACATCATCAACAAGTGATCCACAGCACACCCACAGCAATAGCCAATCAGTGAACAGCATATTCTGATTGCCTTGGTTTCACCACACCCGATTTTTGAATAATACAAGCCTGAAAAAAGTTCTTGTCCACAAACAAGTAGTGGTCGAGCGGCTGCATCTGGCGCTGAAGGATTTTTGGGATTGTTCGAATACATAGGCCTACAGTAATTTTAATACAAGTGTGTATAATTGATTTAGACAACCGAACACACGCTGTATTATTTTCACTGTCTCGATTAACTGAAGGATCGGCTGTGTGTCTGCTTCTGAGATATGGGCAAAAACTTTTTCCAACCCTGTAGTAGAACGTAGTCAACCCCGAAGCACCGAGGAACCGCGAAATGATATTTTAATGAAAAGATCTGAAAAACTGCGATAGAGTGAAGCCGTGAAAGTCGAAGCGTGAAGTGGCGAGGGACGACAGTACAGCTGTTAATTTTTTTTTACTATGAAATGCATTGCTGGTAATTTTACTTTTAAAAATGTATTTAATATTTTCATAATGTTTTTTAAACTCTTCCTCACTAAGCTACGTGACACTTACACTTTCTTCCTCACTTTCTACGTTGCCTCTTTTTCTCTCACATACACGCACATTTCCTTTTTTTTAACAATCAGCTACAAACAAGGACTTAAGGAACTTTAATACTGATACACGTTAAGAAATATTTAGCTGTAAAAATATTTTTATATTTAAACACCTTTCCTGCCATTTTCTTTGTTGTGCGTTGATTCAAAACTCTTTTTTTTTTTAGAGAGACCGATAATGATTAATTTAAATCCCCTGAGGAAGGCAGAGTGGAAATTATTATTCAATTCTTAGAGATTAAGGGATTTAGCGTCTAAATTAAAATATCAAATCACATCGAATTGGCATAGACATAGCAGCCATTTACTTGGTGTATCAAGCTTTTTAAAAATAAATATTTTTTTTTTAATATAAATATAATTGATAAATTACTCTTCAGTTAACTTGGGGTGCACCTGGTTACCTTTCGAGCAGCATAAGTGCACTCGGGTGCACCGTTTGAAAGACGCTGCAATATAATTTCGGCTTTCGGAGTTATATTTGCAGTCGTCCGTCACTACACTATCTAGATAGTTAAATTTTTCTACCTTTTCGGTTTTGATTTTTCCTATACCTCGATAACATCTTTAACTTTTTCTTCTTCGTTACTCTTTCAATCTCTCTCTTTTATTTACACTGCTGACTCTCGTAAAAATAGATACTTAAAAAAGGAACCAGTGCGTACTATCCCCGGCTGTATCAACTTGGGGGCGCAAGCCTGACTGTGGGACCCCCGGGCAGTGCTTTCGGGACCGTCACTATCTTATCAACATTTGCTTTTTTTTTACCTACATTTATATACGTTACAAATTAGACTAAATAGAACTGACAACAAAGGATGACAAATTTTCGCGGATTTTGACGTCATTCTGGGGTCTTTTTTTTTTTTCGATCAAATCCGTGATTTTTTTTTGTTTGTTCGCTCATGCAAAGTCTCGTAAAAAGACTATAAATTTAATCATGTTTTTATCCATAATGTTGAATGTCTTAAAATTCAACGTTTTAAAAAGAAAAATCTGAAAAATTTAAAAATTGCCACAAAACATTGTCGACTTAAGATAGAATGATCTATTATGACATGTCTCTAATTTGTATTTAGATACATTGTATTTATTCTCAATTTTTCTAGTTGAATTTTTCATTTATATTCCATATGATCTATTATTGAATATAATTAGGTTACAATAAAATTTGCATTTTATATGAATACTACCTTATGGAAATTGTGATGAAGCAGAGACGGTGGCCATATAATAAATTCTGGAGGTGGGGGGTTACGACTACTACCTATTGCACATGGCATATATATATATATATATATATATATATATATATATATATATATATAAGTGGTCAATATATATATATATATATATATATATATAAGTGGTCAATATATATATATATATATACATATATATATATATAAGTGATCAATATATATATATATATATATATATATATATAATATATATATATATATATATATATATATATATATAAGTGATCAATATATATATATATATATAATGGTTTAATATATATATATATATATATATATATACATACATATATATATATATATATATATAATGGGTCAATATATATATATATATACATACATACATACATATATATATATATATATATATGGTAATATATATATATATATATATATATATATATATATATATATATATGAATATTTGTGAGTATTATTAAAAAAGATATACTTTCCGGTAGGATTCGAATATGCGTCCCGGCAGGAGAAACCGTCGTTAGATCTGCTTGTACGCTCAAGAATAGATTACACATTACGAAGAACTTTATTTGTGTGCGCGTGTATGTGTAGGGGGCTCAATATTATAAATTAGGTAGGGCCATATAATAGAATCGGGGGTATCATATATTCCTGGGGCCACAGAACTCTTACACAGGTCCACACTGCTTAAAAACTTACTTTGCGGGAATCAAGACAAGAAATCTGGGGTTGATGTGCCTTATTTACATATTAAATCAGAAAAACTATAAATAGTTTCTGCTATTATCCATGAGGCAGTTGAGTGCATACTACTTCCCGTGAGTCAGTAACACTACACTACAATGGCGTCCCCGATATCTAAAGGATCGAACGAACAATTATCACTTGCTAGTGATAGCACAAGAACGAAAAAGCTGCAGGATTTAAAATCAGTTGAAGCAACAAACAAAAAAAAAAAAAAAAAAAAACAAAAAAAACAAAACAAAAAAAAACAAATAACCGATCTCTCCTTGGCTTCTGTTTTTTGTGAGGCCATTATAAACTTATCAGCAATTGCATACCCAAGATAGTTGGTAGGATATGACTTTTATAAGTCAACTTATAGTGAAAAATATGGCATCAAAGAAAATCCAGTGAATACTGAGTGAGGTAAGTTTATGAATATTTCTTAGAAAATGAATGAAACACTTATCAAAATCTTCGTTTTAAAAATATTGCGAATTTGAGAAACTGGGAAATCGAAGTAGTATTGTGCCACATTTTTTTTTTGTTTTGTTAATTGTTAATCCAGCATTTTTTAACTTGTTCAAAACCATACTTGTTTCTCACTAACTCTTCATCTTTCCAAAATTCAGACCAAATAACCAAACTAAAGTATATATATATATATATATATATATATATATATATATATATATATATATAAAACTAGTAATAAAAACTTCCTCAATTTTCTGTCCTGGATATAAATTGGCCCTTTTAATTCTAAAGGAAATAAAAGGGGAACAGACTTTATTAGTCAAGCACAAATGAAGAAAAGATTTGTTAACAGCGGCAGTTCTAATTTTAAGTTTTAACAAGGAATTCAATCTACCGATTAAATCAGGTAGGGTACCTTGTCTTATTTATTTAAAGATATGTTTGTGGTACAAAATTTTATCACTGCCATGAATAGACAAAAATTCGTTTATTACCACTCTTGGTAATAAAAGTTAAAAAAGAAAAACGGGCTAGCGAAACGGTTTCGTACCACGCTCAACAGAGCTAAATCGAGGTAAATAGAGTAAATTATATAATAAAAAAAAAACCCAAAATACAATGAACAAAGTTTATTGGTGGAAAAAAACAAAAAACAAAACAAAATAAAAAAAAAAAAAAAAAAAAAAAAACGTTTAGCTAGCCTGTCCCCTTTTTTATTTCCTTTAAAATTAAAAGCGCTAATTTACCTCCTGGATAAAAAATTGAGGAAGCTTTTATTACTAATTTTATATCTAAGCTTACTTATAGTCTTGCATGCATATATATATAATATATATATATATATATATATACTAACCAAATCCCAGTCTTACGAAAAATTCCTCTTAATAATAATTTTAAGATAATTCAGAAGATCTTATTTTATTGATGGTAACTGGATTTTTGGTGATGGCTTTACTCGGTTTCCGTCGTTCGATAATATGCGTCTAAAAATATGACGCTTTTATCGCGGTCGCCATCGCTTCCGGATTTTCGGCTGGGATCAGAGTGTAGTATTTACTCACTGGCGGGCGTATAAACTACATTTCATTTCTAAGTTGTGTCTGTGGATAAGCGCAACTGAAAATATTATTGAGACATGTTTGTTGTCGGGAAACAAGCTGGAGAAATTTATAAGTCCGAAGAAAGATTCGAATTCTTTTTGCTTCTTAGGTATTTCAACTTTTAATATTTTGTCATCTAACAATTGGTCTGGTGATATACCTTCGTTAAATATGGAATACTCCAAAAATTATATTATTTTAGTGTTGTGCACAGATTTTTTTTTAATTGTTAAATCCAGCATTTTTTAACTTGTTAAAAACTATACTGATTTTCCATTTTAATTCTTCGTCATTAATAGCACCAACACACATGTCATCCTGTGGTGGAAAGGGAGGAAATTATGATTGATTACTCCCCTTAGTCATTTTAATAATTTATACAATTAAAATAATTATCCGCATTTAGACAAAATTATTTCCCGGGCAAAATGAGCTATTTAATTAATCAGTCTCTACTTCTACGTTTCTTTGACTGTAGTCTTATTTGTTCATGCCCTTCACGTGAAGCACTCAGATATCTTTGTCTATTAAGTGATCGTCTTGCTTCAAATAGACCTTGTTGTTGCAGTTTTTGTCATTCTGTTGCTAATAATTTCCTCTTGAGAAATATTTTCATTTCACTGTTATACTAAACGCATACATTTTTTAAACATGAG
>CAHIKZ030000200.1:2090000-2105000 GCA_903632075.3 Acanthosepion pharaonis
ATATATATATATATATATAAGGAAGAGGTTATAGTAGTTCCAACGAGAGAAGTGTGTATATTAAATATATATATAAAGTGTAATATATATTAACTTACATAATTTTACTTAGATATATAAACTTATATGTATATATATATATATATATGAATTATTTACATTATATATATATATAATCTTATATATATAAACTTATATAATGTACTTACATATATAAACTTATATATATATATATATATATATATATAATCTTACATATATAAACTTATATATATATATATATATATATATATATAAACTTCATATATATATATATATATGAATTATTTACATATAAATATATAATCTTATATATATAAACTTACACACAAACATATAAACATCGTCCTATATATATATATAAACTTCATATACAAATATATATATATGAATAATTTACACACACACATATTATATATATATATATATATATATATATATTAACTTACATAGATATATATGTAAGCAAATATATGGATATAGATCCGACAGTATGAAGAAATATATATGGAAAAACAAAAATCCGAATATGCAAATATGCTGTTTTAGTGTTATTTCAATTTCGACGTCAGACGTTTCGGTCTAGTAAACCTTCTTCAGGACATAGTTATTAAAACATAATTAACATTAGACGATATTTTTCTTCATAAATATATATATAAACTTACATACAATTTATATATATAAACTTACTCATATACATAAACATATATATATGTGTGTGTAAATAGTTTATATATATATATATATATATATATATATATATATAAATAAATAATTCATAAATTTTTTATATATATATATATATATATATATATATATTTAGGCAGTAAATATTCAAACATATTTTATTAGATAATATAGACATTTTATATCTACTTATTTTATAATAATCCTTTCTATTTCTCTAATCAGCTTCTTGAAATTCATCAAGGTAGGCGCCTTAGTTTTTTCTTATCAATTATTGTCGATCTCCTCCTTATAACAGAAGGCGTTTACGTCTGTTTACAAAGATCACCACCGCAACTATCACAGTTACAATAAGTTTTTCTTTGCAATTCATTTCTGAGGATGATCTTTCTGGAAATTGACAGTAATCGTGTAAGAAAAAAAACAAAAAACTATACATATCTTCAACAAAGCATGTCTGGTTGAATAATCTCGTCATTATATATATATATATATATATATATATATATATATATATATATATATATTGTGTTCGCACATTAGCTTTCTTTTGGGGAAACAGAGTGTGTAGAAACTGAATTCTTTTTTAAATAATGGAACCCCTAATAATAAAATTAAAAAGACAACACATAACAATATTAACTACGAACACGGACACAATGTGCTAACCGTGTTCGGAAAATAAAACATCTCTATAACACACTAAAAGCATACACATAACGCAAACACTCAAACTGAAAAATGAAAAATAGAATCATCCTTGATAATAGCTAAATGTATAGCCGAAAGCGCTCGAAATTATAGAACATTCGGACAGTTTCTGCACACTCTGTGTCCAAAAAAGAAAGCTCTTGTGCGGACACAAGAAAAAATTAAATTAAATAAAAAGCTTAACCGTAGTACCTTGTCGTTTTAATGAAACATGCATAAATGAAGGCTTGCTGCCTAAATACACTATATATATATATATATATATATATATATATATGTATAGCGTATAGGGGCAGCAGATCATTGTTCAAACGTTTATTGTTCAATATAACAGACAACGAATGCGTATTATATTTGATTATAAGCCGTTTCAAGCGTCGTATAATAACTTTAGTTTCAAGAGAAAATAAAGAAAAAAACTGTCCAACATTCGGATACTTCTTGATTGTATTGGTCGTCGAACTAAGCTTTCCAGTGGACTTATTTGTCACATTTTTTTTATCTTCTATAGAAAAATATAGCCATGTACATAATATTAGACAGATATTAGTTGATAATACAACCATACTCACACATACACACAGTAAAAAGAACCTTCAGATATTGGAGGCCATCTACATTAAAATAAAGCAACGCATATTCAATAAAATTTCATTTTAAACCAGTCACAACATATTACAATGTATTTAAACATATTGATCTGTTTATAACATTTCTTTCTCTCATGTACGATGTCAAAGAATCACATTATGAATTTACGAGCTGCGTTTGCTATTCCGCTCTGATGATGGCTCATTTGAGCCGAAAGCTTAAATCGAGGAAGAGCATAATAAAGAAATCCCCAAATGATGGACGGTTTTTGTTTTTATTTTCTATTGAAACCAAAACCATTATACGACGCTTGGAACGGTTCATGATAGAACATAATAGACATTCGTTGTCTGTTATATTTAATATATATATATATATATATATATATATATATATATATATATAAGTGTTGAAACAAAATGGCTATTTTTGGAGTGATTTTATAACATATTAATGTTATAATTTTCGAAATATATATATATATATATATATATATATATATATATATATATAGGCCGGATGTGTGTGTGTGTGTGTGTGTGTGTAACGAATGCACGGTCGCAATTTTCGACGGATATGCACCAAAATTTACATGCACATACTCTAACTTAGCGGAATGGCCAAGACCGACCTTTGCATTTCCCAACTCCCATCGATAGTGGAAATAATCAAGTTTTTCATGCTTCTACGGCAGTTTTCATGTAGTTTGCGGCCATTTTCTACTGGCCAGAGTGAGAGCCTATAGCTATATGCCACGAATAGGCAGGAAGATTCTATTGGCCAGCGTGAGAGGCAACAGCTGACTGACACGAATGTTAACTAGCATGTTAGCATGCAAAAAAATCGATAGCTGCATTCGTCACAAGTGGGAAAAATTTAAATCTGCATGGCACTTTACTCTAATTGGCTCATTCGCTTGTTTAAACTCAACGTTGATTCTGATTCCGCAGAACTGGGTTGGGCGTGAAAAAGTATTTGTTGTTAACATTCTTTTTTCATTCGGTTTTTCCATTTACGAACCCTTTTTTAAAGCTGATAGTTTTGTGTTCATTTTGTTTAGTTCTTTTTTCGTAACATATTTAATGTTTAATATAGAGCCTAGAAAAAATTCGCAGTGTGAGATAGGCAAGAAGTAAGGCATGTAGCAACATCAGCCCGGCAAAGGGCACTCCTTTAAAGTCAAGGAAGGGCAAAAATATTTTAAGTGATAGCGATTGCTGTATGAGTCGTACGATTTTTGAATCAAGCACGGGCAACGCCGGGCCTTGCTGCTAGTATATATATATATATATATATATATATATATATATATATATATATAAATGGAACATTGAGATCCACACCCAGCTTAAACGCACTCCTCACCACATTTTAGATTTACGTACACGCATATTTACAAACGCTCTATCCCTGATAGTAAGCACTCATATAGCATACCTTAAAACTATATTTTTATCATATATATATATATATATATATATATTATATATATATATATGTGTGTGTGTGTGTGTATTCTTGGATCTACAGAATCTATGGTGTTTGATTATGTACAGTAAAGTGTTTTTATATTCTTATGCTAGCTGTGTGCGTGCAGAAAACTGTTATTGCACTGAAATAATCCCGTCTTATACTCCGACAGGCTTGGAAATCTGGGATTGTGTACAAAGAAAGAAATTAGAAAAGGACATTGTTGTTGTTGCTGTTGTGAAGAGGAAAAAGATGGATGGGGAGGAGGAAAATGTATTCGTGGCTATCGTTGCGTTTTGAACAGTTCTGAAGAATCTAAGGAAAGGAAAAAACCATTCAACAACTGGAAATCCAAGAAATAATTGAAATACCAAGAAGATATCATCTTTATAATCATCTTGAATAGAAGAAAAAGGAAAATGCTGAGATCTCTTGTCAGCTGATCTTTATTGATAGCCGACAGATATTAGTAAGTGCTGGTGTAGTGATACCGAGGAGAGTGCTGGAGTATAAAGGAAAAGAAAGAAAAAAAGATTAAGGGAAAGAAGTGAAAAAGAAGAGAAAAAAACGAAAGGGAAAAGGAAAGAAGTGACAGACGAAGAGGAAAATTAATCAGAAAGATGATTAAATGAAGAAAGAAGAAAAGCGAAAGAAGAGAAAAGGAAAAGGAAAAGAAAGAGGAAAAACGTAATGACGACGAAGAAAAGAGGAAAAAAAAGGACAGGACGAAGAAAAGGAAGGGAAGTGAAAGAAGAAGAAAAAAAAAGGAGAAAAGAGGAAAGAAAATAATGAGAAAAAAGAAGGAAGAAGAAAAGAAAAAGATTAAGAACGAAAGATAGAAAAGAAAGAAGAAAATTAAGAAAAGAAAAAAGGAAAGAGGCAAAATAAAAAGAGGGAAAAGAAAGAAAGCAAGAATTAGACGAGTAAGTAAAAAAGAAAGAAATGGATGTGTAAGTAATGAAGAAAGAAAGAAAGAAAGAAAAAGAATGAATGAATGAAGGAAAGAATGTGATGCAAAAAGACTCAATAAGTGAAATTAACGAAAGAAGAAAAGCGATGAAAGCAATAGAAGAAAAGAAAAGAAAGAAGAAAATAATAAAGAAGCAGTATGAAAAAGAAAGAGTTAAAAAAAAAGAAACGAAAGATGAAAAGAAAAACGGAAAAGAAGAGAAAAAAGGAAAAGCAGAAGATGTAAGAAAGAAATGAAATAGACAGAAGGAATTAGAGTTGGAAAACGAAATTGAAAGAAAGAAAGAAATAATTAGGCACAAGAAGGCAGAAGGGAAGAAGAGGAACGAGAAAAAAAAGAATTAGACTCAAGAAGGCAGAAGGGGAAAAGAAAGAAAGAAATAAGGTAAAAGGGAAGAAGAGGAAAGAAAGAAAGAAAGTATTAGACTCAAGAAGGCAGAAGGGGAAAAGAAAGAAAGAAAGTAAAGAAAAAGGGAAAAAAAAGAAAAGCAGAAGAAGGAAAAAGACAGAAGGAATTAGAGGTGGTAAATGGAATGGAAAGAAAGAAAAAAAAATAGGAACCAGAAGGCAGAGGGGAAGAAGAGGAACGAGAAAAAAGAATTGGGTACAAGAAGGAAGAAGGGGAAGAGAAGAAAGAAAGAATTAGGCACGAAATGGCAGAAGATGAACGAGAAGAATAAAAGAAAGAAAAAAAGAAACGTAAAAGAAAAAATGAAAAGGAGAAAACGGAGAGGAGGAAGAAAAAGAAGTAGATAGACCCATGAAGATACTAGCAAAGCGAAATGAGGAACAGATTTTAAGGATTTCAATTCAATTAAAAATTGCAAAGAAGGAAAAATAAAGAAGGAAAAATAAACACACAAATGAATTGGATCGGTAAAAAAAAATCTTCACAGATTCAAAATTAGCGAACAAAAAACAAAAGCAAAAACGAAAAATCCCCAAGAAACGGCGACCTGAGAAAGACAAGATAGGAAAGATAGTTTTCCCGAAATCGTCTGAGACGTTAAGCAAAATCGCGACGTTGCCATTCTTTTACTCGATTTAGCAGGTGCTTTTGTCTCAGTCAGCGGGAATTTCTTTCTTTTTCTGTCGTTCGTTTTGATTTTTGTTCATCGTGATGGGCAGAACGGGTTAACAAGGACTGTCTGGTAAGCTCTTCGACACCGCCCGAGTGCATCGAGGACATTCGACAATGTGCGCAGATTTACCCAGTCGGCTTTATTTCGCTTCCGGTCTCATTCGATTCTCCTCCTACTTCCATCTCCTCCCTTGCTGCATCTCCTACTCCTTCTGCTCGTTTTGTTTTTGTTTGTTTTGATTTTTCACTTTTCTTTCCTATTTTTTGGTTTAGCGAAATCCATTTTGTATTGTTTCTCTTTTTCTTCATTCATTGTTGTTTTTTTTTATCGACTGTAGTTTCTTTCCATTGATTCGTCGATTTTCTTTCTTTCTTTATTGCTTACACAATTCGCTCTTTATTTATTTATTTATTAGGCATAATTTTCTTTTCTCTTTCTTTCTTACTCATCCATTTCTTTCTTTCTTTCTTTCTTAATTACTCATTCATTTAATTCTTTCTTTTTTAATTACTCACTCATTTAATTATTTCTTTTTTAATTACTCATTCATTTAATTATTTCTTTTTTAATTACTCATTCATTTAATTCTTTCTTATTTAATTACTTAATTCATTCTTTCTTTCTTTTTTACTTACGTATTTAATTCTTTCTTTTTTTACTTACTCATTTAATTCTTTCTTTCTTTTTAATTATTTATCCATTTCTTTCTTTATTCATTGCTTGCCATCTGTTTTCTTCTTTTTTTCTCTACTTGCTCATCAATTTTTCTTTCTTTCTTTATATTTCTTACCAGGCAATTTCTTTCTTTTTTACTTATTCATCCATTTCTTTCTTTCTTTCTTCCTTCGTCGCATAACCATCCATTTCTTTCTTTTTGACTTAATTATTCACTTCTTTTTTCATTGTTTACGCTTCCATTACTTTCTTTTTAACTTACTCATCCATTTCTTTCTTTTTTTCTTTCTTTCTTGTTTTTTTAAGCATTGCTTACCCATCCGTTTCTTTCGTATTTACTTACTCATCCAATTCTTTCTTTTATTATTTCTTTCGCTTTATTCATTGCTTACCCATGAATTTCTTATTAAACTTACTTATTCAATTCTTTCTTTTTACTTACCCATCCATTTATTTTTATTTTTACGTAATCATTTCATTCTTTCTTTCTTTTTCCTTTCTTTCGTTCGTTCGTTCTTTCTTTCTTGCTTATCCATGCATTTCTTTTTTAACTTACTCATCAATTTCCTTCTTTCTTTTTCTTTCTTTCTTTATTCATTGTTTGCCCATTAATTTCTTTCTTTTTTACTTAATCATCCATTTCTTTCTTTCTTTAATAATTGTTTACCCATCTATTTCTTTCTTCCGATTTTATTGATTAACTATCCATTTCTTTCTCTTTACTTTCTCAATTCTTTCTTTCTTTTCCATACACTTTTTCTTATAAATCCATTTCGTTTTTCCTCTTTACTTTCTCAATTCTTTCTTTCTTTCTTTCTTTCTTTTCCATACATTTTTTCTTATAAATCCATTTCGTTTTTGCTCTTTACTTTCTCAATTCTTTCTTTCTTTCTTTCTTTTCCATACATTTTTTCTTATAAATCCATTTCGTTTTTCCTCTTTACTTTCTCAATTTTCTTTCTTTCTTTCTTTTCCATACATTTTTTCTTATAAATCCATTTCGTTTTTCCTCTTTACTTTCTCAATTCTTTCTTTCTTTTCCATACATTTTTTCTTATAAATCCATTTCTTTTTTCCTCTTTACTTTCTCAATTCTTTCTTTCTTAAAGTGCTTATCATTCATTCATTCTTCTCGTCTTCAGCATTCCTTCCCGAGATTCCGTTCTTTGCATGTCTTTACCATTCAAACGCTGTCACACGCATCACGGCTTCCAAAATGTCATCAAGGAAAATCAGTACAAAAATCGTCGGCATGCAAATGCATTTCACAACACTGTTGTTTCATATATCGATTCGTTTCAAACAACTATTTATACGCGGTTGTGTGAGCGCCCTCTACCACACACTTAAATACATCGAGAAAGAGAGAAAGATTTGTGGCTATATATATATATATATATATATATATATATATATATATATATAATGTGTGTGTGTATAGAGTAAAAAATAATTATACAGGATAAAGATATAGTTTTAAGGTATGCTATATTTATAGGTTAAAGTGCTCAATATCGGGGGAAATGGATAGAGCGTAGGCAAATATAAAAGTGGGCATTGAGGTCAATACCCAGCGGCGACAGTCTGTTTCATGCTTAAACATAATCGTCAGGCCATCCAAAAAGAAAACGTGTAAAAACATTGACGATTGCGTTTAAGCATGAAACAGACTGTCGCCCGCTGTGTGTTGACCTCAATGTGCACATATATACATATATATATATATATATATGTATATCTATCTATCACTATATATGAAAGAATATGTGTATATATATATATATATATATAAATGAACGTAAGTAAATATATATATATATTTGAATTTGCGTGTATATATAAGAACATGCGGATAAGTATGTATATATATATAAAAGAACTTGCATATATGTAAGTCTGTATGTATATATACAAAAGAACATGCGTATATATATATATAAGAATATGCGCATAAGTATGTATGTATATATATATATATAAAAGAACATGCGTATATATAAGTATGTATGTATATATACAAAAGAACATGCGTATATATATATATATAAGAATATGCATATGTATATATATAAAAGAACATGCGTATATATAAGTATGTATGTATATATAAAAGAACATGCGTATATATATATATATATAAGAATATACGTATAAGTATATATAAATATAAAAGAACATGCGTATATATAACTATGTATGTATATATACAAAAGAATATGTGTATATATATATATATATATATAAGAATATGTGTGTAGCATGTATATATATATATATAAAAGAACATGCGTAGTATAAATATATATAATAAATATATATATATATATATATATATATATATATATATATATATATATATATATATATGTGTGTGTGTGTGTGTGTGTGTGTGTGTGTGTGTATAGAATAAAAATAATTATACAAGATAAAGATATATAAATATATATATGCGAATAAGAATATATATATATATATATATATATATATATATATATAGGTAATAAATGTTGGTATATAATCTAAGTGGATCCTAATAATATTAAAATTGATCCACTAAAAGAACTCAATGTATTTATTATAACAGAGCATATCTATTACACAACAAAATACCTATATTAATACAGTTTGTCACAACGCTGCAATTATAGGGCACCCGGTGACAATCGAACTCATAAAGATCTTCCGTCTGTGGAACTTTAATCCCCGCCTATAGAACTATCTTCCGGCCACTTTCTTACCTGCCAACAACAATTTCCAAAAAATGAAATGCAGTCAATGAATCACCATCTTCTGTCTTCCTGGACACCGTTCTTTTATTTTCCCTTATGCTCAATGAAGTCTACTCAATCTCTTCCACTTCCAGTAACCTCTTGCGTCTTAGTGGCATTGTCTCCTTGTTTGGGTTTAAATGATTTTAGAAGAAGACGAAGAAGAAAGATGGAAAATACTTTATGTAGAGAGAAAGTAACTTTAAATAAAAGGGTAACTTTCTTCTTTATACCTAATCTGAAACTTTCGACTTCTTGGAAAAAATCTTTTAACGCCTCTCCTTGGACGCATGTCTCTTCATGACAATCTGCTTACGACTGATAGCCTCTCACTGTTACTCTCCTCTCCTCAACAATCAGGCGACTTAATTTAGTCTACGTGAATCACGTTCATTGGACCAGGCGTCATTAAATGACCTCATCTCTGTTCAATCACGCTACACAGGTGGCGTGGAATCCTGACGTCATGCAACTTCCTTTGCGAGACTGATTGAAATTTTCCATCTGCGGCGGGGTAGGCAAAACATACTCTTTTGGTCTACCTAGATAGATTTATGACGATAATATTTTTCTTTTCTCCACCCGCCTCTAATTTTTTAGCAAAACATAAATAAATAAACAGTCAAGATAACAGATAAATAAATAATCAAGCTGTAAATAATTTATATTCACTACATCTGTTCACGCACTGAATGCCCAAGAACTGGGAATTACTGAATTCACAGTATTACCCATAATAATTGAAACACTTGGAATAGCTCTGAAAACACAAGGGTGACTACTAGTAGCAGTATTAACCTATTAAATTCGCTGTAAAATCACGCGTTATTTATAGATTTTTTAAATTGCGACCCGTAAATCGAAAAGTGGTACCAGGGAAAGATGCCTTTCAAAAGTGGGGCAAAGTATTAAGAAACAGGAAATTTTGTCAGAAACAAAGAAGAGCGTGCTGAACTGCTATGAATTCCCTTATATACAAGCGAATTCGGGACAGCTTGATCGCATTGGTTGAGAAGACCTGAGGCAACAGAGATGCGTTCCTCGAGTAGGAAGATGAATATACAATAGACCAGGGTTGACCAAACCGCGGCTCGTGAGCCATATGTGGCTCTTTGACCTTTAATATGCGGCTCGGGAGCCATATGTGTCTCTTTGACCTTTAATATGCGGCCCGTGGAAATATATTGGCTGAGTTCCTTTTTTCATCACAGTTAATATAAAGGAAAAAATAAGAAAAATTTCAATATTTATAATTATTTACTAGGCATGAATTAAGGCCTCATTAGATTAAAACCTAAATTTAATGATAATGTGTATGTAAGAGAAATGTATGTGTAAATTTTGTTCATGTCTTGTGGCTCTCAAACATCTGCACTTTATCGTAAGTGGCTCTTATATAAAGTAAGTTTGGCCAACCCTGCAATCGACGGAGAATGTGAGCAACGAGAAATAATTATGGAAAATGGAAACAAAGGAATACTTAGAATCAGAATAAGACTGTTAAATGAGGAAAGAAAGCTTTGAACTTTAATATACGGCTCGTGGAAATATCTTGGATGGCCTCCTTTTTTCGTCACAGTCAAGCTTTATAATTATTTACTGAGTATGAATTGAGACCCCATTGAATTAAATCGTAAGTTTAATCTTCATGGGCATTTTGAGTTATTCATCTAGAAAGAGAACAGGTTTAAATCATTTTGCCGTCCTGGGTATGACGATAAACTATATTCAAGTCAATTTTTACAAGGATATAAGCTTGTCAATGGAAGACAATTTATCAGGAGGCTAGAATTAAGTGACTGTCAAATCCACCACACAAAAACAATTTGAAAACATTTTTCTTTCATTATAGATATCACATCGGAAGATATACATATAACTTCAGATGTTTATTATGCAGAAATATAAGTAGTCATAAACCAGAACGAGGTTCATGAGCCACAAGCGACTCTTTGACCTTAATTATGCCGCTTGTGGAAATATGTTGGCTGAGATCTTTATTTTCATCACAGTTAATATAAAAGAAAAAAAATCAATATTTATAATTATTTACTGGGCATGAATTAAGGCCTCATTAGATTAAAACCTAAATTTAATGATAATGTGTATGTAACAGAAATGTATGTGTAAATTTTGTTCATGTCTTGTGGCTCTCAAACATCTGCACTTTATCGTATGTGGCTCTTATATTAAGTAAGTTTGGCCAACCCTGCAATCGACGGAGAATGTGAGCAACGAGAAATAATTATGGAAAATGGAAACAGAAAGGAATAGTTAGAATCAGAATAAGACTGTTAAATGAGGAAAGAAGGCCTAGAGAATTTGAAATTCACGGGGTGTATTGAATTCAGGAGGGAAATAACGAATAAGCTACCTAACGAGCTGATGTAAATGGATCATAAAACTGGGACTGGGAGGAATGGGGAAAAGACAAACATTACTTGAAACTAACAAGGAAGTTGTAGAGAGCCATCATCTTATGATACATAGAAATAGAAGAAGAGGAGGAGGAAGAAGAAGAAAAGAAGAAGAAAAAGTATTCCAGTATTAATTATAGGTTTACACACACACACACACACACACACACACATTCTAAAATACAGACTTTTTGAATGCTGATTTTCAAGGCTTTCACACCCTCCCCCGTTATATCAAGATAACTATTTTAGTCATTTTTAGTGGGCTAAAATACTTAAGCCCAATTGATAACCGGGATTTCTGACGACTGCGAGAGTTTTCGCACTTGGTATATTGGCGCTATATAATCTTACTATGCTCTTGACTTTGTTATTTTCTATGCTAAAATCAATATGTATCAACAATAAGAAAGAAAGAAAGAAAGAAAGAAAGAAAGAAAGAAAGAAATGGAAAAGAAAAGAGATAGTTTGTTTTGTTTTACGGCTTATCAACCTCAATGGTTATTTAATGCCGACAAATTTTTTGTTGCTGGTGATATTTTTTCCTTCATAAATCTATTTTTGGTAATATTTTTTCTTTAAAAATGTATTGCTGGCGATATTTTTTTTTTACAAAAAGTATTTTCGGTATTAAAACTTATTTTTACACTTTCATAGTGTTTTGACCCCAGTTTGGGGGTTAACTATTTGTCCATAGCTGGGACCCTAACAGATGTTACCACCCCGGGTCAGGGTGGACCTGATAACACCAGCAATGAAGAGGTGGTTCCACGCTCCTCAAAACAAGCTGATCAGAGGCCTTGCTGCTGGATGTAGTTTATTGTCTTACCCAGGACGCGGATGTTAAAAGAAAAGAGAAGAACGAAAGAAAGAAAGAAATGGGAGAAGAAAAGAAAGAAGGATGTAAAGAAAGAAATAGGAAGAGAGAAAGGAAAGGAAGAAATGGGAAAAGAAAAGAGAAAAAAGAAAAAGTGGGGAAAAAGAAAAGAAAGGAAGAACGAAAGAAAGAAAGAAATGGGAAACGAAAAACAATAATGAAAAATAGAGTGAAAGAAAGATGAACTGAAAGAAATGAAGAAACGAATAAAAAATTCGAGAGAAAGAGAATGGAAGGAAAAGAAAAAAAGAAAAAAAAGAGAAAAATATGAAAAAAGAGAGAAAGAAAGGAGAATGCGGAGAGAGAAAAGAAGGAAAATTTATTCATTCATTTTATTCAGCGCATTTTGTGCCGCCGCTATGGTCATCACTTCATTTCATCTCAAAATTTTGGTTCATGGTGGAGACAGAAAAGTGCAATGGCTTTCCGGTTCCTTTTGGATGTTCAGGTTACCCCGTCTCTGAAAGTTGGATTTGTTTTCGAAGTTACCTTCTTTTCCTTGCATAAAGAGGCGAAGCCTACAAGGCAACAGGTGCTTTGGATTCAGAGTTTCCTTCTCCGAGACTGGTTGCCAACCAAAGCTTATAAGACCCAGTCTGTCCTGATATTTTACCTATAAGCAGGGAGATGGATTCATACTTTGTTCAAAGGTATTAGCACGTAAGTGAATGTAATGAACTCGACTAGAATTCGATTCCTCAACCCGAGTCGCAATTCATTACACCACCGTGCCTCTTCAAGCCAAAAGAGATGGATTCATACCTTTCCCAAGGGTACTAGTACGTAAGTGAATGTAATGAATTCGACTGGAATTCGAACTCGGCTCTCCGATCTCTCTATTCGAATCGCAATTCATTATTCCGCTGTGCCTCAGGAAAAATAATGACTAATATAGAAAAAGTGAATAAAGAAGTTCGATGAGACTTGGTACCACTAGTGATTACTCTGAGTCACCTGGCGAAGATAAGAATCATATATATATATATATATATATATATATATATATATATATATATATAAATGCTCATGTATGGTCAACTTGACAATGGTCATTGAAACGTGGGTCGGCCTTTGCTTAGGTACAGGGACAAGCTGAAGAGTAACCTCTTAGCTGCGAATATAAATCACACTACCTTTGAGAACATCGTAATTGATTGTAATGAATGGAAGATTACATGCTACAATGGCATCAAGAACAAGGCAACATCAAACATTGTCAAGCTTCGTCAGACTAGGGAAAGGAATAAAATATCTGCTGCTGTTCCAGCCATATACTCCAAGAATTCACACTCTTGCACAATCTGTGGACTTCTTTGCAAATCACTAGCAGGACTGAAATGTCACTTGCGACTCACACACAGGGTTAAATAAATAAAGTTGTCGGAACCTCATACGTCGAAACCGACCGGAGAGTCCATCATTATATATATATATATATATATATACATAAAGTAAAACGGAATGCATTAAAGACTATTTCAGGCATAAATAGCAAACCAAAGCATAAACGATGCAAACCAAAGTTTTGAAAGAAATCGAAGAATTCTTAATTGCTATTTGTTATCCAGCGTTTGGCGAAGGGGATGGAGTTACAATCAGTGATTGGTGTCTTAGTCATTCGGGGCTTTGTGGGCGCTTGATCCTCACATTAAATACTCAGTAATTTGTTTTTTTGTGAAACCATTTTTTTTTAAGCGTTCTCTATTTACTTAAAATCCTTTTATTTTTTTTTATTCTTTATTTTGAAGGGTAGACATTTTTCATTCTTGCTAAAAATCGAATTCAGGGCTATCTACTTATCTATCAGCTAAAATGAGAAATGAACAACAATGACGCAAAAATGGCCGCTCGGACGAAAGGAAAAGCCGATATAAAATGAAAGTAAAAGCCGATATAAACTGAAAGAAAAAAATAGCAATTAGGGTGGATATTGATATTTGGAAAGAATGAAACGAAAATTGTGAAAGAGAGGAGTGTAAGAAGAATGAAAACTGAATGATGAAAGAGAGAGAGAGAGAGATGAAGAATGAAAAATGAGTGGAGAGAGAGAGAGAGAGAAAGATTAAAAAATAAAGAATGAAAAATGAATTATGAGTAACAGAGAGAGAGAGAGAGATCAAAAATGAATGATAAGAATATATATATATATATATATATATATATATATATATATATATATATATATATATATATATATATATATAGAAAAGGTTATAATTGTTCCAACGAGAGAAAAATGTATATTTTAAAAAAAGAGACAAATTGCAAACATTTTGGGTTATAATGTGAATCTGTTTTAGTGCATATTTTATATTATTATATTTTTGCTACACGGGTTTCCCGTCTCGTGACCTTCGTCCGGCAAATTAAACGAATAAATTTTTGAAGGAATAAAATTTCCTTATGTTGATTTAATGTCTCATTGTTCGTTTTCTCTATTTGTAGTGAGTCTTGATCTCAATTTTTCGACTGTTGGCAAAAGTGAATTTCTGCCTAAATGGTAATAAAAATCATTAGGTTTGTTCTTAGTGGTGTTGATGATAGATGTATCTTAAGAGATGAAGAGTGAATGATGAGAGAGAGAGAGAGAAAAAAAAATAGAGAGAGATTAAATGATTAAGAATAAGAGAGAGATGAAAAGAAGGAAAAAAAGAAAGAAAAGGAATCGAAAGAGATAAAGGAAAAATGTGTATAAAGGAGAGAGAGAGAGA
>CAHIKZ030000200.1:2110000-2133169 GCA_903632075.3 Acanthosepion pharaonis
TTTTGCACGAAATCAATTTGAAGACACGATTAAGAGGCATCACGAGAATGAAAGGAGGACAACTCATATCGAGTTATACTTATTATAAAACCCAGGTTGTTTGTGTGTGTGTGTTCGTTTATATATGGGATCGGATTTCCTACATTTTTCAACCGATTTCAACAAAACTTCACTTTTTTTGGCAGGTAGTGTTTCTTATTGTCTTGCACACTTTTTTCTTTATTTTTACATTCAGAATGCTTTAAAAATTCCATTTACAAGACAATTGCTTATAATAAAATTCTATTCAATCGGTACACTCATAACGAGTGAAAACAATGTTTTTGCTTGAGTTTGGGTTTGACCAATTCGTAAAAAAAAAAAAAAAAAAAAAACTAATTAAGACATGCGTGTCCGTCAACCGTAAACAATAATCTTTGTCAATTTTATTTTTTAGTCTTTATGATAGTCAATACTTGATCTATCTCTTACTGTTACATCCCCGGGCAACGCCGGGTTCTACTGCTAGCAATAAATAAAATCGTAGAATTCACACTCAGTACAACAGTTGTTAATCACAGACAACATTATTCAATCATTTTCACCCCCTAAAGTTGTAGAATATGTGCTGCGACCAGAATTATTTCTTTCATTCTTTTTTCGTATTACCATATATTAGGCAATGCAGATTAAGAAATATATATATTTTCTGTAGTTCACTGCTACCAGCAAGCAGAAATATTTCTTCTCCTGATGATGGCCATTTTGGCCGAAACTAGTCGAGGAATCTAAATGAAATAATAATAAAAAAAAAACGAAAGAATATTAATCTACAACCCAGTGTGTCTAAAGATTTTAATTTTTTAATATTTTTTATTGTTCAAAATATATACTTCTTAATTAAATTTTTATTAATGTTAATAGTTAATTATTTAATATCTGTCTATATTTCTGAGAAGAGGTATTATGTACACTATTTACATCATTCGGACTATTGTCCTCATCTTTCTATATTTCTGAGATGAGGTATTATGTACACTATTTACATTATTCGGACTATTGTCCTCATCTTTGTTGCCATATTTATCACAACGTTTCCGCCTTTCTGTATCTGTCTATATTTCTGAGATGAGGTATTATTTACACTATTTACATTATTCGGACTATTGTCCTCATTATTGTCGCCATATTTATTATTACAATGTTCCGGCCTTCTTCAGGTGGTTGGAATGTCGAACTGAACCCTTTATTTCCTCAAGGACACATGGCACAGTGGATAAAGGCGTTGGTTAGATCCAGTGACAGGACCCAAAGAGAGTGAGTTCAATACCCGGTTAAGGCAGTGGAGAACTTGGAGAGGGGAATTAACAGGAGATAACTGATAACTGACATTTATTAAACATGGCACGTGGAATTAGAACAGTCTACCCCAGTGAGCGAAGTAAAGGGTTCAGTTCGACATTCCAACCACCTGAAGACGACCAGAACATTGTAATAAATATGGCGACTAACATGAGGACAATAGTCCGAATAATGTAAATAGTGTTAATTATTTAAATTAATTTTAGATTGCCAAAACATATATGCATTTTAATTTTTTTTTTTGAGGGGGGGTTACGAAATCACATGGTACAAACATATTTTATTTTGGCTTCCGTAGTGTGATCAATTTAAAATGGTTCTACAGAAGGATGCTAAGGATATCATAATAGTAATAATCATATAATAATAATAATAATAATAATAACGAAGAAAATAATACTGAGGTGTAAACGTGACATCTGTCCTTCTTTACAACAGCGAATGTTGGACGATTTCCTCAAACATGAAGAAGAGACTCGAGGCAACAAAGATGTGGTTCTACAGAAGGATGCTAAGGATATCATGGACCGAGCGTCTGATGTCTTAGAGAGGATGCAAACAAAGAGGAGGCTTATACTTAACATCAGGAAGAGGCAGCTGAAGTTTCTGGGACACATAATGAGAAAGGAGGGCCTGGAGAATCTGATACTCACGGGTCGAATAAAAGGAAAGCGAGACAAGGGAAAACAATGCGTGACAGACCTGGCGGACTTAAGCAAGGAAAGAAGCAGAGGGATGGTACTTGTTGAGAGCTGTAAGGGATAGAGGGAGGTGGAGAGAGCCATGATCGCTTATATCATGAAACTTATTTTCCTGAAAATTGTTTTAAGAGAAAGATTTTCATTATTTACATTATTCGGACTATTGTCCTCATCTTTGTCGACATATTTATTACAACGTTTAAGCCATTTCTTGGTTGGAATGTCGAACTGAACCCTTTATTTCGCTCACTGGGGTAGACTGTTCTAGTTCCGCGTGCCATGTTTAATGGATGTCAATTATCAGTTATCTCCTCTTAATTTCCCTCTGAAAGTTCTCCACTGCCTTAACCGGGTATTGAACTCACACTCTTTGGGTCCTGTCACTGGATCTAACTAATGCCATTATCCACTGTGCCATGAGTCCTTGCGGATATCTGTGTATGAATTTCTGGGTATTATAAATCTAATGTCTTCAGCAACCATTTTTTACCAGTGCTCAATAGTCCGAATAATGAAAATAATGTACGTAATTCCTCATCTCAGAAATATAGACAGAGTAAGATTTTATAGATTTCAACTAAAGCAGTATTGGCTACATGGTCAATGAATGCCGAATATCTCCTTGTAGAGAAGTGGCTAATATTAACATTATCATCTGGAATATTTATAATTTATTTTATCAATATTTATGCATAATATATTATTATTTACATATATATTATTTACATATCCAACTCTCAATACATACATAAAAAATACATATATTCACTTAAAAATAAAAACCATTCTTCATAGTAGTCACAGAAATAGCCGAAAATGCTCGGATATGCAGAACATTTCGACGACTTTTACGCAATTTATGCACAGAAAAAAAACAACACTTATACCAACACAAAATAATTAAATAAAAATATTAATAAAATTAAATAAATATATTAATCGCAGTATATTGTCAGTCGTCTTTCATGAAACTTGTATAAAAGGGGGTTACTACCCAAATAAATAATTTTATATTGTTGTATGCTTAAAGAGGTTACAAAAAGACAAATATGGTTCTCGAGTGAAGGAACAGCAACACGCGCGAAGATGAAAGAAGAGAGGTTTATTGTAAAAGAGAATACACTACTAAAAGACAGGGAATCGGGTGGCAGGCTAGTAATTCTCGAAGCAATCCCCCAGGTATATCCTGTGCTCACCATATATAGCTACTGATATAGTCAGTCCACATAGGCTTTAGGTAGTGTGGGACATACCATTACAACATATATATATATATATATATATATATATATATGTGTGTGTGTGTGTGTAACAGCCCAACAGGTAAAAATCACAATATTGATAGCATGTATTCAACTTCCTGCGTGCAATAAGTTTTGAGGGCTGCACAATGTCGATCACCCAACTAACATAAGGAAGCAACTGATAGATCGAACATTCAATAATATACAACTGTGAGGAAAAGGCCGTAGCAAGAGAAAACCCATTAATCGATAGATAAACCAATATTACGATCAGGAAAGTGACATTTGACGAACATTACCAAGTTTGGCATGTGGCAATGGTTTTTAAACTCTTAAGGAAAATCGAACACAAACTATGATGTGACGCATGAAAATAATTTTTTTTAATTATTAGGTTGTCACACATGAAATGACGCATTTTTTAATTATTAGGTTGTCACACATGAAATGAAGCATTTTTTAATTATTAGGTTGTCACACATGAAATGAAGCATTTTTTAATTATTAGGTTGTCACACATGAAATGAAGCATTTTTTAATTATTAGGTTGTCACACATGAAACGACGCCTTTTTTGGTTGGTTGTTGATCTGGTTGTCTAACTAAGTAACCTCCTTAGTATATAAAAAAAAATCTTGAATTATTCCTGACTCTTTTTCGTTCCAGAATATTTTTTTCTTTCAATATATTGTAACTTATAAACCCAATGAAAATGATTACAATGAAACAATGTCGAGAAATCTGACAGTATAAGTACAATCTAGGAAAGAGAACTATTTTTGCATCGAATCATTACATGCGATGAGAAATAAATACTCGTTGACAACAGTAAGCGAGCGCGCCCGTGGTTAGATGCAAGGGAATCACCAAAACCATATCCAAAACCCCCACTCAAAGGTTAATGGTTACTTTATGGTGGTCTTTCAAAGGGGTAATTCATTATTCATTCTTGCCTCAAAAGAGAACAGTAACAGCAACCTTTTATTGTGGCGAAATTAGGTGTATGTGTGTAAAATTGAAAAAAAAAGAAACATCCTAGACTTGTGAATAAGGATGGCCTAGTTTTACCGCACGACAACGCACGTTTCTCAATCGTGCCCAGAAGCTACACAGCCTGAATTATGAAATTTTGCCTCATCCTCCATATTCACCTGATATCTTCCCTTCTGATTATCACATATTTTGAGCTTTTCACACGCATTAAAACATTCACCAATAAGGAAGAGGTAATCGAAGCATTTGAAGTGTTTATCACATCAAAAGATGAGAATTTTTTTAAAGATGTGATCAAGAATTTATAGATACATTGGAGAACAGTTATTCATCAAAGTAGTGCCTATTTTAACTAACTAAATAAATTAAATTTATTCAGTTCCTATAAAGAAATATGGAACGGAAAAAGTCAAGATTTTTTTTATATACTAAGGAGTTTACTTTGTCAGACGACCAGATCAACAACCAACCAAAAAATGCGTCATTTCATGTGTGATAACCTAATAATTAAAAACTGCGTCATTTCATGTGTGATAACCTAATAATTAAAAACTGCCTCATTTCATGTGTGATAACCTAATAATTAAAAACTGCCTCATTTCATGTGTGACAACCTAATAATTAAAAACTGCCTCATTTCATGTGTGACAACCTAATAATTAAAAAATGCGTCGTTTCATGTGTGACAACCTAATAATTAAAAACTGCCTCATTTCATGTGTGACAACCTAATAATTAAGAACTGCCTCATTTCATGTGTGACAACCTAATAATTAAAAACTGCCTCATTTCATGTGTGACAACCTAATAATTAAGAACTGCCTCATTTCATGTGTGACAACCTAATAATTAAAAACTGCCTCATTTCATGTGTGATAACCTAATAATTAAAAACTGCGTCATTTCATGTGTGACAACCTAATAATTAAAAACTGCGTCATTTCATATGTAACAACCTAATATTTGATACCAGCGATATAAATGCACATCGTCTAGCTCCGTTTTCCGTTAAGAAATGCACGTGTGTCAGAAGGCCTCGTTTGTCCCACACACGCAACATCACGCCTGCAATATTGTTGCCATATCTCGACGGGTGTTACTCACTATCCCCCCGGAAGCAATCACGCAGCCTTGTGTGCCGTGAATAATTTTCAAATTTCCAGCACTTCTCCCCAAAATAAAACGATGCAAGTCTATCGCTACTCTTACGCTAATTACACGATAAATGTTCAGACGAGGTCAATTCTTTAGTTCCACCAGTTCAGACCTTCACAGCTAGAAACGGTCATGCACAAAGGTCAAATCATCCCTTCGTATTCAATTGGTAAATAGGAGGTCCTACTCAAACAACTTATTTCGGAGAACCATTACTCTGTGGGACAGAATAGACTCCCGAGGAAATACTTCCCCGAGCATTACAATTTTAACCTTTGTAAGTCTAGCGTCAATCGTTATCTATTCTACATAAGCTCATACTCTGTACATACGCTCATATCATACACTTTAACCCTCTACCTTGAGTGGCTCTTGGGACTGTTTGATTCATTGATTCGTCTTCTACGGCTTATCAACCATCTGCAGGTTATTTAAACCAAAAAAATTTTTTTAGATTGTAAGAATTTCTTTTTTTGTTTTTGGAGATGATAATAATTTAGTGATACAAGTCGAGCTAATTAACCTATATCTGGGGGAGAAGAGGTGGATTCATATCCAACAGAAATTATAATACAGATATAAACTGGGGGATCAATTCTATATTACTATCAATATGTAAAGTGACCCCTCACTTTGTGGCCGCTGTAGTTTCTATACAGAAATATTTCAGAGAATGTAAATAAATATATGACATGCCTGTGTAGCTAATTAGTATTTTATTGATGGATTCATTTTCTACGGTTTATCAACCCTTTGCAGGTTATTTAAAGCCAGTAAATATTTTTAGATTGTAAGAATTTTTTTTTGTTTTTGGAGATAATAATGGTTTAGTGATACAAATCTTACTAATTAACCTAAAGCTGGAGGGAAGAGGAGGATTAATATCTAATAGAAATTATAATACGGATATAAAGTGGGGGATCAATTCTATAATACAATCAATAGGTAAAGTGACCCCTCAATTTGTGGCCACTGTCGTTTCTATACATTTATATTTCAGAGAATATAAATAAATCTAAAAAACGTGCCTGTGTAGCTAATCAGTATTTGAATAATTCATTCATTCATTTTCTACGGCTTATCAACCCTTTGCAAGTTATTTAAAGCCAGAAAATATTTTTAAATTGTAATAATTTTTTTAGATAATAATGGTTTAGTGATACAAGTGTTACTAATTAACCCATAGCTCGGGGAGGGGAGATGGATTCCTACCTTTCCCAAGGGTATTTACGCGTAAGTGAATATAACGGTTCTCCGATTAAAAATCCCGAGCCATAATCCATTACACCACCTATACATCAAAGCTCACAGCACCTGGTATTCCCATGCGGTCACCCACTAGGTATTGACCACGTTCGACGTTACTTAACTTGATCGTACGGAAACCGGTGTTTCAACGTGATACGGCCGTAAGCCTCATTGTATTGGGTGAATATTTAGTAAGTAAAAAATTTTTTTTTTTTTAGACAACAATGGAAGACTCAAGGCCAGATTTTACGGAGCGTTTCTTGAGTGATAATGGACCGATGAAGATGGAGGAAGTAGAACAGATAGGCCAAGGCAAATACTGGGATCAGACAGACGGATAAGAACAGGCTGAAGATTAAGAGATAATCTTGCGCAAACGAGTACTTTGAAGAATTACCCACAAAATATGTCGTTCGAATTTCTCTCAGTAAAGAAAGCAACCGTTCTTCTTGTATTGATACAAGGCAGAGTCAGCATCTTTCGATTTTCTATCCGTTCTGTTTCCTTTCGTCTTTGAACTCCTTTTTCTCTCGTTTTCAACAGCTCAGCAAAACCTACAGCAGACACGCATCTCATGGGGTTACGGCGGCAGTCATTCTTAATTGTTTATCATCAGCGCATCGGGCCGAGTCGACAAGGGAAGGGGGAGTCTGTTACGTAATTCTTGTGAAGTAATGCGCCATAGAGATCTTTCCAGGGGGCTTTGTAGTCACGTGATACGCTCTTTGTTACTTGGCATGGCACCATCCTTTTCCAGACGCGACACTCAGCATATTTTGACATGCAAGGTTTTTTTTTTCTTCTTCCTTTATTTGACGCTTTTTTTTGTTGTTCTGCTTCTATTTCCGATTACTTTCTTTCAATTACCTTTCTCCCTTTCTTTGTTTCTTTCTCTCTTATTCTTTTTCTCTTTCCTGCTTTTTTGTTTGTTTGCTTGCTTGCTTTCATTATCTTTCCCCCTTTCTTTCACTTTCTTTTTTTCATTCATTCATATTTTTCTTTTTTATTCGATTTTCTTTATTTTTATTTTTCTGCTTTTCTTTTTCTATAATGTTCTTTCTTTCGCAGTCATTTCTTCTTTCTTTCGCGTGCATTTCTTATTTCTTTCTTTCTCATTCATTTTTCTTTCTTTTTCAGCCATTTCTTTTTTCTCATTCATTTTTCATTTTTTTTTTTTTTCATTCATTTTCTTTTTTTTCATTCATTTTTCTTTTTTTTTTTCATTCATTTTTTCTTTTTTTTCTCATTTCTTTTTCTTTCATTTTTCTTTCTTTTTCAGCCATTTCTTTTTTCTCATTCATTTTTCTTTCTTTTTCAGCCATTTCTTTTTTCTCATTCATTTTTCTTTTTCATTTTTTTTTTTCATTCATTTTCTTTTTTTTTTTTCTCATTCTTTTTTTTTTCATTTTCTTTTTCAGCCATTTCTTTTTTTTTTTCTCATTCATTTTTCTTTCTTTTTCAGCCATTTTTTTTTTTCTCATTCATTTTTCTTTCTTTTTCAGCCATTTCTTTTTTTTTTCTCATTCATTTTTCTTTCTTTTTCAGCCATTTCTTTTTTTTCTCATTCATTTTTCTTTCTTTTTCAGCCATTTCTTTTTTTTCTCACTCATTTTTTTTTTTCTTTTTTTTTTCTCATTCATTTTTCTTTCTTTTTCAGTCATTTCTTTTTTTCTCATTCATTTTTCTTTCCCATCTTTCTTTTTCGGCCATTTCTTTCTTTCTTATTTTTTTTTTTTTTGCAATACATTTCTTTATTTCTTCCCTTCTTTTCCATCCCTTTCTTTCTTTCTTTTTCTTTCTTTCCTATCCAATTCTTTTTTCTTTCTTTTCTTTTCCATCCATTTCTTCCTTCCTCATCAATTTCTTCCTTCCTTTTTTTCCATCCATTTCTTCCTTCCTTTTTCTTTCTTTTTTCCCATACATTTTTTCTTTCTCATCTATTTCTTTTTTCTTTCCCATTCATTTTTCTTATTTTTTTTCTTTTCTTTTTTCCTTTCTTCTTTTTTTTTTTGCAATCCATTCTTTCTTTCTTCATTTATTCCCTTCTTTTCTTTCTTTCTTTCTTTCTTTCTCTTCCATCCCTTTCTGTCGTTGTTTCCTATCCATTTCTTCCTTTTCCATCCATTTATTTATTTCTTTGTGCATTCTTGTCATTGTAATTGCCTTCTTTCTGCATAACATTCGTAAATTATGTAACCAAGTAGCAGAGACAGTTTACCGTTAATTCTCCGTCAAAATAGAATCATTCACTAATAATAAAATAAATAAATAAAAAATTGATTCTCTTATCTAAATGAAAAAAAAAACAATTAAAAAAAAAACGAAAAACAATAAGTAAAACAAAAAAGACAACGAACAATAATAAGACCCTGAAGTATATTGCCGGGTGCTGGGGCGAATATATTTCCATGCATGCACACGAGTGCATGCACGTGGAGAGTGCGTGCCTGCAAATGCAGTTATTTATACATTCTACTGAACGACAGGCATGAGCGTAGAATGTTCTTTACTAAATTAGGAATTCCACGAATGTGGGACTTTGACAATTCGTGTCCAGTCCAGAAAAGCACAGGACGGACTTTATACTGACTATTCGAGAGAAGAAATGAAAAATTTGACTGTAGCTTAATTTCAAACTGATATTATGAGGTAACCCCGCCTCCACACACACATAAAATGGTTTTAATAGAGGGATACATGAAATCGGGACTGTTAGAAAGACAAGTTTTTACTGGCTTTTGTTGTCTTTTTCTTTCTTTTTTTCCGACTTTTCTTTTTCCTTATTTCATTACACTTTCTTTATTTTTCCTACCTTATCCCCCCCCTGCTTTACTCTTTCTTTTATTCTTTCTTTCTAAATTAGACTTCCTTCCTTACACTCTCTTTTCCTTCCTTCCTTCCTTACACTCTCTTTTTCTTCCTTCCTCTCTCTTTTTCATTCTTTCTTCCTTCCTTACACTCCCTTTTTCATTCTTTCTTATTCTCTCTCTTTCTTCCCCAATTCTTTTTTCCTTATTTTCTCTTTCTTCCCAAATTCTTCTTTCTCCCTCTCTCCCTCTCATCCTTACTCTATTTTTTTTTATTTCGTTTCCTTTCTTCCTTCCAAAGCTCTTCCTTCCTTACTCTCTTTCATTCTTTCCCTTGTCTTTCTTTTTTCTTTCTTCTCTTACTTTCTTGTATTCTATCTTTCTATCTGCCCAAATTATTCTTCCTTACTTACTCTTTCTTTCTTCCTTTCTTTCTTATATATTTTTTATTTTGGACTCATATTTCGTAATTTGTTCCTTGAAACATTTTCATTTTAACTTCTTCTTTTTCCTTTTCCTTCTTTCGTTTTCATTTCTTTATTTAATCTCCACCCTATTTACTTTTTCATTCTTTTCTTTCTCGTTTTCATCCTTTTCTCTTTCTTCTAATATATATTTTTTATTCTTTTTTACTTCTTTCCTTTAGTCATTTCATCTTTCATTTTTTGTTTCATACCTTTTTTACTTCACTGTTTCATTCTTCTTTTCTTTCTAATATTTTCTTTATCTTTCTTTTTCTCTTTCGTCTTCATTTTATTTATTTCCATCTTACTTTTTTCTTCTCTCATGATCCGTCTTTCGTCATTTTCTTTCTTTCTCTCTTTCTTTTTGTCCTATTCATTTTCTTTCTTTCCTTCGTAATTTCTTTTTTCCTTCTTTCGTCATCGTTTTCTTTATTTCTTTCTGTCCTATTCATTTTCTCTCTTTCCTTCGATATTTTTTTCCTTCTTTCGACATCATTTTCTTTCTGTATCACTGTGTCTTCTTTTTTCCGTCTTCATTTTCTTTCTTTATCTGTTTCCTTCTTTCGTCATTATTTTCTTTCTTTTTCTTCTTTCATTTTTCATCCTGTTTTCTCTCTTTCATTATATAACGATTTATGCCCTACAATGTGCTTTCATAGCGGAAATGGTTTGGCTTCTATTCACAAAATATTGGAAGGAGTGTTACGACTGGGTCCATAACACGTCGGAATGTACTTTTCTCCCAATTTCCCACATTTTTAAATTATTTCACCCGAAGCAAGGCGGGAATGCCACTACTAGGCAGGGGGTTACAGAGAGGGGGGGGAAGAGAGAGAAAAGACTGAATATAGAGGGGAGGACCGAGGAAAGAGTATTTAAGAAGACAAAAGATGGCGATTGACGTTAGATTTAAATTTTTTGAAAATTGTATTTATCAGAGAAGCAAGGAAATGGAAAGGAGTTCCACAGGTTGGAAGTGCGAGAAAAAAATCTTTGGAGTAAAAATGCAGTATTAGTCGAAGAGTTTATCGATCCGAACAGTGGCGATAAAAAGAAGAAAATTCTAAATATAGAATAAAACTGGTAATGAATTCATAATAATGAAAAGTGTATCGATCGAAAGCTTTTTAAATATTTTTTTGTAATCGAAGGCAACAATACGATGGACAGCAGTGTTGTATTCTCGGAGCCTTTTACATTCAGTGTTAGATGTTTTCGGCATTTGGTTATCATGATGGGTTCGTACAGCATCTGGTGATTTCATTTTTGAATTGGCAATATACTTTAATTTTATATCCCATGTGAGCCAAACAATGGACACCTGAAGATGGCGAGAGAATTATTGGCCAAAACGTATTGTTTATAATAATATTTATAACAATTAAAAATAAGACAATAAGTAATTCGAACGAGTCAATATATAGTAATAATTCTTCATCACAAAATAATGGATAACTGAAGATATCTGGCATGTATTTGGCCGAAACTTTCTACCCGTAAGAACATTTATAAGAATAAAAGATAAGTAATTCGAATAAGTCATTGTATATTATTAATACCACATCTCAAATAGGCTCCAGAAGATGGCTAGATTGTACTTGGCCGAAACTTCCTTCCTATCAGAACATCTATAGCAATTAAAGATGAGATAAGTAGTTCGAATAATCTAATGTATATTAATACTTTTCATCTTAAAATAAATGAAGATCGCCAGAGAGTCCTTGACCGAAAATCAATGTATATAGGAACATCTAGAACAATAAAAGATGAAAACAGTCTGTTTCTTGCTTCAGGTCAATCGACAAGCTTTCAAGCATGAAACCGACTAGCGCTATTCATTGATGATACCTAAGTCCGATCTGCTGTCACTATAGTAATATATACCAGGTGTAACATCAAAATTGTCCAAATAGTGTAACAGCATGAGATAATTGTCCATCCCACAATATGTTTAATATGTAAAAAAAACCTACAAAACTAATCGAGTTTCTTTTTTTCAGGTTTTCAAATGAGACGTTTAGCCAAAGGCATCAATTGTCGTAAAAATTACTGAAAAACCCTATGAGTTATTCAGTTAGAAAATGAACAGGTAAAAATGATTTTGTGTCAGTCTCATTATGTCTTCCCAACTGAGCAATAGTCTGAGGAAAATGATCATTCAGGCCTTCAGTAATGGTACGAACATTCATACTCTGGCTTCAAAATCCATTCAATAACCATCAAGAAATTGGTGAATAAGTTTTAAAAAGAAGAAACAGTAGACAGGAAAATTGGATCAGGAGGTTACAACAGGAGGAGGAATCATTATTTCAACTTGGAGCTAAATAAATACCTATTGTTCAAAGTAGAATCCAATATCGTTATAAAAACCTCTCTCTATATATATATATATATATATATATATATAGAGAGAAAGAGAGAGAGAGAGAACGTGAGAGGGGAGGGAGGGTGGAGAGAGGGGGGGGAGGAGGGAGGGGAGGGGGGGGGGAGGGAGGGAGGGAGAGGGAGGAATAGAGGGAGTGGGAGGGAGGGAGGTGGAAGGGAGGGAGAGAGGGAGAGAGAGGGAGAGAGAAAAAACAGAAATATGCAAAAAATGACAGGAAAATGAGATAAGGGAAAAATAAGAAACGGAAAAAGATAGGGATGTAGCTGAGGAGTGGGTTGAGGGGGAGAAGAATTGAAAGTGGAGAGATAGCATATATAGATATAGATACAAGGGTCAGTATATATATCCGCATGTGTTTCTATGTCTTATATAAATACGTGCACACAACTAATTGACATGTTGGTGGACGTTGTGCGCATGTCTCTTTCTGATTTTGTTTTTCTTTTTGCATGATCCTTAAATCAAATATGGCGCAATGCGTAAGGCAGGAAATAAAAAAGAAAACACGAGTCTGTGTCAGAGGCGGGGTTAGGGTAGGCAAAAGAATGAGGTTGAAGCAAAAATGTGGTGGAAAAAAGATGTGGCAGCAAGTGTTGAAAAAAGTCCATATCCATATTCATTGTCATTCGGATAGGAATATTTTCAAGAAGATGTTGTCAAATATTATTAATAATAAACAGAGCAGATTTTCAAATATCACTTCCAAAATTAATGTGAACATTTGAAGAATAGCTGGAATAGGGACAGATTGAAAGGTGAGAGATACAGAGATTGATTTATGTTTTACGGATTATCAACCTTTTGCAGGTTATTTAAAGCCAGAAAACTTTTTTTTAGATTGTAAGATTTTTTGGTGGGGGGATAGAGATTTACTAATGCAATACTACTAATTAACCCATAGCTGGGAGAGAAGAGGCGAATTTTACACATTTCACAATAGTATTTGCGCGTAAGTGAATCCGAATGCAATTGGAACCCAGCTCTCCGATTTCCAATTCCGAGTCGTTATCCATTACGCCGCCCGCACATTAAAACTCACCGCATCTGACCGGGCTCGAACTTGATTAACTTCGGCGATCGTAGTACGATAACTGGTGTTTCAACGTGATATGTCAGATTAAACCCTTTATTTTGCTCACTGGAGTAGACTGTTCTAGTTCCACATGCCATGTTTAATGGATATCAGTTGTCAGTTATCTCCTGTTAATTCTCAAGGACACATGGCACAGTGGCTAAAGACGTTGGTTAGTTCCAGTGACAGGACCCAAAGATTGTGAGTTCAATACCCGGTTAAGACAGTGGAGAATTTGGAGAGGGGAATGCTCTGAAGTCGAGAAGGAAAAGCTCGTCAGGGCAGTTGCCATGGAAATATTTGTAGAAAAGACAGAGGGAAGCTACATCACGTCTGTGAGAAAGTGTCTGAAGTCGAGAAGCCAATTCAGGACCAATGACATTACAAATCCTTCTTTGGATTTTGTCGAGAACCTAGAGATTAACTGCAGGGGCACCAGACCAAGTATGGCAACAGTATTCAATGAGGAACGAATGGTAGATTTTTTAGATAAGCAAGATGGACTCTTACGAGAAAAAAAAAATCTGGCACGACACAGAGAGCCAACTTTCCTTGCAGTAGATGCAGCTATTGATTCAATGTAGTCGCTCCACTTCAAGTCAGTTGAAAATGTAAGGCGAAGTGAGACGCTCTCACAGAGACGAATATCAACCATGCTGCTGAGGGGGGGGGCAATGACATACAGTGTAACCCGGATATAAGAGAGTTGTCGGGACCGGAGAAGAAGTCTCTTATATCCAGGTTTCTCTTATATCCGGGTTTGGTCTATTTTATATACATTAACACAGGCTCTAATTTGGGACCAGAGAAAATCTCTCTTATATCCGGGTCTCTTATATCCGGGTTACACTGTATCTCTGGTGGTTAAATGAGAGCAGTTTTGTTTTGGAGGCATTAAAATTTACAAGCCATTTCCCTACCCGAGTCAATCACTGATTGGAGGTCCTTTTCGAGAGCAGCGGCCAGCTTCAATTTGTCAGCGCTGCCGGGCCTGCAGTTGAGACAGTAGTAAATAGTAGTGTCGTCTGCATAGATGCCTACTTGTGAACTGATAACATCATGGAGATCATTGATGAAACAGTGTAGGGACCAGGAGAGAACTTTGGGGAACACGAGCGTTAGGATGAATGTAGACAGAAGGAAGCAGAAGTATTTTTTGCAGTCATTATCAAGAAATAATGTGTTGGCTTTGTTGTAGTTAGGTTTTCTTCGTTTGCATTTTTATTGTATTTTTTCCAATTTTCGGATAAAGGAAGCCTACTACCAAACAGACACCACATCAGTTTTTGATAATAACTGCGAAAGTCGAAAGTACTTTAACAAAGATTTTTAAAAAATGGACTTTGGCCACAACTTCGAACACAATACTCAACCCCTTACCGGAAAATTGAAAAACAATCTATATATAACATTCTGTGAATTCCGTCAGTCTATCCGCTCGTCACACCCTTTAAAATAGGCATACATTGACCGATAGAAACCTAGCTTTTTGGGGTGGGGAAGTGTAAACAGATAAGGGGGGGTACAAAGTACAATTGTTTTTACTAGAGTACATACAATTAATTTTCTTTAATTTTTTTTTTTTTTTAAATTTAAAGTTTTATTATTTAACATACGAAATATTCCCACTATTTTAAAAACAATTTAACGATTAAAATAAATATTCATTTAATAAAAATGCAGTATTGTTTGTTTTTTTTTTGCATATCATTTCTTTAAATTTTATAACTCATCGATTGTTGTGCGATATTGAACGACACGTAGAGTTTGTAATTCTCGACAAAAATGTTAGCAATAAATTCAACAATACTAAATATTCTGAGAATTTCAACACGCCTTAGCGTGTTGCAAAAAAATTCTAGCATAATAAAAAATTAAGCAGACTTTGTCGGTTCCGACAATTATTTTAAAGACATTTTTATGTTTATACATTCTTTTTATAGATACAAATATTTAAGTAAATACTCTGTTTATAATAAACAGTATTAAAAAACATTTACCGGCCTGAATGTCCGAGAAATATTCACAGAAAATATTTGTCCTCCGACAAGATTTGAACCTGTATCCTATACGGAACCGTCATATAGCTTGACGTGCCTTTAACCGATTTGGCCACAGAGGAGCGTTCGGTTAGCAAGGTCGAATTTACTGTCTTTAAACTTCAATCTTCCATGAATCTCGCACGTACATTCATATCTGCTCATGGCGTATCAAATGTAAACAAATGACGTCACACGTTATGAAATGGACAAAGTTCGACAATTATTTTAAGACATTTTTATAAAAAGAATAAACACGTGAAAGATTCATTGAAGATTGTAATTTAAAGACAGTAAAAGTGAAGGAAAGAAAGAATAAATAAATGATAAGCCAATAGCAAAAATAAATAAATGTTCATGAAATAAAAAATAAACGGTGTGGATCTTTAAGTTTTTTTTTTTCTTAATTTATCATTATACATTGCTCTGTAATTTACATTGAGCTCTCATTGGATTAATGCCCTCCTTGGAATTATCCCTATCAATTAAAATTGTATATATATATATATATATATATATATATATATATATATATATATATAGCCACACTGTTGAGTTGTGATACAGTGAAACAGTTTGTCTGTCTCTCTCTCTCTCTCTCTCTATATATATATATATATTTCATCAACAGACAAACTGTTTCGCTGTATCACAGCTCATCATCCTCTAGCTAAGATCGAAACCCGGATGAATTGGCGTCAGTCAGTGAATCTACCCCTAAGCCGTTGGCACACTGCAGGGATGAAGGTGAATTTAAGCGTATTTATTTTAAGATAAACACTCCTGTGACTGAGAAAACACGGTTTGTTTTTATCGAAGAGTATTGGATTAGTAGCAGTAATAGTCACTGTTTACAAACTCACATTTTCTCCTAGAGAACTCAACCGAAAAAATTTTTCAGGTTATATATTTAAATTGTGTGTATTTAGGCAGCAATTTTTCATTGATGAATGTTTCATTAAATAATATAGACAAGATTTGTCTATTTATTTTAAGTAAGTTACTTTCATATTGTCTGATAAGCTTAACGTTATCATTGAAAGACAAAAAGAAATCAACATATTGATACATGTTTTAATCCCATCTAAGCTTTCGGCTTACATAAACCATTATGAAAGATGACAATTACATTTCAATATATCAAACAATACACGGACAAAACAATAATGATAGTCTGTTTTTTGTTTCATGAGAAATTTCAAAGCAACGACAAACTCGTGTATACGAGACGCGGAAGCGAAAATCGCGTCGCAGCTCGTGACGTCACACCTGACCACGCGAGAGTGAAAACGAGAATATTAAGTATGGGAAGCCGTTGGTATAAACCAATGATTTCTGTTATGAATTATAGGCATTTAAGAATATTTGTGGAGATTTCATAGTTTATTTTGTTCGGGTTAGGTTTCAACTGTTTTATGTATATAGCTTCAAGAATTTGTAGTTTTTGTTTATTGTTTTCATGTTTAAGTATAGTTGTATTTTCAACGAGGATTTTCCGGAATTGTGTGTGTGAGTGACAAAATGGAAATTGTTACCAAAATTTTTTATCCACTCTGTCATTCACCTAACATTGTTCTGATATACAGAAATGTATATCTTATATTCTCCTTTCCCCATAGAATTACACCTAAAATTCCTCTCATGACAACAGATGTCTCCTTTCGAATACTGAAGACTTCAGTTTCCAAGACTTTGCCATGTCGATCTGAATAATCCCAGCGGCAAATATTTACACTTGCTGAACTGCATATTGGTGAACCCTGATTTGCGTAGGGGGGACAATTTCATGGAGAGGGCCCAAGATTTTGAAGCATCAAAAAACTTTTTATGTTCTTACTTCAAAAAAGAGAAAGGAAAAAAAAAAACAAACAACTCCGTGTAAACAAAAAAAAAAAAGACAATGTGTTTTCAATGGTGTTGAGATGATAGATCTGCGTTTAATAGAATTTACTTGTGTAAATGACATGTCGCTCAGGGCATAAGACAGCACCGGACTGCAAGTGTGATAGAGAAATATTTCATTTCTAACATGAGTGTTCAAAGGAATTCAACATCGTTTTAGCTCATATATATATATATATATATATATATATATATATATATATATATATATATATACAAAGAATAATCACACATAGAATTAATCAGAAGTATTAATGCGATTATTGGCGACATCCATCGCTAGAAAAAAAACTATCGATCCGCAGTACATAAAAAATTCCTATAAAAAAACTACTACTAAGACATTACACTATATTATTGAACTATATACTTAGTTCATGACATAAAAACTGAATACACTTGTAAAAATAGAATACGTGGATTTAACACATCACAAGAAATATTTAAATAAAATTCTCACTTAAAAAATTTTGAAAAACTTAGCGTTGCGTCTTTGCACGTTCGAGATCTTACACAACCGTCAATAATAGCAGATATTCAAAAAACATCTTTCGGTCGACATACAGATATATCGTCTCAAGTTTTTGATTTTATAAGGAAAAAAAACACATGCCTGATGATGGATGGAAGGCCGTCCGTAAGTACTAGCATTTTAACATCAAATATACTGAAAAACTACAGACAACAAGTTTTTCTTCAAGGATCAAAACTCGCACTCTGGATGAACAGGATTTTAATGCATATATTATGTTTTCTAGCGATGGATGTCGCCAATAACCGCATTAATACTTCTGATTAATTCTATGTGTGATTATTCTTTGTATGTAAATCATATGCTGCCTAATGTTTTATATATATTTTATATGAAGAAAAATATACAGAAAAAACAAACAAAAATCTTAATATGCAATTATGCTGTATTAATGTTAATATAAAGTCAACGTCGGACGTTTCGGTATATTTAAGACCATCTTCAGGACCTTTTTATTTAAACATAATTAACATTAGAAAATATAAAAATTAATTAATTAACATTAATACAGCATAATTGCATATTAAGATTTTTGTTTGGTTTTTCTGTATATTTTTCTTCATACTGTCGGATCTATATCCATATATTTGTTTATATATATATATATATATAAAATGAAATGGACAAAGTCCGACAATTATTTTTAAGATATTTTTATGTTTAATTAAGTAAATGCTCTGTTTATAATAAACAGTATTAAATAACATTTACCGGCCTGAATGTCCGAGAAATCCTCATAGAAAATATTCGTCCTCCGACAGGATTCGAACCTGTATCCTATACGGAACCGTCATATAGCCTGACGTGCTTTTACCGATTTCACCATTGAAGTAAATTCGACTTTACTAACCGATCGATCCCCTGTGGGGAAATAAGACTCAACAATAAGACTCACGCTACATTTCTCTGAACAAAGCTCAATTAGGCCTCATTTAAATATACATGGAGACCTACGAAACTCTGTCCGCCTATACACTTTGATAATACAAATATTATAGCCTCATCCACCTGTAAAAAAAAAGTCTAAAAACAATGAAAGCGTTATTAATAATAAGAAAACACCCACCAACACTCAATAACATCAACTACGAACACAATGTTTTAATGAAACTTGTGTAAATATATACATATATATATATATATATATGGAGAGAGGAGAGAGAGGGGGAGAGGGGGAAGAGAGATAGCGTGAGGGAGAGAGAGGCAGGGAGAAAGAGAGAAAGGGAGAGAGAAAGAGATATTTATGCAGCGATTTTCTTTTAAAATATAGTAAGCGCGCCACTGTATTGGAACCTTTTCAAAAATTAAATGCTACAGACAGTGGAATTATACTACATTTATTCTTATCCTATATATATATATATATATATATATAAATGATATTTGAAAAGATCGAAAGTACTTAGGTTAATAAAAAACTACTTCCTTGATGAATTTTATCTTAACATCAAGAAACTGATAAGAGAACTGTAAAAGATCAGGATAAAAATAGACACAATACGTCTATATTATTCAATGAAACATGTTTCAATGAAGATATGCTATATATATATATATATATATATATATATATATATATATATATATATATATATATATAGATGAATGTGTGTGTGTCAACGGGATTTACGTATTTTGCACGTGAGTTCGTATATCGAAACAAATTAATCCGACTTCCCGCTCTTGATTTCATGATGCGATGAAGCTGAGAAAGCATTTCACAAGGCTTCCGTTTCTTTACGGGCAGGAGACACACGTGCAGGGGGAAATAGGATTTCTAACCCGAAAACAGAATAAATAAAATAAAAAAAAATACTATTAGCAAATAAGAAATGTGGGAAGAAACGCATGCGTACACACACGCAAAGATAGACATACCCAAACGCATAAGCCCTCACAGATACAGGTACACACATACGCATTTCACTCCTTTGTGACGTGTCTATTCTAGAAGTTAGTGATTATGGCTCTCCACAATTTCCTGTCGTTTGTCACTCTTAATAAATAACTTTCTTTTTTTTTTTTTTATCTCTGCTAATCCTTTTCCGCCTCGATTTACTCAAGGTTCTCTTCCTGGTTCCAGGTCCCTTTAGGACGTTGGTGATCATGGCTCTCCACAATTTCCTGTCCTTTGTAGCTCTTAATAAATATTTTTTTAATCTCTCCTAAACTTTGTTTCGCCTCTATTTACTCAAACTTCTCTTCTTCCCCCTCCTTCTGATCCTAGGTACCGTGTCCCTTCAGGACGTTGGTGATCATGGCTCTCCACATTTTCCTGTCCTTTGTAGCTCTTAATAAATATTTTTTTTTTATCTCTCCTAAACTTTATTTCGCCAGCATTAACTCATGCTTCCCCTCCTCCCCTCCTTTTACGTACCGTGTCCCTTCAGGACGTTGGCGATTATGGTTATAACATAGCAGTTGAGTCCTCTTTTCTTTCTTTCTAACGAAATTTTTCTGTTTCTTAATACTTTGCTTAGTTTTTGGAAGGCCCCTTTCTCTTTGTTTATGATTTGATGCTCCAACTACATGAATTTAAGCATCCTACCGAAGTCCCACCATTTTACAGTTGAAATAGCTAGATGGAACCCCCACTTCTACTCTAACAGTCTATTTTCTCGCACTTCCCACCTGTTGAACTCCCTTCCGATTTGTTGCTTCCCTGTTAACTACAATCTTCAAAAAATTAAATGCAACATCAATTGCCATCTTCTATGTTCTTGAATTCTGTTCATTGTTTGTCCTTTCTTCAATCCTCCCTATTCTCAGCCTTCCTGTTCTCTTTCACTTCCTGTAATCGCCTGAATCCTAGTGGCATTACCGCCTTGATTGGGGTGAAATGATTATAAAAATGTCACCAAGAATATCCTAAGGATGTATATTTGGTTGAAAAGATTTCCAAAACTTTGCTTCATAATGAATTAGGTTTTTGAATCTTTTCCGAGAAATGTTTCCCAATTAAATTATTAGCCAAACTGAAATCCAAAACAAAGAATTAAAACATAACAGTGAAATCAGCCGTTTCCATACAGGAAATATTCGACATTCATTAACTGAACATTTGGTGTTAATATCGATTGGAATTTCTAAATCTTTTTTCTTAAAACGGTTTTTTCAGGCAATTCGACTTCTCATGTCCACTAACTGTTATTGCTCTTTCAAATACAGATGACAATTTCTCTTCAAATAGAATCTGCATTATTTATTCTTTATTACCAAATTTAAGTGCCACCTGGAAGAATCATGCCGATGGGGTTTCTTTTAATAAATACATTTCGTCTGTAGTTTCTCTTATATGATAGTGAATGTAAGACAATCCCCTCAAAGATGAAGAAGAGACTTGAAGCAACAGAAATGTGATTCTACAGAAGGATGATGAGAATACTATGAACTGAATATATGAATAGCAAGGAAGTTTTAAAGAAAATGGAAACTAAAAATAAGACTCTTATACTTAGAATCAGAAAAAAGACAATTGAAATTTCTAAGGAAAGAGGGACGAAACTGTGTGAGGAAAATGCCTTGCGATCTCTGGATAAAATGAAAGAAAGACAAAACTTTCTTTTGTTTTAACTTGTGGAAGCCAAAGAGAGCATAAGAGAGATGGGATTTCTTTTAAAAAAATTATTTTATCTATAGTCCCTCTCATATGACAGTGAATGCAAGACAATCTCCTCACGGATGAAGAAGAGCTTTGAGTCAACAGAAATTTTGTTCTACAGAAGGATGCTGAGAATATCATGGACTGAACATGTGAATAACAAGGATTTTTCTTTTAAATGGAAACAAAAGAGAACACTTATACTTTAAATCAGAAAAAGACAATTGAAATTTCTAAGGCACAGAGAATTTTTCAAGCTCCATTTGTATTTGCCTTTTAGCATGCAACTAATGCCAGGGCGTAACTCTAAGCTTTTAATATAACAGAAAGAGAGAAACGTATCTCCTGAAGTTATTCTTTAGAGTCATCATAAGCCCATCTGTACAAGCAAAGGTTAAGGAAGACTGATTAAAATTGTGACAAACTGTCGGTTGAAATCCATCAAATATTTCTCTTAACACGGTTTTTCCGCAATTTTTGCTCTTTCTTGTATTGATGACAGTTTCCTTCCTAACCTTTTGTTTCAGGTTGTGTGGAAATTCAACATCTTGGTTATTTTTTCCATCTAGTTACACGTGTTCTTCGTTTGAGTTGTTGCCGTTGGTACTGGAAGTCTGAAAGTGATGTGTGTTTTTTTTTTTTTTTTTGGCTATTTGGTAAAATTCGCTTTAGTAATTCTCTCGTGCCCATCTATAAGATCTGATGCCTCAAAGGAAACATTCGGCATTCATTGGCTGAATACTTAATGTTATTGCCGGTTGAAATTTATGAAATCTTTTTTTCTTAAAACAGTTTTTCAGGAAATTTGACTTCTCAAGTCCACTTATCACTCTTTCTCGTACTGATGGGTGTTTCCTTCCAAATCTTTTGTTTTTGGTAGAATGGAAAGTTAACAGTTTGATAATAATATTTTCTTCTCTAGTTACACACGCTATCCATTTTTGTTCTTGCTGCTGTTGTAAGTCTTCAAGTCATATAATTTTTGTTATTTGGTAAAGCTCTTTGTAATTTGATTTAAATCTTGACTCACTGGGGTTCAGAGCAAGTTATGAAGAGGAAGCTGTTTATTGTGATCACTTTGGAAGAGGGTCTTTTAACTAACAATATCCAGCTGACAACATTGAAGGTAATATATAAAAATTGGAACAATTCAGTTTATATTCATTGTTATAAACATGTTTACATTATAAAAATGGCCCAAAACTTTGACGATGAGTGGACTATTTTTATTTATTTTAAAGAAAATGCCTGGAACCAGCTGATAACATTAGCCATGATTATAAGAAATGTCTTTCACTTTAAACTATTTAATTGACTATTTACAAAGACATAAGGCCTGGTAAATGAGAGAATTTTTCTAAAAATAATTACATCCCAGGTAAGGCTATAAAGCCACTAAGACAAAACAAAGAATTAAAACATAACAGTGAAATTAGCCGTTTCCATACAGGAAACATTCGACATTCATTGGCTTAATAGTCAGTGTTAGTATTGGTTGATATTCATAAAAAATTTCTCCTAAAGTCTTTCTTTCTTTTTCCTTTCTCAATTCCTTTTCATTCTTTTTTTTTTTTCCCTTTCTCAATTCTTCTTCATTCTTTCTTTTTTCCCTTTCTCAATTATTTTTCATTCTTTCTTTCTTTCTTCATTCTTTCTTTTTTTCCTTTCTCAATTCCTTTTCAGTC
>CAHIKZ030000201.1:0-160000 GCA_903632075.3 Acanthosepion pharaonis
CAACAGTCACATAATATCAGGATTCTTGCAGTAGCTTTTCACACATGTAAAGGTGTCCCTGCAAACAATTCTGTTGGACAACCCTGAGGCCAAACTATGCTGCAGTCTGTGCCAATTCCCAGCCAGCACATATTGTCTTAGACAACTGGTGACTTAATATTATAAGCCTTTCCCCCTTAAAAAAAAAAAAAAAATGACTGAACATAACAAATACAACAAAATCAGCTCATGAAAAAGTACCTTATTCACTCAATCTTTGGTATTTGTACCAATTTCTGCAGTGTGGAATTGTTCATCTTGGAATGATCTCTGGACATCCTAACTTTCTGTGAAACTAATCTGAATTCTTCAGTCTCTTTCAGTGAATTCTCTGTTCCTGGCTCTCTTTCTCTCTTTTGGAAAGGACCTAATATCCACATACATAGCCTTGGTGTATATGTTCAGGAATATCTCCCACTGGCAAGGGAACTCTCTCTCAAGTCTCCAAACTGTTATCATATGTGCTATTAAACTCAGTCAGCAATCTTTTCTTTCTTTATCATTCCCCTTCCTCTCTTTACTGTTACATGTTTGATAGAATCTCTGATAGTATAGGTAAGGCCCACTCTCTACATCTGTCTGCAAATATCTTTGTGCTCAGCAACTGCCATGTGAGGTGGCTTACTCACTCTAATGTCACTAACCTCGCTGGCATCCAGTCCATCAACTTTTCTATTATGCAATCTCTTACACAAATAGTAGACTTTGCCACACATTTCTCCAGTAATTCTGATGGACATGATTCCCTGCTTGATCTCTTCCTTATCTCAACTCTGAACTCATGTCATGCACTGCAACATTCTTCCACTCTCTCACCAGTCACGAATCTCCCATTAACAGAATTTCTTTCTGTTATCAATGCACTGATTGGGAATATTTTTTTGACTTCTTTTGTGATGTCCCCTGGAAGGATATTTTTTTTTAATCATCCTGTTCAAAAATGTTCCACCAAGATCTTTTCCTGGGTGAGAGTTGGCATTAATGCTTTCATTCCATCTTGGAAATACCAAGTAAAGTAACTGAAATTTGGCAATAAAAAAAAATATGAAGTTATTTGATTAGATGAGGTCATGAATGATATTAAAAAAAATACCATGATCATCTTCCTGGTTCTCACCTGTCTGTTCATTCACTATAGCCCACAGGAATCACTTTTGGTGATGCCAGAGTGACAGGTCTGATTATAACAGACATTTCTTTGTCACTGCTTGTCACTATTTGCTGATAGAATTAGACACCCTATAACCTCTCACAGGTTTGGTTCTAGGGATTACTGGCAAATATGGAAGAGTGTATTAAACAATAGCAAATCTTCAGTTCTTCCCCTCTTCAATCAGTTTAAAGTATTGACATCTACTGCAGATGAGGTGAAGTGCTTTGCTCAGAAGTTCTCTTCAAACTCCACTCATGACTCATCTGGAATACCTCTGCCAGATTTTTGCCCCTAGAACAGAGGCTACACTGAGTGACATATGCATAACCCTGTCACTGGTTTCTGGCATAATCTCTAAAGTAGACCCCCAACAAGGCAAGTGGATGTGATGGGATCCTTGCCATCAGCCTAAATGTCTTGAGCTGGCTCCTGTTTTCTCCAGACTTTATAACAACTGCCTTGCTGCTTCTTGCTTTCCGGCTTGTTGGAAGGCCCCCTCCATAGTTTCTATTTTTAAGAACTCTGGGGAAGACTCTGATCTCTCAAATTATTGCTCTATTAGTCGCTTTGGCAAAGTATTTGAGGCCCTAATCAATGCTGAACTGGTTAAGCATCTTACTTTGCACAACCTCCTTTTAAGCTTGAGGGATATGGTGTCACAGGATGTATATTTAACTTAATACAATTGTTCCTAACCAATTGAGTAATGAAGCTTCTGGATAATTTCATATTAATGCAGGGGGGGCAGGGCTCTATCCTTGGACCTATTGTTTCTGATCTTCATCATTGATCTTCCTGATGCCATTAGTTCCCAACTCGGTATTTATGCAGATGAAAGTGCCATTTACTCTTGGCTTAGTAGCAAATCCAACAAAGTAAACCTGCCAACTACTCTCGAAAAGGACCTCTAAGCAGTGGTTAACTGGGGCAAGAAATGGCTTGTAAATTTTAATGTCTTCAAAACAAAACTGCTTTCATATAATCACCACAGAGAACCTTTTCTGCCTACCATCAGGATGGCTGATGCTAACCACCAGGAGAGCAACACTCTGTGCCTTCTTGGCCTTATGTTTTTCCACTGACATGAAGTAGTGAGACTATATCAAGTCAATTGCTATGCCTGTTGCAAGGGAGGTTGGTTCACTGTGTTGTGCAAAAATAATTTTCTCATCAGAATCCATTCTTCCATCAATTTATAAATCTACTATTTGTCTGTGTATTGAATACTGCTGCCATATCAGATCTAGTGCTGCTACTGTGCATTATAAAATTCTTCACAAAATTCAGAGAAAGGTCTACAATACAATAGATCCTGACGAAGCATCTTGTTTCCAGTCATTTTCTCACTGATGTGATGTGGCTTCCCTCTGTTCTACAAATATTTTCATGGTAACTGCTTGGATGACCTTTTTTCGTGGTGCCCTGACTTTATGAATTTATGTGTGCTACTAGATTGACAACTAGGTTTTACTGTTGAACGAGGTGCTCTAACAGTTTTGTTCTCGCACTTTCCACCTGTGGAACTCTCTTCTGTTTCCTTGTTTCCCAAATAAGTACAATTTCCAAAAATTCAAATGCAACTGTCATCTTCTATCTTCTTAAAGCCTGTTCCTTTTTTGCCCTTTCCTCAATCCTCCCCATTTTCAATCTTCTCATTCTCTTTCACTTTCACTCCCTGTGGTCTAGTGGCATTGTTGCCTTGCTTGGGGTGAAATGAAATGGAAAAAAAAAAAAAATTATGCATACATGTGATTATGTGGCTTCATTAATAGAAATGGTAGAAAAAAAAACCAAAAAAACAATAAATAAAAGTGACTGGCTAGTCACAGTGTTTAGTGTCAGTGTAAACAGCAGAAAGAGTGTGGGAAATAATTCCTACCCTTTTCATGCATCTGCAGGTAGTCAGAAAATATGGGCTCCTTATTTGATCAAAGAAGAAAACATATTCCTCTATTCAACTTGGTCATTCTCTCTCCAACAAACATTTTAAATAAAGCAAGGACTCAATATAGGAACTAAACATGTCTAAGTTGTATTCTGACAGTCCTTCCATTAAGATGGTGATGACTAGCCAATGAAGAATGTTCTTACATTTATATTTTTTTCAAAAAACTGTTTTATTACAACTGATACCAAAATTTTTGTTTTCATTACAATTCCCAATGTTCAGATAAATATAAGAAAACATCCAGCAGCATTTCTTTTGAGGAATTGCTTAAATGATTTTTGTTTAACATGTAAATAATTCACTCTTTCTTCAATCATTGTCGTCTTTTTTTTTACATTTGTAAGCAACTCTAAAAAAAAAAACAAAAAAACAAAACAACAACAAAAAAACAAAACAAAACAAAACAAAAAACAACAATATTTTTACTTAGAGCAACAGATATTAACTGCAAAGATCATCCATCATGTGTTCCTTCAGGTATGGAGCTTAAGTTTATCAATAGATTTTACTGATATTCAATAATTGCAGGAGATAAGATGAAAGAGAGAGACACTAATCTTTCATTGGTTCTAATCAATTTTATTTTTTTACAAATGTATTTTGTGGCTATAGATACTCAATTTAAGGCTATTCATACAATATTGTTTGCTACGGTATGGCTGTTTCTCTTAAAACAATATTGATACAATTTACATTGTTCAAACTGTTGTCCTCATCTTTATAGTCATATTCACAATGTTTTGGCCATTATACACTCCGGCCTTAATCAGGTGATATACGTTTGAATTTTGAACCAAACCCTTTATTTCATCCCCAAGGACACATGGCCCAGTGGATAAAAGCTTTGGTTAAAGTAATCCAGTGATGTGATTCAAAGAGTAGCGCATTCAATATCTGGCCACAGCAAAGGTGAACAAAAATTTGGAGAGTTGAGTAACTCAAGAGAAATAACTGGAACTGAGATATCCAGAAAAGCATTAGATTCAGAACAATCTACCCCAATGGATGAAATAAAAGGTTTGGTTCAAAATTTCAATGTATATCACCTGAAGATGGTAGGAGCATTCAATGGCTGAAATGTGAATATGACAATAAAGATGAGGACAACAATCTGAACAATGTACACAGTGTAAGTAGTTACAATACCTCATCTTAGAAATATAGACAAATATTGATTCATTTAAAAACTTTTATAATATAAAAAGTCATTGCTGGCCACAGAAACAGGTGGTTCACTAAAAGCAAAAAAAAAAAAAAAAAAAAAAAAAAAAAAAAAATTCCAGGACATGTTGGGGTATAACTTGTTATATATTTCTAGTGACCACATGAATTAAAAAAAATATCTAATTCCCATGATTCCATTGAAAAAAAAAAATAGGAAATTGTCTTACTGGAGGGAAATTTAGAGACTTCCTCTTTTCAATTGCCTTCTCACAAGAAGAGCATGTGGAATTGAAGACTACAGATAAGTCAACTTACCCAAATATCACTTTCTCTGATTAAATATAGTCTTCACTGACAGACTTATTCACTCCCAAAATTCTATTCATTCACCAACACATACAAACCAGAAATATTTTACAAACAACCACATTACAAGAACTTTCTCATTCCACTGAACTTGGATAATAAATCCTTCTGGTTATTTAGTATAAATGTCTCACTTTGTTGTTGTGGTGAATATGTGTTGTATTTTACTAACCAAAAACAGGAGTCAAGCAAGGCCTATCATAACATTAAAAAAAAAAAGAGTTAAATAACAAGAATTTTTTTTGTTTTACAAAAATTTTCAGTAAGCAATAAATTAATAAATAATTCATTCAGGTAGTAAGCACATCATCAATTTATTTACATTGTAAGTCTGAAAAAAGAGAAAAAATACTGGGTAAGTAACATTCATAAAAACAAAGGACACTGTACACTTTTTAAATAACATTTTTTTTTTAAATAGATCCCACCATTCTTTTGTAAATGTTGTGATTGATTGGTAATTAAAAAAAAATAATAAAAAATAAATACAGATTACTTGCTATAAAAATGTTCTTGGCATTGTGTGTGGGAGAAAGGAATAACTGTTTGTGTTCATGTGTAAGAATATAGAGAAGAGAGAGAAGGATTTGGAGAAAGTGAGTAAGAAAAATCAACCACTAATAAATATATATCAACATTGGAATCAGAATAGAATTTCAACAGGCTGTCTTCAAAAAGGTACTTAGATTATTAAGAAATCATGATATTTTTGGTTAAAAAAAAAAATAATCATAACTATTATGATTATATATTTTTGTATATGAAGATAGCATGTACTTATTTTAACATTATGGATGGTAATTATTATCAACAATTTTCATTATCTATACATATATGACAAGATTTTCTTTCTTTGAATCAGGTACCATTTAATATGAAATAAATATTTAAGAGTCATGTGTCAAAATCAGTTTGAACAGTAATCATATAGCCTTAGAGTTGTTGTTTTAAGTAAAGGGATGGCACCAGTTGTTTTTATAAAATATTTTAATTACAAAGATTTACATTCATAGACAATTTTAATAAATTCAAAGGAAAGAATATTGTCATTTTTATTTAAAAAAAAAAAAAAAAAAATCTCTTCCAGTCAATTTAATCAAATTATACAAAAAAATAATTTGAACCTAAGTGATTGTGTTTTTTAAAAAAAATTTTTAATAATGGCTTATCAACCCTTTACGGGTTATTTATTAATTTATTCATTTTCTATGGCTTTCAATCATTTACAGGTTATTTAAAGCCAGAAAATATTTTTTTTTAGACTGTAAAAATTGTTTTTTTTGGAGGGGAGATGATAATGATTTAGTGATACAAGTCTTACTAATTAACCCATAGATGGGAGAAGAGGAGGTGGATTCATACGTTTCCCAAGGGTATTTGCACGTAAGTGAATATAACGAATATGACTAGAATTGGAACTTGGCTCTCCAATTAAGAATTCCCAGCCATTATTTGTTACACCACTCAGATATTCAAGCTTACAGCACCTGGTATTCCCAAATGGTCATCCATCTAGGTACTGACCAGGCTTGACATTGCTTAACTTTGGTGATTGTACAGGAACTGGTGTTTCAATATGATATGACTGTAAGCCTGTGGGTTATTTAAAACCAAAACATATTTTGGATTGTAAGAAAAATTTTTATTTTTGGCGAATGAATATTGCATTAGAGATAACAATGATTTTTCCAGACATAAGTCTTACTATTTAACCCATAGCTGGGGTAGGATATGAATTCATACTTTTCCCAAGTGTATTTGTGTGTAAGTGAATGTAACGAATTTGAATCGAATGGGAACTTAACGTTCCAATTTCTTATTCCGAGCCGGTATCCATTACACCACCTGAACATGTACAAACTTAAGTGAAAGAATAAAGTGATTGTTTTACATATTGATTTTAAAGTGACTGTTATCTATATGTCTGTCATGCTTGTGAGAAAAATCCCCAAACTGAGTCATACCAACTTCATTTTAAGTATCTTATATCAAAATTCAGGTTTCAATTTTTTTTTTAATTTAGAAATAAATAAATATATAAATTTTTTTTTTAAAAAGACTATAAACTGATTTTATTTGAGAATTGCTGTATTGGTATTAACTTTTTATTTTGTGACAAAAAAGAAAAAAATATCCCAAAAAATAAATCAATAAGACAAGTTTAGCTACATAAAGCATCATTGATGTTTTCTACTCTGTAATAACATAGTCATTGTTGTTTCTCTCATATAAACTGAAGGACCTGTCTTATAATTTTATTACTGCAAATGTACATTGAAACTATGTTTTGTACAAATCTAAACAGGCTATTGGCCACTGATAAAGTTTAATCTATTTGAGAATATTCATTATTCCCATTCAAAAACTTATTTGGATTAATATCCCCATCTTTATAATTTCAATTCTTTAAACATATTGTCACTTTAGCTTATGTTAATAGGAATCTGTTATAATTTTTCTGTATAAACAAACTAGAATTATGATATTCTTACATACATAAAGCAATATTTAGTTTTTTTACCAGTTAGGCTTAGAATCTGTTAATTTCTTGGAGCTTTGAAAGGACGTGTCGTCTCTCCTTGAATTCAGAATGCCATAAATTATACTAACTTTGTTTAACAAGTCAAATGCACATGAAACCTGATTAACCAATAAAAGTCAAACAAAAAAATAAAAATACCAGAATTTCTTTCTTTTTCTCCGATGAAGCTTTAATAAAAGTGAAACATGTTAAATTGATAAACATTTCCAGTTTGTTCTTTATCCTATCAGTGTATTGGATTACAATCAGTATTTGATCCCAATTCAATTGTTCAGTATATAAAAACCATTTAATAACCTAGAATGGGTTAGTGTAAAAATGACTGAAAAATAAAGTAACTGAAATTTGGCAATAAGAAAATAATATATATGAAGATATTTGATGATATAAGGATATGAATGATAAAGTAAAAAAAAAATATATATATATATATATATATATATATATATATATATATAGGATAAAGAACAAATAGGAATACAATTTATGGAGTTCTGAATTCAAGGAGAGATGACGCATTCTTCTGAAGATCCAAAATGTGCCATTCTCCATTCAGAATGCCATAAATTATACTAATGCTACTTAACAAGTCAAGTGCATGTGAAGCTTGCTTAAACAATGAAAATCAAACAACACAAAAATAAAAATACCAGAATTCCTCCCCCCCTCCATATCTTAATCTCTGATGATGCTTTAATAAAAGTGAAACACGTTACATTGATAAACGTTTCCTATTTGTTCTTTATCTTATGATTTTGTTGGATTCTGATCTATATTTGATTCCAATTCATATATATGTGTGTGTGTATGTGTGTGTGAATATGAATTTTGATCAAATATGAGTTAGAATCTGACAGAATGATAGGATAAATAACAAGTAGGAAATGTTTATAAATTTAACATAATTCATTTTTATTTAACTTTCATCAGAAATGAAATATGAAGGTGAAAAGAAAATTCTGGTATGTTTTATTTTTGTGTTGTTTGTTTTGCATTGGTTACATATTGGTTATGTTATGTGTATTTGTCTTGTTAGTAAGTGTTTGTATAATTCCTGTGTGCTTGTGCATCATAATTCTATTTTGTCTATACAGGATTTAATTGATAATATGTGTGCTTTTTATGCATCTTGTGGAATTTTTTTTTTTTTTTTTGGTAGTGTCCATATGTTGACTGGGGGATATTTTGTATGTGAAAGAATTTAGGATACACTGATTGTAGTTGTAGGTAGACATATCTTACATTATTTAAGTATGGATGTTATAAATGTTGGTGATATAAAAAAGTGTGTTTAGCATGTGTTTATTGATGTGAAAAAATTTATTATAATTCCTTCTAAGTGTTTTCTACATAGTAAATTATTTTCTTTTCATATTATGGCAGCATTAATTAAATCTTTAAATAATTCTTTTCCCCATATTTAATTTCTGATGAAGCTTAAATAAAAGCGAACCATTTTAAATTTATAAACAGTTTCCTATTTGCTCCTTATCCTATTTTATATATATATATATATATATATATTTAAAATAAAGATCATGGACTCCTAACAAAACGTTGACCAGTAAATTACTGGAGGCTGACATATTCAAGGCGAGCAGATTTTTGTACACAAAGGGCTCAATATTAAAAAATAGAGCAACAAGGGTTAATAAATAAATAAGTGTAAGTTCAAATGACACTGTCAGAGAAACACTGTCTCACTTATCAGAGTACGATAAACATATTTATCTTACCCTGACAGGATGGTGTTTCTTTCAAACTGAAACTTAGATGATAAGTTAGTTGAAATATATATATATATATATATATATATATATAGTTGATGTATGTCCAAATGATTAGAACATTCATTTTCCAAGTTTGAATCACACAATGGTCGATTTTCAGGAATATAACTTCTGAATGTTATCAGTCTGGGGATGTGATCCTAGCGTACAGCACCTTTGTAAAGTGCCTGAAACTTGTACCATCAGTTGATTCAAGTTTTGTGAGTTAAATTGATTAGACAGAGCTGTTTGGAAGCCATCAATGGTTGTGTTCACAAAACTGACAAATCATCATGACCCAGGGTTTGAATGTATTGGCACTATTCAAACAGCTGATCCTGTGCTCTCGCTCTCTCTCTCTCAGAAACTGTAACTAAGGTCCACTTGGTAGAGTTGCAGTATAAACCACAGGTAGGCTGTCTGGGTGTTGAACAAACACAAATATAACTGAGCAGGGATCTGCAGCAGGGATTGGTTAACTGCTCTGGCAGATGAGTAAAAGTACTCAATATAAGAGATAGAGCATGTTTAAATATAGAAATGGACAGTGAGGTCAACACCAAGCGGTAAGAATCTGTTTCATGCTTGAACACAATCTTCTGACTATGATCTGAAGCTTGCATTCAAGCATGAAACAGACTGTAGCCACTTGGTGTTGAACTCAGTGTCCACTTTTATATATGTATGTATAATTTTTTTAAAATTAAGTTCAGTTTGATGGCTGAAAATTTGTAAAATCACTAAAAATTCAATGAAAAATGGTACCATATCTGAAGTGTAATATTCATACAATAATATTAATATATTACCCAAATGTAAGAATACAATTAGCAAGAAAGGAAATACTTTGATTGCAATCATATGATTCACAGTACATGAAAGAAAGCAAGGAAAACAAATCTGCTAATGATTTAAAAAAAAAAATAAAAAATAAACAAAAAACACTCATTAAAGCGAAAATTTCTGAATACCTCACCTTTGGCTATCTAAAAAGTATCATTTTTTCTTGTTGAAGTGAACACTTTCTAGGAATCTAAATGTTATTTCTCTCTCTCATATTCTATTTTACAAGATGTAAACATGTAAACAAGATGTAAATGTGTAAACAAGACCCATTCCAGCCCAGTGCAACTCTGATGCTTTCAACAGTGGATTTTGATTATTTAAAGGAAAAAATAAAGTTTTGAAAGTTTTTGAGTTTGAAAGTTTTGACATTAGAGAAAGGTTCCAAGAAAAGTATGACAGTGTTTAGTTGTCTCGATCGTTCCCATTCTCTTCTTTTAATTAGATTTCTATGAGGAAGGGTTTATAACCCAGTGAGCAATTACAGAAAAAAATCAGAAGAGACATTGGTATGTATATATGCATGCATAGAAATAGGTTTGTAGGTGACTTACACATGCACACATATATATATATATATATATATATATATATATATATATATATATATGGGAAAAATGTATGACAAACTGGAAAAAAGTTTTTCTTGTAATGCATTTTTGTCCTTTAGCGCTAAATTTGTTATGTTGGTATGTGGTATACATGTGTAGGAACAGAGGTACTGGGAATTTTAAATTAAAAAATTTTTTGAATTTTGCTGACTTCATTTAGATTCTTTTTCTTTCCATCACTTTTATTATCCCACATTGTGATAATAGAAGTTCTGCCAGGAATGGTGAAATACTGTAAGAGCCTGGTCACAAATTTACTGTGGATAACCTTGTGATCAAGGCACACTCTAGACATTTTCATTGTAGTGAATATTTTACAAAGCAATACATCAAATGCATTGGTTGCCCACTGTAACATGACTGAACACAATTTTGACATAAAAAATGCTACTCTGATCTAAAAAAAAAAAAAAATTCACTATGATGAAAATGCCTACAGAGTGTCTTGATTGCAAGGTCATCCACAGTAAATTTGCGATCTGACTCTTATAACATTTCACCATTCCTGACAGAACTTCTATTACCATAGTGTGGGATATCTACTAACAAAAGTTATAAAAAGAAAAAGAATCTAAAGGAAAAAAGCTAGATTAAAAAAAGAAAAAAAAATTTTAATTAAAAATTTCCAGTATCCCTTGTTTGTGCACATGTGTAATCACACCAACATAACAAATTTAATCTGATGAAGTCCTAAAGAATGAAATATGTCACAAGAAAACTTTTACCACATTGTCATAAATTTTCCCCAATATTGTTCTTGATATATAAAAAATATATATCGTTATCTCATATATCTCTCATATTTCCTGTTGATAATGATACACCATAAGTTGGAGTCATTTTATACAGAGTGATATATATGAAAATAGTACATTGAAACTTTAGAAGAATTTGGCCTCCAATTTTTATCGTTCAAGATTTATCTTGAATAAAAACAGTAGGACATATACACTATGAGTTTGATTGACTTGTTTTTTTTACTGCTTATCAAAAGTCAGAAAATATTTTTGTTTTGTAAGAATTTTTTGGAGATAATAATGATTTACTGATACACGTCCTACTATTTAACCTATAGCTGGGAGGAGAAGAGGTGGATTCATAACTTTCCCAAAGGAATTTGTACATAAGTGAATATAATGAATCTGATTGTAATTGGAACTTGGCTCTCTGATTTCCATTTAAGAGCCATTATCCATTACATCACTCACACATCCAAGGTTATAGCAGCTGGTATTCCCAAGGAGTCACCCATCTAGGTGTTGACCAAGCTTGATGTTGCTTAAGTTTGGTGATCATGAGAATGAGATATGGCCGTAAGCCTATACACTATGAAAAATGGTATATAAATGGTTGATAAAACTATATGTATGCATATATATGCTTGCATGCTTATATCTGTATACATACATATATATATGTGTGTGTGTGTGTGAAAATAAGTATGTATCATGTATGCATGTAAACATATGCTTAGATATAAGACTAGATATCATTATATCTAAGGAATTAATGGATTTATTTTTAATCCAACATTTTTATTGCTTCAAACATTATTATAGTAGATACTTTGTATTTGAAATAGATGCCCTATTTTTAGTTTTAATTTAAACATTGTGTTTCGCATTTAGTCTATCGACATTTTCTTTATTAAGATTTAATGATGGAGCAGGAAGATAGACATAGCTGATGCACACACACACACACACATAACATACACACTGTTTAAAATAAAAATAGGGTGTTTATTTCAAATACGAGTATCCACTAATTAATAACATTTGAAGTAATATCTATAAAAAGGGATGCAAAAGTAGGTATACAGTAATGAAAAACAAAATATATATCCTTTAGACATCCCCCAGGAAAAGAAATCCAGAAAGGGTGAGATATGGCGAAATAATTGTATACACATATATACTCTGTGTGTGTGTGTGTGTGTGTATCTTTCAATAGAAGCAGCTGAACATTGAATACATGGAAGTAGAAAAAGCAAATGTCTACATATGTCTGATAAAATAGCAGTTCCTGAGACTTGGGGTTTAATAATAATATAAATTGTTAACTCTTTCAAATAGCCAGCCAGGCAGCTATTGTTTAACCAGAGTAAAAACTATTGTTTAAAGAAAAACACAACAAAAGGATTTAGTCAAAAGGGAAGAACAAGTGATCTTTGAAGGATTGTTTGGAATAAGGAGTAATATCTTATGGATGGACTATAGTAACAGGAATAACTACTTCCAGACGATAATTCTGTCAGTTGTTCTGGTTATGTTTTGCATTGGAGAAAACAAACAACCAAAAATATATAAATAAAAATTGCCAAATAACTAACATGGAGCGAATTATATTAAGGGCCAACAGGAAACTGAAAAAGCATATTTGTTAAATCAGGGATGAAAATAGATTTAAAAAAATAACAACCAACATGTTGTCATGTAAGTTCTTAAAAATTTGTATAGAACATATATATATATATATATATATATATATATATATATATATATATGCATGAGCAGTAACAAAGATCATTTTGTCAAAAAACGAAAAAAAAAAAACAAAAACAAAATGGTTGACCAGGATATTCCTGTAAGATTAAGTTTTTAAGGGAAGTAGTCTTTGTAATTATAGTGCTCAGTAACAAGACATAGAGCATAAATAGTAATAAATAAAATTAAATGTTCATATATCTTAATTCTGCATGTTGTAGCGATTACATCCATTCATCAGGGGACTTGATGAGCTAATGTAACCAAGTCTCCTGACAAGGACAAGTGGATGTAACTGCCACAAAACTAAGAATAAGGATAAGATAAGTGAACCATATATATATATATATATATATATATATATATATAACAACAGCAACCACTAAGAATACTAAAACCATAATTCTCAGTTTTGCACTACTCATGAATGGTAATGGTTTTAGATTGGCATCTGTAGGCACATTTCTCGTTGTTGTTATTGTTATAGCTCTGCCTTGGTTTAGTTTCCCATTTCTTTTTTTCTTGATTCTATAGACATTGAGAATTGTTGGTTTAGTTTAGTTATGTGTCTATTTCTTGCTTTTATTTCTTTTTTTCTTGATTTTTTTTCTTTTTTTTGGCAGACTTTGTATTGGTAGGTTTGTTTTGAACATTTTACCCATCACCTAATTTATTCTGGTATATATGGAAAAATTCAGATATAACTAAAGATATATCTGTAAAAAGACAATATGAATAAAAACAAGAGGCAAACTAGTCTTAGCTGACATATTCTGTCCTCTGATGAAATTTATCAAGGTAAATATAAGAATTGTAATTTGCAACAGGTATTTATAAACAGAAGCAAAAATGTTAATTTTTCAGAATTTTAAAATTTAAGAATGTTCATAAATATACTTTAGGTTAACTGAAAGTCAAAGGACATTATGGAGGATGCTAAGTGATGTAATTTAATGTCTAATAAATGAAAGTGAGTAAATGTTATTGTTGAATAATTTTTTTTAATTTTAAAAGCAAACTATTAAATTCAAAACCTTTTATTATTTAAAATATATAATACATAAATTAATCTCAAATGAAAATAATATAAATAATAATTACATTATAAAAAAAATATTCAACAACAACAACATTTGCTCACTTTCATTTATTAGACATTAAATTGCATCACTTAGCATCCTCCATAATTTACCTCGATTTTCAATTAGCCTTAACTATATTCATGAGAAAGTATTCTGAAAAACTTTTTTACTTCTGTATATAAATACTTGTTGCAAAATAAAATCCTTATATTTGTCTTTATAAAGTCCATCAGAAGATGACATGCATTGGCAAAGATAAGTTTTCCATTTGTCTATATATATATATATATATATATATATATATATTTTCCTTTTGTTGCTTGTACTTATTTTGTGGTTGTTTTTTTGTTTTGAAGTGATGTTGCATGTAGGTCTGTGCAAAAGTTAGCAACATGTCTTTAGTGTTCAAAGAAACTAAGTAATAGCAATAGATCAGAGTGGAATTTCAATGCAATTTCTCTTGTGGAGTTTTGCTTTTGTTGGTGTGACAACAACAAAAACAAAGAAAAGAAAAATTGAAGTGAGAATCCTTTTATCAAGACATTGGTCGCCCCCACCCTCAAATATACAAAAGAATTTCTACAGGGAAAAAAAAAAAAAAAAAAAAACAAAAAAATATGTTTACAAACAGCAGCAGTAGCAGCGTCACCTTACAAAAAAAAGCTCTATCAAACATTATTTTGTTTTTCGTAGAATTTGAAGAATCCAGTCGAGAAATGCTGGCAATAAATACAACATTTCTTCTATATCCCTAATAGGAATTCTTTATATATTTTTTTTTTCTTCATTTTCTTTCTTACAATTTTTGTATATTTGTAAAGATGTATACAAGAGCAAAATGTTACAAAGAACTAACTGTAACAAATCAAATATTTTTAATGAAATCACGTGTCACAGGCCAAATACATAATCTGAAAAAATAAGAGCAGTTTTGAACCGAGGAGCAAAGAGAAAAAATACTTGAAATAATATATATATATATATATATATATATATATATATATATATATATATATGAGCAATCAATCGATTTTTTTTAATTTGACATTATTTCTTATGACTATAAATTACTATAAACATTAAAATTTAGTAGGTAGACATGTTTGAGTAGCTATCCCAGTTTTATTTTTCTTTAAGCAGCGAAATTAACATCACCTAGCCTGGGAAAAATTTCCTTAAAGAAAATGTTCCTCTCAGCAGAAATTAAGCCTGCATTCTGTTTAAGCTGGGAAAACCACCTTTAAGTTTGGCATGAGTAAACAATCAGCAGGATTTGCTATGATGTCTCTTATGGCTGAGGGGTTAAGCATACCAGGCTTAAAAATGTTTTTTCCAGGATAAGGGGAATGCAATTCAATTACTATCAAGAGGCACATTTTGTTTTAAGTCAACTTTCAATTACCCAAGCTGGTAGATGTAACATCATTTAACAGGGGTGTTTACTCAAACACAGATGCCCCTCAATATAACGTTTATAGTAATATATATATATATATATATATATATATATATATTATGGAACAAAAATTGATGGTGCTTCATATTTTGTCTTTTCAAAAAAAAAAAAAAAAAAAAAAAGAAGGAAAGAAAGAAAAACGAAAGGGAAAGATACTGATTGATGTCTGTGATGAAATTTGGTCAAAATATTTTTGTTATGCCAAGAATGAGATGTTATGGCCAAGTTAAAAAGAGAAAATAACAAAATAATTAAGACAAGATCATGGAGAACAATCATTGCAATCAAGTTTAGGGAAGGAGAAAAAAGTATCACCTAAAGAAAAAAAAAAAGAAACAAGATATTGGTTTTATAGCTCTGAGAAGAAACCACCTGTACTGTCATCAAGTGAGGTTGGGTTCGTTTACAGGTATGTATTGTTGCCTTTATTGATAATTTTATCTGAGAGTTTCAAGAATGGAGGGTACACCAGCATAGCAAAGTACAAGACATTTGGTTCTTGGTAATGCAGAATAGGTGATTATTATTTTTTTGAAGTGGAGGTGGAGAAATTCGGTGAAGTATTTTCCCCTTTTTATTCAGTTTGTTTAGAACCAAGAAATCAAAATGACAAAATGAAGAAAGGAGGAAAGGAAAAAATAATTCACAAACTATAAAATATTTTCAAAATTTATATGAAAATTAAAAATCAAACCCACTTTATTAATTTAATTCAAGTGTTTTGTATCATTTTAGCACACAAGATAAGGTTATCTTGTCTTATGCTTGGCAAATGATTCGCTTTTAACATACATTAAAATAAGGCCAATTTTATTGACTTTTTTCTTTCTCTAAGTGGATATTTTCTGTAAGAATTAATCAGTTTTGCATTTCAAGAGTTGTTTCATAATCATTTACAGTATAAAACATTATTTCCTTCAAATTTTATCATATATTCTCTGCTTTTGTTATATCTGCTAAAACATTTGAGTCAAATTTCCATTGACTTTTTTATTGTTTGGGTTTTAACATCCAGTGCTTGCATGTAGATGTGGTAACATCTATTCTAAGGTTTTTTTTTTCTTTTTAAATAGACATGGTTAACAGTGTAGAGATTTTATTAATTAATTATTTTATGAAATTAGTTTTATGAAGGAACAGTTGATTGCAGCAGCAGCAGTAGTGAAAATGATGATGGAATCCTGATAACCATTTAAAAATGGATGAAAATGAACCAATAAAACAGTGAAATGGTGTAGTTGCCACCATATTGCTCTCCTTGGAGGGAAGGGGTCAGATGACCGAGTGAATTAATGAAGGAAGGAAGAAACAAGATCCGAAATAATATCCAGGAAACTATTTATCCCCAAATGCGCAGGCAGACACACACACACACACACACACACACACATCCTAGCAATTTTAAATTTTGTGGAGAATGATATAGAACCAATCAGAATGGATATGTAGATTTGAGTAAATGATAAAATTATTTGAGAGTAAAGGGCAGAAACTTAAAAAAAAAAAAAAGAAAGAAAGAAAAAAGCATCTTATAAAAACTCAAATTAAGGACAGCCAGTGTACACTTTTACCAAAACTGTTAAAATAGTTGGCACTGCATTGTAAATTATAACCAAAGAAAGAATTTTACAACTTATTTAAGCTGAAATGCAACACATGTATATGTGTACACATGTAGGAGTACATCATATAATATGCACACGAGTATAATCATATGATATGGAATGATATAAAAAAACATTGTATAAGAGTAGAGAAGAAACATTTTTCGATTAACAAATACTGTTTGCTTTCTAGAAGTAATATTTGGCTCCCTTCATTTTGTCAATCTCATCATTGTTGGAGATCATGGTTAACAACAAAACCAAACATGCAGACACACAAACATTAAATGCTTTATATAATAGTATCTTACCAAAAATGGGAAATGCTGTCTTCAATGATTACAATCCTGACTATTATTTTCTTGTTTTTTTTTTTTTTTAGGTAAAATCTTAAGAAAATCTCAGCATTATAATTTAAGTTTATAAATGAAATGAATGAAAAGAAAATGTATTTGCATTTGGAAAAAAATGTTCATTTTGTAGAATTCATAGCAGCAAGATTTTCTGCAGTATTATAAATAAAAATATATAAATAGAATTTCAATCCACACATGCCTCAGTAATGATATATATATATATATATATTTATTATATATATATATATATACATACATGTATACATCTCTCTCTCTCTCTCTCTCTCTCTATATATATATATATATATATATATATATGCATGCACACACATTCAAACACATGCATGCCTACATAGGAGTGTTGAAAAGTTCTTGGCCTAAAATTCTTCCCCAAATCTGACCAAACAACTAAGCATCTGTATTTATTTTAAATTTTTCCTTATATGGATGAAAGTCATCTTAAAAAAATCTAATGTTTGTTCATTTAGCCAGATTTTTGGGAAGTGGATCAAGTTGAAACTTTTTCGCATCCACACTTCATATATATATATATATATATATATATATATATATATATATATATATATATATATATATATATATATATATATGTGTGTGTGTGTGTGTGTGTGTAGGTATCTTAATTTTACTATGTGTCTCTTTTTAAACCATACATGTAGGCTGTGTTGTGCATACATATCTATTTGCAATGTTTTTTTTAAAAAAATCACCTTTGCAATGAAGGTTTCACAAAAATACAAAGAGGTTAACTGCATCCAATACTTGTGTCATGTTCTGATGAACATTTTTATTGTTAGTGTGGATTTACTGATGAGAATAACTGCAGCTGAATATGTGATAAGCATGTAGGTATAAACACTGATACATTTTCTTTATGTATTTTCTGAGTACATAGATAATTAAATAAGCATATATTAAAATTATTTGATTGTAGTGAAATTTTAACGTACAGACATGTTCAAACTAGAACATGTATTTGTGTCTCTGTATGGACAAAACGTGTGTGTGTGTGTGTGTGTGTGTGTGCATGCATACAAGTGCACAATTATACATTTGTATGTTTCTGCATTATATATAAGAGTGTGTGTATGTATATATATGTGTGTGTGTGTATGTTTGCATGCATCTATGAATATGTATGTGTATTTAGTTTTCACTACTTGGGATGGTTACATATTGGTCTAGATATAAAATAAAATAAAGGACAAAAGATTTTTAACTTTATATGTACAAAAATTGGTTGGTGTAAAAGAAAGTAAGGAAAAAGGGGGAAAAAACATTTTTTTTTCAACAAAAAAAAAATATTTTTTGTCTGGTAAAACCAATATGATGTCATGGCTTCTAATATAAAGTCTGATTATAATATTAAGAGTAACAAAAACAATAACAGAAAAATGGTCTATCATACAAACAAAGTAAAAATGTTGGCCTTATCTTCTCTCTGTTGTGTTGCAAAAAAAAAAAAAAAACATTATGAAGATATCAAGGTTATCTTTTTTTCCCCTTTATATATTACAATACTTTTCTTGTTTGTTTGTTATTTTGTTGATTTTTTTAAAAAATAGCACAGCTGAAATTATAAGCAATATCCTTAATAACCTCACCTCCCTTTATCAATACTGTTGTGTATGTTTAGGTAATGGTGTATATTTTAATCTATTTTTTTTTAATAATTTCTTCCATTTTCTTTTTTTTTTCATAAAACAAAAAAAAAAAATAAAAATATGCTTATGTATGAGTAAATAGTGGGAGTGTATCTGTTTCCTTTTTTTTCTCTCTTTTAAACACTTCTGCATGCTTTTCCCAAAGAAATCACTGAGTAAATTGTACAGTATATATGATAGAGATGAAAGCCAGCATAAAAAAGTGATGGATAGTCAAATCAACCCTTCTGTGTGTCATTCCTTTCAGTTATCATCATCATCATCATTTTCTTTTTTTTTTTTTTCCACAATAACAACAACAATGACAAAAACAATCATCAATAGGAACTGGTCAGCTGGATCTCTCTATCACCAGTAGTACGCTATATATCATTGGTTGTCGCCTTTGCACCCGGTGTTCCCTCGGAAGTATCTTAAAATAGAGACAACAACAACATCACTGCTGCTTTGGTAACTACTGCCACTGCTGCTGCCACTGCATTGGTAGTTGGTAGTGGATGAATGTCACAAGTCTCCTTGCAGTAGAAAAACTAGGACAGCGAGAGTATAAGTGGTGTAAGTATTCTCACGACGAGGCCTCCTCGATGAGTTTTTTGTACAGCTGGGAATTGAGGAAGCGTGGGTAAGGATCTTGATGCATTAAAGTATAAATTTGAAGTTGCGCTTCATCAAATGTGTGTGGAGACGGATCCAACATATTCTGATTTATCACCTCCCTCACTCTGGAATCTAAGCTCACCTGGGGACGAAAGAAAAAAAAAAAAAAAGAAACAAATAAATCACATGATAGCAATGAAATTTATAAAAAGTAAATATTTATATAGATATTATTTCTATAGTAATATTTTATATAGGTATTTATATATTTATAGAGTAATATCTTATATAGATATTTATATATTTATAGAGTAATATCTTATATAGATATTTATCTAGAAATATTTTATATAGATATTATTTATATAGTAATATTTTATATATTTTTAATAAGCTTTTGCTATATGCAATAAAAAGTAATAAAATTTAATTAGAAATACATTTTATATTTACAAAAGTCAAAAATAAATTGAATCAATATATTTCAATATTAAGAATTATGATAGAAATTTCCAATAATGATGAAATAAATATATATATATATATATATATATTGATCTGTTTCATCCCATTCAAGACTGTAAAGCCACTAAGACACAAGAGGTTACAGGGTGTGGAAGAAATAAGGACAGGAACATTAATAATGAGTGGGAAGAGAAAAGGTTTTATTAAGAGGATAGTAGATAGCAACTGACATTGCATTTAAATTTTTGCAGATTAAAGTTGGCTGGAAAGCATGGAGCTGGAATGGAGTTCCACATGCGAGAAGTGTGAGAAAAGAAACTGTTAGTGTAGAATTTATGGGTACATCTAGCAAGCTCAACTGTCAATTGATGATATCTTGATACCAGTCTAGCACTGCACTTAAATTCAAAAAGTCTAGGTGTCACAGTGAAGAGCTCATCTAAACAATTACCATGAAAGTATTTATAGAAAAAGCAGAGGGAGCTAACCTCACGGTGATGGGAAAGTGGCTGATGCCAAGCTGCCAGATCAGGACCAATAATATTGCTGATTCTTTTTTGGATTTTATCAAGGTGTTTAAGGTAAATATCAGGGGCACCTGACCATATGTGGCAGCAATATTCTAAGCGTGGATGAATGGTAGACTTATAGATATGAAAGATAGATTCTGGAGAGAAAAATTGTCTTGCACAACAGAGTGAAACAACTTTCTTAGCAGCTGACCTAGCAATGGATTCAATATAGTTTTACCAATTCATGTCAGCTAAGAAAGTTAGTCTGAGAAGATAGATAAAAGCTAAATGGTTTTAAATTTAAATTTTTTGGTGTTTTTAATAAAACACTTGCAAGTATTTCAAATTTCAAATTTGAAAGCTAGAATTAGTCTTTTCCTTCAGAAAGAATATAAATATGAGATCTGTTAATACATTCAATTAATTTATCAAACATCTGTCCCCGATGAGCAATTAGACAAGAAACCTATGAGTTGACTAATCAGATAAGTCACATGAACATTTCTTAATTTATTAAACATAGTAATCTTTTATATAGAAATATTTACATAGTAATCTTTTATATAGAAATATTTTTACTTTTATATAGAAATATTTAATAGAAATTTTATATAGAAATATTTACATAGTAATATTTTATATAGAAATATTTACATAGTAATATTTTATATACAAATATTTACATAGTAATCTTTTTATATACAAATATTTACATAGTAATCTTTATATAGAAATATTTACATAGTAATCTTTTATATAGAAATATTTACATAGTAATATTTTATATAGAAATATTTACATATAGTAATCTTTTTATACATATTTTAATATTTTTATATAGAAATATTTACATAGTAATCTTTTATATAGAAATATTTACATAGTAATCTTTTATATAGAAATATTTACATAGTAATCTTTTATATAGAAATATTTACATAGTAATCTTTTATATAGAAATATTTACATAGTAATATTTTATATACAAATATTTATATAGTAATCTTTTATATAGAAATATTTACATAGTAATATTTTATATACAAATATTTATATAGTAACACCCAAGACAAAAATATTTATATACAAATATGTTATATAGAAAAATTTTTGAGTAATATTTTATGTAGAAATATTTAGTTACAAATGAAATTAAATGTTCAACTTATCAAAGCTGCAAGGAAAAAAAACTGACTGAAAATAAAGGCTGAACAAAAAAAGGGAAGCTTGTAAAAATAGTAAAATGGGAAAAGTATAAACTTACCTCTTTTGGTGACAGTATAGAAATATAATCTTCATATATTAACCTGGCTTTTTCTTCTATTAGTTCTGAATTTTGTTCTCTCTTCAATTCTTCACATGCTAGCCAAAACAACATATTTTCTTCACTATATTCCATTCGTAGAAATTCTCGAAATTTTCTCCGGCCACCTGAAAAGTTAAAGTAAGCTAAATATGAAAAAACAAAAGAAAACTTATTTACATTAGGAATGATTTCCTTATTTTTGTTGTTTTCATCACAGTGTTTCAGCTATTGTGCCCCCTGGTCTTCTTCAGGTGTCTGTCAGGGAATTTCAAATTAAAACCTATAATTTACAGGGCAGATTATTCTCATCTGACTATGTTTAGAGATATCTTATTTTTATTTAGTACTGCTCAGTTATTGGTTGCCCTGTTCCCACTGAATTTAAGACTTTACTACCCGGACCAGGGATTGCATTCACAATTACTATGCCAATAAATTCATGAACTAATTCATTGGGCTATTTTGCTTGTGGGACAAAGATAATTACATTTGTCTGAATGTAAATAACAAAAACTGCTCATCCCAGGGAATTCAGACAGAAAAAAATTCTTTAGAAAATTAGTAGGTGAATAAATATAGTGTATACTTGTGTATAGTGTGAGTTTTTATGATCATTTTTTTTTTTACACAAAAAATAGGGGGTAAACTATACACAGGTAATTTTTTTGAAGAGGTTAAAAAATCATGTATTTTTGTGACTGGTTGCACTATACATAAGTAAATTTTTTCTTGAGGGGTTAAAATTCATGTAAAAACTTCTGGGGTCACACTATACATGAAATTGGCTTATACACAAGTATATATGGTATAAATTTTGTTTATATACACATTCTGGTACCTTTTCCTTTAAAGTCTTGTAAATGTTAAATAATACAAATCACTTAAACATCAAATAAGTAAATTACTGTCTGGATTCCTGGGATGAAATATTATTTACACTATTTATATTTTGACTATTGTCTTCATCTTTGTTATCACGTTTCAGCCGCTGCGCCCTCTGGTCTTCATCAGGTTTATATCTCTCTGGGTACCCAACAGGGAAGAAGAGTTATCATTATTTACACTATTTACATTCCAACTATTGTCCTCATTATTGTTTTAGTTATCACATTTCTGCTGTTGTGCCCTTTGTCCTTGATCATGTGTATGCCAATTTGGGTAACCTACAGAGAATTCCGAACTGAACCCTTTATTATATGAAGGGTTCAGTTTCTTATATAAAGTGTTCATACATGATTATATATGGTACTTAGAATTAGAAAGAGATAGCTGAAATTTCTCAGGCACATCATGTGGAAAGATGGCTTGGAAAATCTGTCACTCACAGGAGATACTGAAAGTAAGAGGGACACAGTGAAGCAGCCTACCTGGTTGGCAGAACAGGGATGAGGAAGTATAGCAAAATAACAACAGTAGTAAGAACTACAAATAACAGGAAGTTGTGGAGAGCCATGATCATCCATGTTGTGAATGGATATAGAAGAAGGATGCTTTAAAATATTCAGAATTTCTGATAAAATATCCATTTTTAAGCCACTGTGCATGTCTAAACATCCTCATTATGTACCATGGCCCCTCAGAATGTAGGTGATCATGGCCCTCCACAACTTCCTGTCTCTTGTAGCTCTTAATAAATTTTGTCGTTTGGCTATTTCTCCTAAAACCTGTTCTGCCATCCATTTACTAAAGCCCATCAAGTATTTTGTGCACTGTTTTCCTATGTTCCTCAATCTGTCTCTTTATGTGTCACAGAAATTTCAACTGTTTCTTTCTTCTTGATGTTACATTTCTTTTTGTTTCTAATTTCTCTAAAAACTCAAATATTTGGTCCATGTTATCTTCAGCATCCTTTTGTAGAACCAGATTTCTGTTGCTTCAAGTCTCTTTTTCATCTTTGAGGATATCCACTAATTGAACACTATAGCATTTGTTGATTGCAATATAATAAGAAAATAGTTCCAAAAGATAGTAAAGGATTAAAATAACTTTACTCACCACTACTTCTAATAAGTCTGTCAAATGATTCGGACCAGTTTTTCATTTCTTCTAATGATAATCTGTTGGTTAAGGAAATAAGGTGAAAACAAATGTAATATCAGAATTAAAAACAAATACAAAATGAAATCAAAGAAAATGTGTGCAGAACTGAATAAAAAAAAAATTACATTAGATCATTGATTCTTAACCCTTTTCCTTGTTTGTACCCCTTTCAAACCAACAACCAGTAAATAGGTTCTCAGCCAGACTCATTTTTTTTAAAAGTTACTAGCTTGGTTTTTGTGGTATTAAAAGTTACTGGCTTGTTGAAAATTACAAGTCAATTTTGCCACCATAGGATTGTTGGAGCTCAGTCAGATAGGAGATCAACTGCCAAGCACTGGTCATCTAAATTTTTGGAAGTGCACCCATAGACTGTAGTGTCATCTGACTAGATATTTACGTTACATGTATTTTTTTCTGATAGCAGACACAAATTTTGAAGCAAAGTAAACAATTTTTGGCATAGTTGCAGATGCACTTCAGGATGGCTACTAGACTAATCTAGAGTACTTAGGGTACAGTGGGTTTAGTAGGATATCTGTTGGATTACAATGAATTTGGGTCAGCACTGACAATGGGTGGATCTCAGAATCTCCATCACTCTTGGTAGGGATTCATCTCAGATCAACCCTACACCTAGCTTTATTTGAGGCTCTGATGTGAAATTGAGTGCCAAGCCTATTCCAGGATAAAACTACTTAAGCCACATAAGCTCTCCACAAATTCCTTTTATTTTAATATATAATTTTTAATTGTCTTACTCTTCTTCAGCACTGTTTTCAATGTCTCGTTCTTTGACTGGATGTGCTGGTAGTGTAATGGTTAATAAGCTGGAAACAGAATTTGGTGATCCAAGTTCAAATTACAAGTTTGATACGGTGACTTTTGCAAAAATATCTTTGGAAAAGGTATGAATTCACCTCTTCACAACTATGAGTTAAATAGCAAGGTTGACTGAAGAGGCAACCAGTCAAGAAGGAAAATCAATTTGAATAGAGGGATGGGATCTGTCAGGTTATCTTGGCCAAGATATACCACTGCTATGCTAGGATTACTGTACATATGGTGTCCTAATGACTAATGGATTACAGGACCTGTCAGAAGACCAGGTGCCCTAGCAAGCTTTGAGAACTCAGTTTTCCCTACTATTTTACTTGATGGTGGATTCATGTCAAGAGCAATAGTGTGAATTGAATAGAACAGCATGAAACAGAATTTGAACTCAGCCTCCTTATTTTATTTCACATGCCAATAACTTTTTTATCCGTGACTTCTTATTTTGCACATAAAGCCAGTTAGATATTTTTGTTTATATATTTGTATAAAATATCTATCTAGAGCAGTGTTTTAACCAGGGGTGTAATGTTGATTCCTAGTGGGTGTGAGGATACAGAATCATTAGGGTTGGTTTATTAAGGAAACTTTAGTGTAGTGTTGAAGATGACAGTGACATCAAGGAAGATCTCATCAATCTGAGACATTATCATGAAATCCAAATCTGATGGTTGCCTGGAGCAAATCTGGGCTTCTCAGTTGGAAATGTATCCTGTACTGGCAAAAAAAGCTCTTGCCTTTCGTTACTACATATATGTGTGAAACTGGATTTTCCTGTCTGTTTCATATCAAAACCAGAAATCGACTGGATCTCCAACACGATATGCTAATAGCATTCAGCCCCAAGACACCAAGGTCTGATGTTTTCATAAACAGAAAACAACAGCAACAAAGTCACTGAGTTTGTTGCTCAACTATAATCACACACAACACACCATGCATAGTACAAGCACATGTTACCGTAATTTTATTTTTTTGTTCATATGAACTTTGATTTTTAATTAGTCATTTTCTTGTTGCCATAGTAGGCACAAAAATTCAACCACACTATTATCTGAGTTGCATGCAGTGGCTGTACAAACATTTTGTTTGACAAATGAAATCACCTACATACAGAGTGCTAAAGGTTACCTTGATTTCAGTTATGTAAATAAAAAGTAAAGAAACAGTGGTGACTTTATTACACATGAGATCAATATTATTTTTCATCAGTCCTAAAAAGGGGTCAAAATATTGGACTGAAATAAAATGTAAAGTTAAAATTTGAAAAATTCAAGTTTCATGTTCTTCATTAGCCTGCTTATATTATCATTTTAGTGATACTACCCCCACTTCATGACATCTTTATTCTGAAATTCACTGTAATCCAACTGATGTCCTACTAAACCCACTGTACCTTAAGTACTCTAGATTAGTTTAGTGGCCAATCTGAAGTGCATCTGCAACCATGCTGAAAAATGTTTACCTTGCTTCAAAATTTGTGTCTGCTATCAGAAAAAATACATGTAAAGTAAATATCTCATCAGATGACACTACAGTCTATGGGTGCACTTCCAAAAATTTAGATGACCAGAGCTTGGCAGTTGATCTCCTATTTGACTGAGCTCCAACAATCCTATGGTGGCAAAATTGACTTGTAATTTTCAATAAGCCAGTAACTTTCAATTCCACAAAAACCAAACTAGTAACCGTTTAGAAAATGAGTTGGGCTGACAACATATCTACACCACCTGGTATTTTAAGAAAGAACAACAAATAATATTGCAGCTGTTTCTGAAAAAATTAACTGTGAAAGAGATACACCATTTTATTTGTTTAGAAAAATATGCACCCTCCTTTAATCAAAAGCACTATTTGAGCTTTTTTTGATCAGGGGGCCCTATATGGCCAAGAGATCAAGGCAAGTCAGATCCTACCGGAGGGCACATATTTTTCTAACAAAATTTCTCGGATATTCAGGCCAGTAGATGGAAATAAATAAATATACTGTTTAATAAATAAAAACAGCATTTACTCAAATAATGTTTAAACAAATAAATGAAAAAAATCTGTCAGATTAAATCTATTTCCTAAAAATCTGTCTTTGTTTGCATATACAAAACAGAAAATATTACTGATGTGTATCAAATACATATGTTGGTACAATTAAATTATTTCCTTCAATCTTGGAAAAAAATTCTTCTACAACAAGGACTCAGAGATGCTTTTGAACTCTATCAAGACTGGAAAGTGAGGACTGGGCAGCTTCCACCCAAATATGACAACAGTATTTCATTTTCAGTCTGATTTGGCTCTTATAAAGGTAGATGATAGCATGAGGAGTCAGGTACTTACTGGAGCGGTACAGAGATCCGACAATTTTACCTGCATCTTTAGCAATTGATCATATGTATGAGTTTCACATGAGGTCAGGTATGAGTTTAAGGCTCAATAGTCTCTCAAGTCACAGTGCCTCCCTAAGGGGACAACTATTCATCATGACTGGTGGTATTAAAATATTTCTAGCCTATCAATAACAACTGTTTCAAAAATAGGACAATGAGTATTGGTTTAATAATGATATTTCAGGATGGGAAAACTGCTTATAAAAATTGTAGTAAACATGTAACTATTATTTTTAAGATCATTTTTCATTTAATTTCTTTTGATGTGACTCACAAATTTGTTGCTTTGTAGACTTCTTGGTAAGATTTTTAATTAGAAGTAGAATGATTCTGTTAGCAAAAGTAGGTATTAAAATCAAGAATATTCAAGTGCAATTGAATTTCTTCCAATCTTTTCAATGTGTAAAAACAAAGCCTCATAGACACTGCTTTCTTGAAAGTATTGTGTCATTATTAATCTAAAGATCTCATCTAAAGCTAATATAAATTAATAACACTCACATTGATTTAGACCTGCTTAAACTCATCAATTTAAACAAAACATGTTTTATTTTCTCTGTCACCCTGATGAGAAGTTTCTGTGAAACTTTTAATTACATGAAGTAATAAAAATTTAAATACCTAAGTGTTTTAACAGAGAATGGAAAAGGAGACATCAAAATACGAAGTCATTTATTTTATTAACAATATGTGTCATTTTTAAACAACTTTCAAGATACTTTTTCAATTTCATTTTTTTTCCAAAATTATCATTTCTCATTTTTAAAGATATCTATAAATTTTTTATGAATGAAAAATAGTTTGAAAATAAATCTTTGAATGTAAGAGTAAATCAAAAAAAAATAAAGAATGAACTCTAAGGAAAGCATTTATTAATATAATTTTATTTTATTTTATAGAATAATTTTGCTAATAACAGAATACAAAGTAAAAGTAACATTAATTTTAATTGTAATATTAGCCATTTCTTTATAAGGAAACATTTTACATTCATTCACTGAGCAGCCAGTGTTGCTTTCAGTTCAAATTTGTAAAATCTTTCTCTGAAAACAATTTTTTAGGAAAATAGGTTTCTCAAGTCCAGTAGCTCTTATCATTCTTTCCAATATTCATGAGGACTTCCTTCTTAACATTTTATTTGAAGTAGTGTAGAATGTCAACATCTTTATTATGTCATTATTTTTTCTTTGAATTATGCGATATCCATTCTAATTGTCACTGCTATTGGTAGTCCTCAAGTGATGTGGTTTCTGTTATTTGGTACAGTTCTTTGTGCCAGTCCACAATGTTTGGAGAATGATGGTTCTCACTAAGACCTACAGGATTTACTTTTCAAATCCATTTTTAACCATTGATCTGCAGTTGTATACAGATGACAGTTTAGATATTTATGTTATGGCATCAGCCATATGATGTCTCCAGAAGGAATAAAATTGAATGGAGATAAAAGAACAAGCTGGTTTGGGTGTAAATAATGATACATGAGTATGTGCATCTACTAGTAGATAAATAAAAAAAATATATCTAAAAGCTCAGGCGGCACGGTGGAGTAATGGATAGCGGCTTGGACTGAGAGCTGAGTTCGAATTCCAGTCAAATCCATTACATTCACTTATATGCTAATACCCTTGGGAAAGGTATGAATCCTCTTCTCCCCCCAATTATGGGTAATTAGCAGAACAGAGTGGGTTCTATAGCCTTGGATGGCAACTGGTCTACCACAGAAAGAAATGGCAACCTACAGTGGGAAAAAATCTGCCTCGTCAGTCATGTATCAAAAGATACGTAATCGTCTAAGTATGTATCGTGTATGTCACATAACTGATTTAAAAGCTCAACATCAAAATAGACATTTGATTAATGCTACTGTTCAACTTAATTCTTTCTTCTTTTATTTTTTTCAATTTTTTTTTTTTTTTTACACAGCATTGCTTTAAAAGAAACTCAGGATTGTAATTATAAGGTTTTGAGAATATGTAAATTCTTCATGTCAAAATGAAAAAGTTCCAATAAAAAGAAAACACCAAAATCTTACATTTCTTCTCGATCACTGTTAGAATCCAATTCCTTTGATCGGCTTTGTGAGAGGTGATCATTTTTCACAACCATGCTGTTATACAAAAAGAAAAGAGAAGAAACATTAAGTAATCAATCAGAATTAAGAATGCAATGACTAAGGATTTCTATGAAATAAGATCAGCAAAATTAATAGAAGACACAGACAAAGGACAATGGTCAAATTATTCTTGAGTTGGTGTATAAATAGCATAGTGGTTATCAGCGCAGGGAGTGAAACTGGCATACAGAGTTCAAATTCCAGCTGAGATCGTTGTGCTCACATTTGTATAAATACCTTTGGGGAAAGTATGAACTCTTCTTTCTTCCTCACAGTGATGGGTTAAATAGCAGGGCAGACTGGGTTCTCTAGACTTAACTGGCAACCAGTCTAGAAGAAAATACTGAATTCAAAACCTGTGATGGCTGACCCTCAGTCAGCAGGATGGCAATGTTTAATGGCTAAACCAGCAAAAATGCTATGATCAGTGGATCTGAATTGATTGATTGATTTGTTTAACCACATATCAACTCCTTATGGGTCATTTAATGCTGAAATTTAATTTTCTTGGGATCTTTGAAGTAATAAAAATATGATATGTTATTCTGCTTCCACAATTGGATACATGGTAGATGATGCTTAGGTTTTGTGCATATACAGGTTTGCAGTGACAAGCAGAAGTTTGGTGATGTCAAGATGAACTTCTTTATTGTATACCCATAAAACTCAAATATGTTGGAATAAAAATGTGTTTATTTTTTTTTTTTTTTTTTAAGAATATTTTGTGCTTTGGACCGACCTAAACTTTTTTTGGGGGTGTAAAAATACTCTTAGATGCCTAATACAAGAGGGGTATTAATTGGGTGGGTAAAATTTTTTTTGTCAATTTTTAATAAACGGGGGTTTTAATGAAAGAGGCGATTGGAAAATCATTTAAAGGGTTAAAAATTGATAAATTAATAAACAGCGTGTTCTTAATAAATTCAATCTTTTTATCCAATACAAAGCCTAAGAGCCACTCAATGTAGAGATTTACTGAATGAGTTTGTTGAAAGTAGATAATGGTTGACATTAAACTTGAAAAGGTTAAGATTGTAGTGAATGGGGAAGCATCCTCTCAGGAGTCTCTTCCACAAAGTAGGGTGTTTGGAAGATTTCCTAAAAAGAAAATAAATATCCTCCCACCATCTATTAAGTGCCTACAAACAAAGTTCTAAGATAGTTAATCCAACTAAGTAATGTTTAAGTGCAACATTAACTGTTTTTTATATGAATTGCTGTTAAAATCCAAAATTTTTTTAAACTATCATATTTGTTATTGTTTTGGTCATAATGTTTTTTATGTACCCTTCTTTAGCTCTCTTCAAGTGAAATAGTGTATGGTGCAGTGTCTATTCTTGGTTAGCTTTGCTTACTATACAGTCTCATGCTTACCTGGTGCTTTCAGTTGTGTAGAATGGTAAAAAAAAAAAAAAAATATATATATAAAAACAACAAATTCTGCACTAGACAAAAATCAACTGAAAATATCTGTGAAGTGTTTTAACAGAGGACAGAAATTGCGATACCAAAATCTGAAGGTACATTGGGATAGTGAAAGTAGCCTTCCCAAAGGTAAGCAAGCATTAAGAAACAGGAAAATTTCAGTGGAAACAAAGAAAAAGAGTACTGAACTGTTATGTAATATCAGTCCTTCTATATGACAGTAAATACTTGACAATCTCCTCAAAGATGAAGAAGAGATTTGAAGCAACAGAAATGTAGCTCTACAGAAAGATGCTGAGAATACAATCAACTGAACATGTAAGCAACAAGTTTTAGAGAAAATGAAAGCCAAGGATAATTGTACTTAACACCAGAAAAGTTAAAATTTCAAGGGCACATAATGAGGAAGGAGGGCTTAGAAAATTTGATACTCACAGGACAGATTGACAGCAAGAGGGATAGAGGAAAACCTTTGCATAAACTATTTAGTGAGTTTGAGTAAATGGCGGGTGGAACATGGTTTATGAGAAATGACAAAAGTACAAAATTTATTAAGAGCTACAAAGGAAATTGTGAAGAGCTATGATTGCCAACATCCTGAAGGGACATGACACATAGAAGAAGTCAGTAGAGGAGTAAGTTCATAAGAGAAATGCTGTATAAGCTGATCAGCAAGAAATTATGAAAATTATTTCTTCATAGTGTAAGTAAGAGAGTTTTGTTTGAACCACAATCCTTGTGACACTCAGTTTCAATGCAAACCACTGAACTATCTTTCTTATATTTTTTCCATGCAAGTGTTGTTCACAAGACATGAGTATACCTGCCTACTTGCTCACTAACACCAATCTAACAAAATTCTCAGTATGTTATCTCTTGATAAAATGTGCCCACATTGTGAAGATAGCTAATAAAAATCCACCTTCTACCTTAACATTGCTGAAAATTAGAAAAAAAAAAAACCCAGAGAAAAAGAAAAGAGAAAAAGATTTGGAATGGTTAGATGAAGAAAAAAGAAAGATCACAATAAACAAGTAGACACAATCACAGATTACCATAATTGAACCAAAGTAGTTGACATAAACTTGCTGGAGGAGAAGGCGAATGAAAAGATATTTCTCGTTGTATTCACAACAACCGCTGACAGAATACATTGAATGAATGCTGGCAAAACCTCTTTGCATGTATTTCTCTCTTTACTGCTCTTTCCATTCTGGATGATTTAATCACATGATCTCATGCATATGCTTCAAGAAGTTCTTTATATAATATATGCAAGTATGCTACCCCCAAGGATATGACGGTCACTCTCGTTGCTTTATAACAAAAGAAAGAGAAATAAATAAAAATAGAAAGAAAAAATATCACTTCTAATTGCATTATTATCAAGATTTTGCAGGAAGCAATCATGAGTTTTGGCTAAGATTCACAACAGATCTGACTTGCAAAGAGTCTATGACCAGCAGCTTGTCAATGAGATGGCAACATTAAGCATGCTCTAAATAACAATCAACCAGCTGTTGCACATATACATGTGTGCATATGCACTTGTAACAATACCTTTGAACAGAGAGAAATGAACAGTCTTGGCTGAAGAAGCTTTGTGTAGATTGGAACAGAATAAATTGCTTAAAAAAATAAGAATAAAAAGATTTTTTTAATCAAAACTTGCTTTCCTGAATATTATGTGAATATGGCTATTCAGGATCTGCCAATATTTTTTTTATTGCCAAATCCCCGTCTTTCTTAGAGTGAAAAGTGTCATGAGTTTGTGTGTATAATTCCAAGTTGAATTAATTCCTATCAAGAATTTGGGTATCAGATTTCAGATTGCAAAAAGAACTGGGTAAGATTGGCAACACTGTATTCTGGGCATAAAATACACATGTATAATTTGAATACTTTCAAAAAAAATAATATTCAACTAATATCATCATTCTTATATTTTCACATTAATTTGATTTGTAATCCTAATAATTTATAATCATATAATTCTGGGGTGATCAGGAAACTAGAGTATCAAGCATAGACATTTAGATATTAGTCTAGTACCTGTAACCTTTAGAAATGTTGAAACAGACAGATATCATCTTTTATGAATTCATGTAAGGCTAATTTTTTTCTTACAGAACAAAACAGCTGAGCCCATACAGTTAACATATGGTGATTTTCTAAGTGTAGCTTAAGTATGGGGCACCCAGTGAGGGTCCAACTCACTACTCAGTTTTAATTGTTCTAACAAGACAAGCTTGCTGACCATTATACCACATAGAAGTGCCCCAATGATTTTGTAAACAGATGTGGCACAAGGCTGAAAGTATTGAGGATTGAACTCACTGCTCAGTCATAATTGCTCTAGTATGAAAATCTTGCTAACCATTACACCATGTTGAAGTTCCCAAATACAGTTAACATATGGCTATTTTTCAGCACACCCATGTTGCTACTGAATATGAGACAAGCTCAAGGTTTAAAGTGGGTTTACCAGCAATACAATGGAAAAATTGCCCAAACCCCATTGGCACTTCCTCTTTTGGTGATGCCATCCTGGGGCTGGAGTTTAATATTTTTTAAATTTGCCCAGTGGTACCAGGTAAGTATAAATGATTTTCTAAGTGTAGCTTGGGTGTGGCACAAGGCTGACAGTGTGGAGCACCCAGTGAGGATTGAACTCATTACTCTGTCATAATTGATCCAGCAAAGCAAGCTTGCTAACCATTGCATGTTGCAGTGCCTCAAATACAGTTAATATATGAATGGTTTACTATTGGACTTTTATATATATTACTACAAATGCTGTTTACAACACAAGCAGTAACATTTAATTTTCATAATAGTTTTTAAATATATTTAATAAATATTTTATCCATGTTTATTTTTAAATCAAATTTTTAAAATTGTTATAGATAAGCAATGTTTCTGTTGATAAAGTTTTTTTTCTTTGAAATTCATTGTTTATATAAAAAGAATTTACATACACTGTATAAAAATCCATTGGTAAGTTAGTAGAAAAGATATTGGTGTGTTTATATTTAGAGTTTTTTTTTTTTTTAAATCAATTCACACCAAGCAAGGTGACAAAGCCACTAAGATGCAAGGGGCTACTGGGAGTGAAAGAGAATGAAAAAGACTGAAAAAGCAACCAGAAACCCAGTCTTAAACATGAAACAAGGGATAAACTTCTACTCCTTTTCAAAAGGTCAGAGAGGACTGTAAACTGGATGATAAGCAAACCTCTCTACAAAAATGTAAAATAAAGGAAATTTTAGCTTCTAAAAATAACTTTTTTTTTTGATCGAAGGGAACATATGGTAAATAGTTTTAAAATCATTAAAATTTCTAGATAGAATTCTATAGTTTTAGGCTCAGAAACATTACATAGAATCTCATTTTCTGCAGCATCCATTATTGTTGTCTACCATTTTAGATGAACAAAAATTAGTCAAATTGAGCAAATATTTTGGAGCAAACATGGACCTTCATGCCTGCAAAAAACTGAGTGTCAAAAGTATGGTTTTTTTCCCATGACACCACTTTTATTATAACTACCTTCACTTTTCAGCAATTTTTATTGCTTCAAAAGTGATGATTAGAATTGTAATAAAACCTAAACACATGAAAGTGAATTTATGTGAGTTACATATGATATCCATTTTAGCTGTTGCTGCTATTGATGAAAGTCATCAATTGACATGGTTTCCACAAGGTTTGAAGAAGGATGGCCTTCACTGAGACCTACAGGTTTATTATTGTCAAAACCATTTTTAACCATTGATCTAAGAAAATGGTTGTATACAGCTGACAGTTTAGATATTTCTGAATGAGTTTGGCATCATGCATGACATTCACATGAAAGTCTCAATCTGACAAGGCTATTTAGGAAAATCTTCAGTATAAGTATTTAAAGTTAATGCTTTGGTTTTATAGCAATTTGCAGTGTTAGGCATAACTATCCATAGTATAGCTTATTTTGTATTCAATTTCCTTATCTCCTAGAGCTGACCTTGTATAGGTATCTGAAGTATTAGGTATTTACTAAATCCACATCCTCAATTTTTATGATGGATTCAGGGTACGTGCTATCACTGCTTTCGTTCCAATTCCAGATCATTGTTTCTGTTTCTTAGAACACTTGGTAGAGGATTTTGATTTTGTTTTTTGTTCAAGCTTATTCTTATCCCACCTATGAACACCTATGGCACCAGCATACCCCCCTCATTATCAATACACTTGACTTGGAAGGGAATCAAGATTACTGTCTTAGTAGTCCAACAGAAGAGCATGTGTTCATACATATACAGTAAGGTCTCCTCTGCTGGATGCTAAACTAGATCAAGGCTGCACAACCAGTTTTCAAAATATTCACAATGGCTGATTACATTCTGAATTAACCTTTGTGTGTGTGTGTGTGTGTGTGTGTGTGGCTGAGTGGTTAGAACATTCACTTTCCAACAATAGGGTTTGAATTTTACCACGGTCAATTTATCAGGAATGTGACTTCTTGATGTTACTGGTATGGAGATGTGGTCATTGCATGTATCGCTTTTGGAAAATGCTTGGGAACCTTACCACAGGGTTGACCCAACCCAAACTGTATACTGGAATTCTAGCATTTCCCACCAAAATACTAAGGTGTAGTCAACAACATTTTGTCTACTGATAACACCCAGCTTTTAATAATGACTGAAACAATCAAAAGTTGCTAAACAATGCAAAACATGAATTTAGACAGTTTATCCACAATATGATTCAGATGGACATCTTATTTGAAAAACACAATAAAAAAATTAAACTTTTTGTTTAATATAACAAAATATGTTTAACTTTCTCTCTCTCTCTCTCTCTATATATATATATATATATATACACACACACACACACACACACACATAGTAGACAAATGAAAGAAATTTGAAAAAGATATTATATATTACTAGTCCATTAAGGAACATCTTTGTAGCATAATGGTTAGTGAGCTTGTCTTGTTTGATCAGTTACACTGGGTCATGAGTTAGAGACTTACTGAGTACCCTATACTTGTGGTCTTGTGTCACATTTAAGCTATGCTTAATAAAAGACAATCTTATAAGAACAATAGACAAAATAGAAGCATAATGAGAAAGATGTTAGAAATCAGAATTTTAGGACACACCTGCATCCTTTCTCAATGAAAAATAAACACAAATATATGAGATACATATACGTATATTATAAATTAATTGATTTAAAATATGGTTTTTTGGCTACACAGTAATAACCATGTTTTAAAAGCTAAAAAGTTTAAATTTAATTAAAAGCATTAGTTCTGTTTCATCTTCAAGCAAATATTGGAATATACATATACACACACACACATATATATATATATATATATATATATATATATATATATATATATATATATATATATGTGACAGAGAGAGAGAGTCTGAGAAACACACACACATGTATATTTTTGTTTTAGTGAAATTGGAGTAGATTTGAATAGCAAAATTAAATCAGAGCATTTTGTTTACTGCTGGGGAAATCTCATCAAGAGCAGAAGTTGTATCCATTGAATCTGGGTCATCATGAGACAATGGAAATGGTCGAAATAATTTTTATAAATTAAAAATTGAAATAGAGCTGAGTAAGCTAGAAGGAATTTTGGAATTCACATGATTTTGGTTGAAGCAGCCAGAGCCCCGTGATAATCACGTGCGAAGTAGTAGGGCCGAGGGTCAGTTATAATCAGCTGGGTTTATCTATACAAACGCATAGTTATGCTGAAAAAGGCAGACTGGAGCAAATTCTTGGAGAGAATTGGCCTGGCAATTCTTTGTTTTATTTAAGTATAGTCTTTTACACAGACACACTAAAGGTACTAAAAAAAAAAATTCATAAAATAGAACAGGTTAACTTCATGACACATCACTAAACCTAATTATATATATATATTTATATATATATTTATTTGCATGGATGTGAGTTTGTGATCCTGGTTTTTCATGCCCTTTGTGCTCATCAAACAACTGTCTGACGATCACAAAGTGGGTGAAAACCAGGGTCACAAACTCGCACCAACACAACTAAATATGTTAACTGTATCACTGATATTGAGCACTTTCCAATAAGCACTGCACATATATAATACACATAGGAATTGAATATGCTCCTGAAACATTTATTTCACTTTTTCTTCTCTGGGGAGGAAGTTTGAGTTTGTAAACAGTGACTATTATGGCTAATAATGCAAGACTCTTCAGTACATTGAATCAAGTTCTCTCAGTCACTGTGTGTTTATCTAAAAAATAAATATGCTTGAATTCACTTTCATCCCTGCTGTGCACCAACAGCTTAGTGGTAGAATTGCCAATTCAGTCAGGTTTCGATCCTAGCTAGAGGCAACCAGACGTCTAGCCGCACTGTGATACAGCGAAACAGTCAATACCTCATCTCAGAGATATAGACCATGTATATATATATATATGTATATATATATATATATATATATATATATGGTCTATATCTCTGAGATGAGGTATTATGATTATTTACATTATTCACATTATTTGGACTTTGGACTGTTATGCTATATACACAACATATGCTTCTAGAGGGCCTTGTGCCCTCGAGGGCATCTGTATATGAATTTCTAATGTCAGTGATTTGAATTTCAAACCAAACCCATTATTTCAGGTAGATTGTTCTAATTCCATGTGCCATGCCTTATTTCCCTTTAAGTCAATTCTCCAAGTTTTCTGCTGTAGTCTGCTATTGAACTCACAACTCTGAGCCTAGTTACTGGATCTAATCAACACCTTAGAGGACATTTGTGTATGGATGAGATTATAAACCTAATGCAACTGTTTTTACCAGCACTCATATTGCAATTTTTCTGTTATTATTATTGCATATTTTTTACTTGAGCTTATATTCCAATTTTGTGTTGTTATTTATTGCTTTTCTCTAGCACTTCTTATTACTGGTTTCCATATTGTATTCATTTCTATGCTTGGTCAGCTCAGGGTATTTTTGTGGCCTAGCATATGTGTTGATTCCTTAAGTTTTAATATTTTCCAGTGATTTTCTCTGTGTATTATTTCAACCTCATCCCACAGGGGTTGGTGATCTCCCTTTTTCCTCCATATGTCATCAGCTATGGCTGATTTTTCTAATTCTTCTCATATTTTCTGCTTTATGATGTTCTTGCAGTCTTATCTTAAGGTGGTGGCCTGTTTCTCCTTTATATTTCTTACCACAGCTGCACAGGATGACGTACACATAATCCTTAATCATGTTCTCCTCTATGGTGAGTTTTAATGGAAGCAGGGTCTGCAAAGTGTTGAACCACTTTTGAAGGTTGTCCTGAAGTTATATGGACCACAGATATTTTGTATATTCTCTGATGATCCCTTCACATAGGGGAGGCAGACTGAAGCTGTTTTCTGAGTGTTGTTATCCTCTTGTACTCTTCTATCCCACTTTGTCAGAGCTGCTGTCATGTACCCGGGGTACTTGTTACATTGTAGGGTATTACTTATACTGACCATTTCTTGTTCATATATCTCTGGGTCGCAGCATATGACTTTTGCTTGATATTGTAAGCAGTGGATGATCCCTTTTTTTACACTGTATGGGTGGTGGGAGTTGAAGTTGAGGTATTGTTTGATGAATGTTCGCTTGTGGTATACAGATGTCTTGAATCCATGCTCTGTTTGAGATATTAGTAAATCCAGGAAGGTAAGTTTGTTGTTGATTTCTCTCTCCATTGTGATCTGCATTGATTACCTTATTGAATTCACATGGTCCAGTAGTAGCTAGACTTCTTCCTGATGTGGCCAGAGTATGAAGATGTTATCTACATATCTCAGCAATAGGGTTGGTTTTAGTGATGTAGTTTTAATGCTATTTCCTCAAAGTATTCCATATATAGGTTTGCCATTGCTGGTGATAATGGTGAGCCCATTGCTAAGCCCTCATCCTGTTGATACATGCCTGATCCCATTCCAAAGTGTGTTGTTTGAGTACAGAAAGTCAGCATCTCCATCTATTGATATACTGGTTGATTCTCCTAGGGATGAGTCCAAAGGTAGTTTGTCCATGACTACCAAGAGTGTCTCCTCTCTGGGTACCTTGGTAAACAAACTCACCATGTCCAGGCTCATCATTCGGCTAGATTTGATGGGAGCATCTTAAATATTTCCATGAAGTGAGAAGAGTTCCGGACATACAATGGTGACTTTCCTATTAATGGGTCAATTATATTTACTAGGAAGTGACTCAGAGGGTGGCACAGAGCCTTGGCAGCTAACAATTGGCCTGCGTGGAATACCGGCTTTGTGAATTTTTGGGAGACTGTATATGTGAGGTAACTTGGTGTAACACTGTAGCAACTTCTTGTATGTCTTAGGTGTGAAATGGTCCTTGTTCTTGATCAGGATCTGTGACAGTTTCTGTTCCGTTTTCATTGTAGGATCTTTCTTTACTTTGCTTTAGCTACCATTCGCAATGAGGTCTTCAAATTTTTCTGTATATGCTGTTTTGTCCATCATTATAGTTGCATCACCTTTGTCAGCTGGTAGTATGATGATGTGTTCATTCCTCTATAGGGTTCCGACTGAGCCTGAGAGAAGTTCAAGGCTATTTCCTTGATTCAAGCAACATGTCCACGTAAGGTATCCACCTGATAGTTGTGGCAAAGTTGAACCCTTGTTTAGTACTAACTCCTCAGAGGCACTCAGCTGGTATTAGCAGATGCTGATTACTGCTTTCAATGGTGGGTGATGGACCTTGTGTGTCACCTGATCTTTCAATCTACTTAATCTTTGTACTTGGCAGGCCTTGACTTCATCAAATTCATATCTGAAGGATCTATGCAGGTTGTGATATAAAAACTTAAGGAATTAGCACATATACTAGGCCACAAAAATCTCCTCAGCTGATCAAGCATAAAAATGAATACAATATGGGAACCATTAATAAGGAGTGCTAGAAAAAATGCAATGAATAACAACACAAAATTGCAATATAAGCTCTGGTAAAAATTATGCAATAATAATAATGGAAAAATTGCAATATAAGCACTGGTAAAAACGGTTGCTGAGACATTTGGTTTGTAAGTCCCAGAAATTCATACATAAATCTCCTCAAGGTCATATGACCCAGTGGATAAAGGTGTTGGTTAGATCCAGTAACTAGACCCAAAGAGGTGTGAGTTCAATACTAGTTTTTGGTTCACCACTGCTACAGCAGTGGTGAAACAAGGGAAATAACTGAGGCATCTGGAAGAGGCATGGCATATAGAATTAGAACAATTTACCCTGGTGGATGAAATAAAGGGTTTGGTTTGAAATTCCAATCACCTGAAGAATCCCAGATCGTACGACGACTGAAACATTAAGGATATAGCAATGAAGATGTGGATAACAGTCCGAATAATGTAAATATGAGGGTGGGATGAAAAGTTCATAAACTGACTATGAAGAAATGATGCTAGAGCTGTGAAATCTTACATAGATTAATTTCAACACTTATTAATAACAGCATTATTTCCAGTTAAAGTAACATGTGACTGTCCAAAATATACTTAAAAGTAAATAGTTGCGACTAATGAACAAAATTTAGCATCATGGTGTGATCAAGTAGCTGCAGACATTCATGGTGACATGGTTGCTACATTAGGGAATGATGCTCCAGATTTATCAACAGTGATCCTGAATTTAGGAGGATAAGGGAGAGTCTTGAAGATGACCCAAAGACTGGACATCCTGCAACTGTCACCACCGAGAAAAACATTTGATTATAAATCAAATAGCTGATTTTATTAGCATATCTTGTGAGATTTAAGAATATTCTGCACAATGAACTTGGCATGATGAAGGTTTCTGCTTGATGGGTGCCACATCTTCTGACACTTGCTCAAAAGCGCACCAGGTTGATAACATCATGGGAAAATCTGAGGCAGATTGAGCTGGTTTCCTAACTTAGGATAACTGTTGAATTCATCACTTTGAGTGAGAGGCAAAGAGACAGTCTCTGCAGTGCAACCACCCCTTCTCATATACAGAAAAATTTGAAGACCTCATTGCGAATGGTAGCTAAAGCAAAGTAGCTCACCAGAAACCTTCATCATGCCAAGTTCATTGGTTGCAGATGAGAAGGGGTTTCATCTGCAGGGAAGGTGATGGTTTTAGTTTTCTGGGAGGCAAAAGCCATTGTGTTTACTGACTAGCTTCAGAAGGAACACGCTATCAATGGAGAGTACTCTGCCAACCTGATGAGGCAGTTACTAAAGACTATCAAAACCAAACACCCAGGGAAACTGACAAAAGGGGACATATTTCATCAGTACAATGCTCCATCAAATGTCCTTGCTTTCAATGGCTGCTGCCCATGACTGTGGCTTTGAACTGGTTGATCACCTTCTCTATTCTCCGGATTTGATTTTCATCTGTTACTCATGAAAAAAAAAAAAAACAACAACACATGGCTGGAAAGGTGTATTGCAGTAATGATGATATATCTGCTGCTGATGAATTTTTGACCAACAGTATGAAGGCTTCTTCACCAATAGGATTCAATACAACACTGATTGAAAATAAACCTAATTTGATCACATTCACTGAAAGTATCTTTGTCAGCCTATTTGCTTTTCAGTTGACCCATATATATATATATATATATATATATATATATATATATATATACACACTGCGTGCCAAATTATTATCGAGATAACTTTTTTTCTAATATTTCAAAAACCGTCCAATCAATTCACACAATGTTGGCAATACTGGCTTGTGCAATCACTGAACTTTTTGTACTGATCTGTGCAATATAACAAACAGGCGCCATATTTGTTATTAGCGCGGTGATTTGAGCGTGCCAAATTATTAGAAAGGTTTAGTAAAATTCCCAGAATTGAGCAAACAAAACGTTTATTAATGTTGCACGTGAATGTTTATGATCAAAAGAAGGTAATAAATAAGATAATCAAACAAATAATGACAGATACAAACAAAGGCACAGTTTTAAACAAATTAATAGGGAATGTGCTTTCCCTGTTTTGAAATTATTTGAATTAGTCAACGATCCATAGAATTTGTTAATTGTAGGATGTCATCTGCTGTAATGCCGCGAGATATGTCGAGAATTGCTTCCCACAACTTAGTGTTGCTCCTCAGTTGTTGTCCGTTGGTGTACAGTCTTCGCTTCATGATGCTCCAAAGGTTTTCGATTGGGTTCAAATCTGGAGAATTTGCTGGCCACTTCATTTTTCGAGGTCCATCGAAGCCTGTTTCAAATATTCAGTAGTCTTGTGAGCAGCATGTGAGGGAGCATTATCTTGCATAAAAACAATGGCCCTTCTGAAGGCAAATCTTTGCCTTTTCATCCACGGTTCAAGATGCTCCTTCATAAATGATATGTATGCATCAGCAGTCATTTTGACGCCATCTGGTACTCTCCATGGGCCCACTAATGTTTTTCCAATAATACCACCCCAGATCATTATGCCTCCACCGCCTTGTTGGCGTCTCAAACAATGGTGGTGATTCTGTCCATTCATTACCCAGCCTTTGCACCATCTATCTGGCCCACCAAGTGTTGCCCGAGTTTTGTCTGTGAACAAAGCTTTACAGAAGTCAATCTTCATATTGTCCTCGGCCCATTTCAATCGATTTTGAATGTGATTTCTCGGCAATGGAGGCTTCGATACAGGTTGGACTGTTCTTGCTATTTCCCTCAGATACCAACATCGAGTACTTTTAGACACAGTTGGATCCCCAATGCGATTGAAAATCTCTTGACTGGTAAGTCCAGGGTTGTTCGTGGCCTCTTGTTTAAGTCGTGACATGGGACGACGTGAAATAACCCTTGGCTTGCCTTTATCTGCCCTTTTGAGTACTTGTGTAGGGTCGGCGGTGAACTTTTTTACTGTTTGATGACACCTCCATATCATTTTTGAAATTTCTAGGGTAGATTTACCTTTTGAGAGTTCTGAGGTGATAGTTTTCTTTTCAGCATCACTTAAACTGCTTTTATGGCCCATCTTTTCACTAAATTCTTACACTTTTCTAATAATTTGGCATGCTCAAATCACTGTGTATATGTGTATGATATCTACACATAATATATATATATATATATATATATATATATATATGTGTGTGTATATATATATATATATATATATATATATATATATATATATATATATATATATATGAAAAAATTTAATAATTTTTCAAATGAAAAAAATATACACTTTTATGAAGGAAATATGTTTATAATTAAAAGAAGCATTCTAAATCTTTAATTTTGAACAAAACAAGGTTGCATATCATTACAAAGTATATAATTATGATTTTATTAGCATTCAGAAAGACATTTCTAATATTAATATGTGGTGGGGATGCTGAGAAGTTTCCCTGCTTAACGAAAGCAGGAATGATTTCTAGCCATGAGAACTATATTATTTCATACATGTACAAGTACACTTAGCACATTTTCTCTTACATTCCTTTGATCTTTCCTCCCAAAATTGGAGGAAGAGCTATGTTGTTACAATACTGATCTGTTATTGCTGTCACCTGTGAATTACTTGAAGACTCCATTTAAGATATAGCAACAGCAATCATTATTTACATGTAGACTATTGTCCCAATCTTTATTGTTATTATCATAATATTTTGGCTGTTGTGCCAACCTGGTCTTCATCAGGTAACTGTTGATCCAGGTAACCTTCAGTGAATTTTCAACTAAAGCCTTTAATTTAATCTATGGTAGTTGAGTGTTCTTGTTCTGCTCTCCGTGTCTAGGGATTTTTCCTCTAGTTCTTATTTAGTGCTGATCAGTTATTGTTCACCTCATTTCCACTGAGCCCCAGGAATTGAAGATGTAATGACTAAATAGTCAATGGAGCAAGATCTGTTGAATACTCAAACCCTACAAAAATTCATCTTGCTACCCCTGTGAGCAAAAAGAGAACATCTTTTTGCAGTTTCCCTTCATTGCTTTTCTTTCAACATTTGCTTTAACTCTGTGGTTATTACTGCTTAGAAGATATGGTTTTGGAAAAACAGCTTTTCTAAAATTTCTGGCACCCTTTATTCATGTGACAAGTGTTAGGGTGTTAATGCTGTGCATTGAAATACAGTGATTTAGCTGCTCCCAGACTACAAGCTTCTGAAATTTGTGAATACATTTGGGTGTTTTCAGCACAGCAAGTTAAAGTAATACCCTGCATTAACTATTATTCCATTCTGAAGATAGTGTACTTGTGTACTGTTCCTGCATAGACTTCTGTTTGGTTTGCAGACTATAATGGTTTAGCCATGTTTCATCAACTGTTACAAGTTGTTCCAAGAAAATTATCACTAGATTGTTGAAAATGGTACATAATCAATATGTTGGTGTCCACTTGATATTGCTTCTAATTGGCAAATAAACATTTTGGCTCCCACTCTTTTGACATCTTCTGCATACCCAGATGTACATCAATTATAAAATCAACACATTCACTGAATATCAAGTGTTTTTTAACAATTTGGTCAAGATTTTTTGATTGGCCAAAATTAGGTCATATATACAATCAACAATTTCATGAGTTGATATTGTTGAAGGCTGCCTTGATTATGTTACCACTTGAGTCTTAAAATCTCAATTTCTTTACAATTGAACATTTATCATCCAAGGTTTGTATCCTACACTTATAGATTTCCTTTGGAGTTTCTTTCTGCAGGAACAGAAAACTTCATTATCGTCCTGAGTTAATAATTTCACACTTTCCATTGCTATAAGGTTAGCCTGTTGTTGCAAAACAGAAATAATAATAATAAAAAAACTTTTGAATAATTTGTATTTAAATCACAGTTTTTCTGACAAATTCAAATCCAGCTTCCTACCTTCCCACCATTTTGGGGAGCCTTCATTAAACTGCACCAAAATGACCTCAAATCACTTGGCTGTAGGTACAAGTATATCAAGTACTAAAAACACTTGACCAACATCCTAATTTTTGGAGTCAAGCTGATCCCAACAGATCACATAAAAAGGCAAAATACAAGAAAATAAAGCCAGTAGAGAAAGGACTCTTGAAGCAGTCACATCATAGGGGTATTATGCTACCTCTCCTTTACTCTTTGGCCAGCACATTCCTTTTAACTCCGGCAACTGTTTTAAAAAGTTTTAAAATTCTTATCATCACTCTTGATTAACAGCTGTTAATTGCTCTATTTCTTTTACAATCCTTTTTTTCTAAGAAAACTTTCACACCAAATGATACAACAAATGCTTAGTCATAAAAAGAATTGGGTAGTTTTAAGATTTGTTTTTAATTTCTGTCTATTTTGCAGACAAATTCTTTTGTAAGTTGTTAGGGTGGGGGAGCATTTGTCAGAATAAAAAAAATATTTTTTTTATTTATCATTTTAGAAGGGGGTCCTGTTCATAATAACTTGTATATTTCCCTGGTGTACAAGTTCTCTTCTGCTGTATAATATTATCTTCATTTTTCTGTTTTTCTACTGACTTCATTATAAAATTCTCATCAATTCTTTTTCTTTCTTTATTCCAATTGCTTTTTATGGTAATTGTTCTGATGAACTTTTTGTTATGGTACCTAGACTTTATGAATTTAAGCACAGTACTAGATTATTGACAAGGTCTCATCAATTCACAGTTAAATTGGCTAGATGTATCTAAGTTCTATGATAAAATTGAATATTAAGCTGAAACCCCAGGGGTTCATCTTCCACAGTAGTATCTCTCCTTCAGGAGAGTGTCTGAGACAGCTTGGGAAATTTTTGCACAGTATTGCCCTTAAATCTACTTTAAACTGACCTTGTGTCACATCCAGTTGTGATGTGGGCACACTGAGAAATACAACTGTTCATAATATAAGTACAGTGACAAATCAATCACTGATGATGTTTTAAAGAGTATTTCTGTACTGTGTTTTTATTTACAACAAAATGTCATTGATAACTGAATGCTAGTAATTATATTACATCCATATTATTTAATTTCTGAGTGTTCTCTGTTTTACTGTTTGAGGACTCACAATAAGCTGAATACTCATTACCTCCATCTCACATGCATTTGCTTGTTTAGCGGCATATAAATTCCTTATGGGTCATTTAATGCCAAAATTTAATTTGCTTGGGAGCATTAGTAATTTTATTTACAAAAATATATTGCTGGTAATTTTTTTTTTTATAAAAAAGTATTGCTGGTATTTTTACTATAAAAGTGTATTTTTATACTTTCATAGTGTTTTGACACCAGTTTGGGGTAAACTATTTGCCAGTAGCGGGGACCCTAACAGGTGCTACCACCTTGGGCCAGGGTGGACCTGGGAACAACAGCAAATTTAAACGTGGTTCCATGCTACTGAAAATCTCCCAATTGCTGCTGGATGTAGTTTATTATCATACCAAGGACACTCCATCACATGTCAATGATATGAAACAAATTTAAGAACAAATGCAAGGATCATGAAAAGGATCCCTTTACAATATAGAAGAACATTTTTTTTCAGCTACTGTGACAAAGATAATGCTCAGATTTTGACTCTGGACAAGAACTTTTCAGCACCCCCATTGTACATAAAAGAAAATGTTAGTCAATTTTTTATTTTTTAGTATATTATTTCTAATGAATACTAGAACCTACAGTCATATTATGTGCTAATAACAACAATGACAGTGGTAGTTCTTGCTATGTGCAGTAAGTACTGTCTAAATGTACATATACACTGCTGCAAAAAAAATATTAATAATAGTAATAATAGCTGGAGATTGAAAAGAAACAGGTTCATCCATTCTTCATACTTACTTTGGAAGTAGGGAATTATCTCCCTTAGTACTTCTTCCACTACCTAGTCTAGAATCATGAAAAAAGAAAGAAAGAAAAAAAAGATAGCAGGCTTCAAATTTGCAAATCAGATTAAATTCATACTTTCAGCATACATACATGCAAACATACATTCTTATGTACACCAACCTACATAAAATGTGGTGAAAAATTCATTTTACATTTTTAAAAATAAAAATGGTCACTATTCAGATGACAGATAAAGAAAAATGTTTTTCTTGCAAAAATATTTTTAGGTTTTTGGTTGCAATAGAAAAGAATATAAAATAAGATTAAAGTTAACAGAAATACTTTTTTTAAATGAATAATGCGAAAGAAATGATGTCGTATTTTGCAGGCGGAATGTTGTAAAGTTTTTTCTAAGTTCATTTTCACTCAAATTTAGTTTGATTGGTATTTAAAAAAATACTCTGAATATTTTATTAGGGCTTTAAAAACAGACATTTTAAGAGTATATATGAATATATATCCAAATATGTAAAACAAAGGGGGACAAAAGAGCAAGAATAAGAAAAAAAAATGGCTCACTATAAAGTGGGAGGTCCAAGAAATATTAAAAAAAAAAAAAAAAAAAAAAAAGCTAACAGGCTATGCTCCCCCCTCTTTAGCGCTCAGTCAAACACAAAACATAAATATGTGCACAATGACTAAAAAAAAAAGAAAAGAAAAAAAAATGCTACCACTACATTTTTTTCTTCCCTTTTTAAGTCATTTTACACAATGTTTTGAGGATTAATAACTGGTCATCTCTTTTTTGGATCCACCACTTTACAGTAATTTTTTTCTTCTTTTTTTTTTTTAGTTATTTTGCACATATTTACATGTTTTATCCTCAAGTGAGCTCTGAAGAGAGAGGAGCAATAATCTGTCAGACATTTTTAGTTGTTATTTTTTTGGGCTCTCCCATTTTGCAGGGAGTAATTTTTTTCTTATCCTTGTTTTTCCTCCAGTTTAGTTTTATATATTTTTGTGTGTGTTTATATGTACTTTTAAAATGTCTGTTTTTAAGCCCGAATAAAACTTTGAATCCTCCTAGTCTGAAAATTGTAAAATCAATCCTTTTGCAATATGGAAACATCTGAAGAATGACCCAGAAAACAGATATAAACAGGAAATGAACAGAAATACTGCATTTTATTTGTATGATATTTATATTTGATGAAATAATAATAATAATGATGATGATGATGATATAAGCATGTACAATTATTCCAAAGCAACTTGATTTCATTTTAATGTATAATCCAGCAATAGATCATGAAATTCAATTACCATCATTTTTTGTGCCATCATATATATGCATTGTGCTGCATGTTAACCCTGTAGATTCTGCTGGAGAGCATTGGGGCTCAGCCTTCCTATGCTAAGTATGGCTTCTGTGGTTTTCATTGCAAATAAGTTTTAAGGGGGTGGGTGAAGTTAGCCTCATGCTGAAATGGCTTTAAATTCAAAGTTGTCCTTCTCCTAGACTAGTTGCCAGCCAAAGCTAGAGAGCCCAGTCTACTCTGCTATTAACCCTTAACTAGCAGAGAAGAGACAGATTCATACACTTCCTAGGGTATTTGTGCAAAAGCAACAACATTCACTGGAATTTGAAAATGTATTTCTGCACTGATAACTGCTGTATGCTACATGCACATCTATGCCATCATGGCAGGCCATGAACATAAGAGTTCTTCAGTTTGTTATAAATTATATGATCTAAATCTTCAAATGAAATGTGAACATGTGAATGACAAATTTAAGTCTTGGAGATGGAGGCTAATTTATTTTGCAATTTGGGGGAAGTTGTACAATAGATATTCTGAGCATAAATAATAATCTTTTTCAAATTACTTTTTTTGCTATATAATTTTTATATATCAGGGCTGGCCTGTATTAATCCCGAACCCACCAATTGAGGGTGGCTCAAGCCTGAATGGGGCCCCAAGCAATACTTTGTGACTCTTGAAAAAATGATATATAAAATTCACTATTTTTTATCCATAATACTGAATTCTAAAAATTCAACAAGAAAAATCTCAAGTTGATGTTAAAAATTGCCATAAAACATTGATTTATACAAGATGGAATGATCAATTATGACATGTCTCTAATTTGTATTTAGATACATTGTATTTATTTTCAATTTTTCTCTTTGAATTATTCACCTGTATTGTATATGATCCATTATTGTATATAATTAGGTTACAATAAAATTTGTATTTTATATGTATACTAACAGGAAAATTGAGATGTAGTAGAGGGTCCCTTGACACTTGCATTAGCCCTGTGTGTGTGTGTATATATATATATATATATATATATATATACACACACACACACATATATATATATATATATATATATATATATATACACTAGCATTTGTGATGTTGCTATACAATTATAGACTAAAATAAAATCAAGTTGTTATAATGTATTTATATTAATACTAATTTTCCAGTACAGTCTCCAAAAAAAATAACAGCAATATTTAAGTAATTTTGCAACTGTTTTGATTGTTTTTTCTTTGTAAGTAATTTAGGATTATTTAATCTACACAATTCTATTTTTGCATGTAAGAACAAATTCCATTTACATGCCAAAATAACCAAAGAAAGCTAAAAGGATTGATTGATTTGTTTTCTATGGCTTATCAACCCTTTGTGGGTTATTTAAAGCCACAATATATTTTGGATTGTAAGAATAATTCTTTTTGCTGTGAGTGAATATTGCACTAACAATTTTTGGTAGATAAAAATAATTTTTTCCAAATACAAGTCCTAATATTTAATCTGTATAGATGGTTTCATAGCTTTCCTAAGGGTATTGGCGCACAAGTAAAAGTAAAATGTAAAAGTAAAAAAAGTGAGTGGAATTTGAACTCAGCTCTATGATTTCTCAGTCTGAGCCGCTATCCATAACACCAGTTGCACATCCACAAGCTAACAGGAAATAAAAAAAACAAAATGCAATGTATTAGCAACTTGATCTCCCTGGGTTTACAAATAAGATGTTAATATCTTCTGTTACCATAATGAAATATCTTATTACCTAAAATTGGGCAGATAAGGATGCATTATATATATATATATATATATATATATATATATATATATATATATATGTATAGTACAGGTAATTGATCCATTGGTATATAATCTTGGTGGATCCTAGTAATATTAATTATTAAAACTGATCCACAGAGAGTTTGATGTATTTATTATAACAGAACTAGGCCTAAACTCAAAAAATATAATTAAAAAAATAACTGGCAATTTACTAATCACAACCAGTATTAACCTTTGGAAGGATTTATCAGACACCATTAAATGGTTCACTAACATGAGGAACAAGGATAAAGCAACATTCATTAAGTTTGATATAATTGGCTTCTATTCCTATATCACTAGGGACCTCCTGGTCAATAGTATCAACTTTGCAAAGAACTATATAGAAATAACGGATGATGAAACAAATTTCATCTTAATCGCAAGAAAGTCACTGTTAACATTAAATAACTCCACTTGGACTAAGTGCCACAATGACAAAAAGTGTAATGTAGGTGTATAAATAGGAAAAGAAAAATCACTTGGTTCACCCCCCAACTCCTTCTGCAAACTGTCAAGTATCAACACTAGTAGTATACCAAGCAACCATTACCCCTAAAGAAAATATGACAAACCATAATATTTACATCGGCATTTCTGCAGGAGATTTCAAAAGAGAATCAATATGCATAGAGATACATTCACCAATCCAGAATTAAAACACCAAACAGCCCTTTTGAAAAAATTTGGGGAATTGAAGGAAAAGGGTCTGAATCCTCAAATAAATTGGAAAATTCTAGGTTTCGTGAACACCTCCAATAATTTTAGGGATAGATGCAAGCTATGTTGAGAAGAAAATATCAGGATAATAAAATATAAAGATCAATGCAAACTATTAAATCAACAGAGAGAACTAATCACAAAATGTAGACATAGAAATAGATTCAAAATTACATGTGTATATATGTGGGGTGTATGTGTGCATATAGTGGCATATATGTATGGATATGTAAATGTACATTTATGTATGTATGAAGATATGTATGCACATAAGTGTGTTGGACAGCATGATTTATTCCATTGGGTGCTCTGGTATTACCCACAATCTATAAATCTATAATTCAACTAATTTACATTTATCTTAACGGGTTTAAGTTTAAATCCCGCATCACTTATTAATAATATTGGACATCTGTAGTACAAAAACTATTTACTGTGTATCACAAAAAAACATACTTGGGTCTTGTATAGGAAACACCACATAGTAACAACTGACATTAAACTACAAACAACGAAAGGTTCTAGCCATAAACAAACTTCAACCCCAGACTAAGAGTTAATGACTTATGGTTATATGACAAAAAATAAGGCTCTCTAGAATAAGTAAACAAAAACAGTAAGGAACATAAGATTTATTTAAGCTTTACAGTGAGGTGATCCTAAGAGAACTAGAAGTCCTATCAGGATTTACTATTGGTGAGCACAATCTTAACAATGTAAGATATGCAGATAACACATGTCAGACAGAAAGAAAACTCCAGGGACTTAAAGAAAAAGTAATAAAGGAAAGAGTGAAGAAAGTAATAACTATTAATTGTAAGAAGACAGAATGTATGGTTGTCAACAACAGGAACAGCCCAGAATGCAAGCTACAAAGTGGGAGGGGGATCTAAATCAAGCAAGTATGAAAACTTAAATATCTTAGAAGTGTTCTAAGAAAGGATGAAAAATGTGATACTGAAATCTGAAAACCCTTTGGAATAACAAGATGTCTCCCAAAAGATAAGCAAAGTATTAAGAAACAGAAAAATTTCATTAGAAACAGAAAAGTGAGTGCTGAACTCTTATGTAACATCAATCTTCCTATGCTGGACAATTTCATTATGAATGAAGAGTCTTGAGGCAACTGATATAGTTCTAGTGAAGGATGCTGAGAATATCATGAATGGGGCATGTGCATAATGAGGAAGTTTTAAGGAAAAAAGGATGCTTATACTTAGGATTAGAAAGCAGTAGCTGAAATTTCTAGGGCAGATAACGAGCAAAGGAGGCTTGGAAAAATTGACACTCACAGGACATACTGAAAGTTAGAGGGACAGAGGGATACAATGGGTAACTGACTTAACATACTTGGATGGTAGAACAGGAAAGAGAGACATTGAAAGACAAACATTGCTAAGAGCTACAAAGGATAGGAAGTTGTAGAGAGCCATGATTACCCATGTCCTGAAAGAACATAGCACATAGAAGAAGAAAGATCCACAGGATAAAGTTAAACTTCTGTGAATCGTTCTTAATGCTTACATTCAATAAAAGTACATTTATACTGTATTGCCATCAATTTATACAAGCATGTAATTAAGCTACTTTTTCTTTTCTTCTACCCCTCTTGCCATCAATATTTCCTGTGAGTGTCAAATTCTCCAAGCTGTCTTTTCTCATTATATATTGAATGCAGCCTGGAAACATCAGCTGGGAGTTGGATGTAAACATGGCATGTTTTGAGATGGCTTGCGATGGTAAGTATGCATTGTTTCTGACGTGAATAGATATAACATTGTGTGAGCATATTGAAAATCTAATCAATAATGACCATAAATAATTAATAATAGGTTCAAAATGTAATAATTTGTTGTGAGAGAAAGAAAAATGACACTGTAGAATCAGTGACTTGGACTTGCTAGCATAGTAAGCTATTAAATTTTTTTCCCCAAAAACAACCAGGGTGCGTCTTACCACTTATAGCATCTTAACGTATGATAATTAGTTGTAGGGATTTTCAAATGAAATACTTAATAATAATAACATGCCCTCCATGATAAAAAAAGAAGTTATCACAAAATCATATTTATTAAATAAGTTAGTGTTTGTTTATGAAAAACCATCTATCAAAATGACATGTGATCTCTGATATGGCATTGAATGCTGGACAATTTCCTCACAGAAGAAGAGGAGACTTGAGCAACAAAGCTGGATTTCTAGTGATGGATACTGATAATACCATAGACTGAACATGTGATCAATGAGGAACTCTTAAGAGTTCCTCATTGATCACATGTTCAGTCTATGGTATTATCAGTATAGAAAATGGGAACAACAAGAAAACTGATACTTACAATCAGAAAGAGATAGAAATGAAATATCTGGGATACCTAATGAGGAAAGAGGGCTTGGAGAATTTAACATTCACAAGTAAGGGAAACAAGGAGAAAAATGAGTGAACTACTTAACAAGCTTGTGTGAATAGAAAACAGAAAAGGAGCAAAGAGGTCTGGTAAAAGGCAACAAATTAGTTACAGTGATTAAAGGAGAGGAAATTGTGGGGAGCCATGATTGTCTACATCCTGAAAGGACTTTGCACATAAAAGAAATTATTTCCAGCATAACACCACAAAGGCCCTAGGTAAGGATTGAATTAACTACTCAGTCATAATAATCAGGGAGACCTGCTTATTAACTATTACACTATCATGAAGCATTTGTCTATATTTTTGAGATGAAGTATTGTAACTATTTACATTGTTCAAACTGTTGTCCTCATCTTTATTGTCATATATGGAGGTAAAAGGGAGATAACTGCCCTCTGTGGGATGAGGTTGAAATAATAGATAGGGAACATCACTGTAAAATATGAAAACTTAAGGAATCAGCACATATGCTAGGCCACAAAAATCTAAGCATAGACATGAATACAATATGGGAACCAGTAATACAGAGTGCTAGAGAAAAACAATAACAACAAATTGTAATGTGAGCTCTGGTAAAAAAAAAAAAATTGACTCTGAGACATTAGGTTTATAAGTCCCAAAAATTAATTCACTGATGCCCCCAAGAACCAGTGGATAATAGTGTTAGATGAAGTAATCTATTGACTTGATTCAAAGAGTTGTGAGTTCAATACCTGGCCACAACAGAGGTGAACAAAAAAAACTTGGAGAGTTGAGTTATTTAAGGGAAATGAGATATCTAGAAAAGGCATGGCATGTGGAACTAGAACAATCTACTCTGGTGGATGAAATGAAGGGTTCAGTCTGAAATTCCAAAGTATATCACCTGAAGAAAGCTGGAGTGTAAAATGACCGAAACATCATGAATATGGCAATAAAGATGAGGACAACAGTTCGAACAATGTAAATAGGGTAAATACTATAATGAGGCACCCACAAAATATCAAAATGTTTCACGTCAGACATGGAGAACTGGATTTTCGATTTAACTGTTTTTTTGTTTTATGCTTCTGAAACTGGCATAAAAGATTTCTGTACATTTTTCACAAAAATTGCTAAAGTCCTAATAAAAACAATTCTGTATGGAATTATACAATTAACTGATATTAAATAGACAGGTCTCTTCCTCTCTGACTTATTTACTTGCACCAATTAAATAAAGACAAATAACTGTTTTATATTTGTAGTGACAAAATGAAAAAAAAGTAGATTTTAATTTGTGCTAATTTTATGTCAATACATTCTCATAAAAATTGTATCCATAGTTTTTGGAACTCAGGATGTAAATGATCATGGCTCTCCACAATTTCCTGTCCCTTGCAGCTCTAAATAAATTGTCTTTTCATTATTTCTAAACCCTGTTCTGCCATCTATTTTCTTAAGCTTGTCAAATATGTTATACAGTGTTTTCCTCTGTCCCTCTTCCCTTCAAACTGTTCTGTGAGTAACATATTTTCCAAGCCCTCTTTCCTCATTATGTGCCCCAATGATTTCAACTGTCTCTTCTTGATGTTAAGTTTTTTTTGTTTCCAATTTCTCTAAAAACTTCTTGTTTCTCTCATCTTCAGTTCATGGTATCCTCTGTAGAACCACATTTCTTTTGCTTCTTCATCTTTGAGGAAGTTGTCCATCATTCACTGCCATACAGTAGGACAAATATCATGTAATAATTCAGTACTCTTTTTTTTCGTTTCTTGGCTTACACTTCAATTTGTTGAAAGAATTCTATCAGAGAGAGAGAGAGTATAGAAGAAATAGGAGTGGGTAAGAGAGTGGGAGAATAGGAAGTTAAAAAAAGAGTATAAGATAAAGAAGAGTAGAAAAGAGGGAAAAAAACAGATGAGTAGAAAGAGAATAAAAGATTAGAAAGTAGATGAAAAAAAAGGAAGGGTTGACAAAAAAGAATAATTAGAGAGAAGAAAAAAAGAAAAGATAGAATGGAGAGAAAAAAGAAAAACTATTGAGAAAGTGAATGAAGTCAAAATAGAAATAGAAAGAGAAAGGAAAAAAAAAAGTAAGAATGTTGATGGTGAAAAGGGATAGAATGCTGCCCATATAACTGAATTATACTAAAATTAATTAGTGAAATCTTTCACCGGGAAAGAATTCAATAAAGTTTTACGAAAAAAAAGAAAAAAAAAGAAAAAAAAGAAAAAAATAGAAAAGAAAAAAAAAACCTGTTTGTACCTCACAGTTTTATTTATTATTCTTCCTATTTTTGTCTTAAAATATCTGAACCAAATTTGTGGTTGAAAGGTGAAAAGAAAAAAAAAATTCTGGCTTTATCGTGACAACAGCAATGTCAGTAGCTAAGGTCGTCTGTCTGTCAACTAATTTTAGATGGAAAACAAGTATCACAGGAAGAAATTAATCTTGTTGAATTCAAAACAAATCTGAACAAATTCAGTTTTGGTCAAAGTGTTAAATGGTTGGCTATTCACAAAAACCCTTCTATTCATTCAAAATTTTGCATTGAATTTCAATCTGTTCATTGTGGCACATAATTAACTGACAGTTAAAATATCTGCAAATGCTTAAGATGTCTGTAAAATTGTAACCAATGTTTACTGTATTTCTTCCCCCACCTATATATTCCTTATATAATTATAATTATATATATATATATATATATATATATATATATATATATATAAGAAATGGACAAGGTCAAACAATTTATTTATTAAAGACATTTTTTTATGTTTAACGTTGTTATTTATAGATACAAGTATTTAAGCAAATGCTCTGTTTATGATAAACAGTATTAAATAACATTTACCGGCCTGAATGTCCGAGAAATTTTCATAGAAAATATTCGTTTCTTTGACAGGATTCGAACCTGCATCCTATACAGAACCGTCATTTACGCTGAGCCTTACCTCAAGGCTACAAAGAACCTTTTGGCAGACAAGGTCGAATTTACTGCTTATAAACTTCAATCTTCCATGACTACCGAAAGGTTCTTTTGTAGCCCAGAGGTAAGGCACGTCAGTGTAAATGACGGTTCAGTATAGGATGCAGGTTCGAATCCTGTCAAAGAACGAATATTTTCTATGAAATTTTTCGGACATTCAGGCCAGTAAATGTTATTTAATACTGTTTATCATAAACAGAGCATTTGCTTAAATACTTGTATCTATAAATAACAACGTTAAACATAAAAAATGTCTTTAATAAATACATATATATATATATATATATATAATATGACAAAATGATAAAAGTTTTCTTGTGACGTGTTTAGTCCTTCAGGACTTCATCAGACTAAATTTGCTATGTGAAGAATGCAATGCATCACAAGTAAACTTTTTCCATTTTGCCATGCAATTTCCCCAATACTGTTCTTGATATATAAAAATATATATCATTATTCACACACACATGATAAAATATAGTTTTAAGGTATGTTATATTATAGGGTAAAAATACTCAATATCCAGGATAGAGTATGTGTAATGTGACTATTTCATCCTTGAATTCAATATTCAAGCTATATATATATATATATATATATATTCTGTTTATATATTATTTTTATAGATATAATTTATTTAAGTAAATGCTGTTTTTTTTTTTTAATTAAACAGTATTAATTACATTTACTGGTCTTAATGTTCGAGAAATTTCAGAGAAAATACGTGCTTTTCCAACAGGAATCAAAACTGTAACCCTAATGGGGACCATTATTTGATCTGATGTGCTATTAAACATTCAGCCACAAAGAACCTGCTGGTTAGCAAACAGAAAATACTGAAAATGTTAAGATATGTTTTGTGAGCAGATATGATTGATCAAGAAAAATCATCAAAGGTGTATGTTTATAAACAGTAATTCAGACTTTGCTAATCAGACACATTTTTGTAGCTGAATGGTTAACAGCACATCAGATCAAATAATGGTTACCATTAGGGTTACAGGTTAGATTCCTGCTGGAGAACCACACACACATATATATATATATCTGAATTTAAGTGAAATACTACCAACAAAATAGAATGGTCAGAAATCTATTCTTACATGCAAATACCCTTGGGAAAGGGTATGAATCCACCTCTTCTCCCCCTGCTATGGGTTAATTAGTAAAATATACCACTATATTATTATCTAAAAAAAATTCTTACAATCTAAAAAAATATTTTTTCTGGCTTTAAATAACCTGCAAAGTGTTGATAAGCACTTGGAAAACAAATCAACTAAAACATGTTCTGCCAACCAGTTGCAAGGTCAATTATACACTGTTAATCTCTGTCCCTTTTGCCTGCAATATATCCTTTGAGTGCCAAATTTTCTAAGCCCTCTTTCCTCATTATGTGCTCTAGAAATTTCAACTATCTCTTTCAGATTCTAACTATAAGTATCCTTTTTGTTTCAATTTTCTCTAAAACTTTGTTGCTGCTCATATGTTCAGTTCATGGTATTTTCAGCATCTTTCTGTAGAACATTTCTGTTACTTCTTCATCTGTAATGAAATTGTCCAGCATTAACTGCCATGTAGGAAGACTGATATTATATAACAGTTCAATACTCTTTTCTTTGTTTCTAATAAAATTTTCCTGTTTCTTAATACTTTAATTAACTTTTTGTTTTTTAATTACTGCTGATATTTTGTGAAAATACTTTTTACCTAAATCACCATCTCACATGATTTAAATTAGATTTGAGGGAAAGAACAATAAATCCATAGCTTGACATACAGTTATTAGCAGAACTTTGATCTGAAATTTTCATTGTATAATGTGAATAATGTTCATCAATAAATGAAGGGCTTTGATAAAGAAGTGTAGTTATATTAAAAACTAAACATTTTTCAAGTAAAATAAATGTTTTTTTTTCTAGTTTGTTAATGCACCTATTCCAGAACTAGACTTGTTAATGCACTTATGTATAAATATCAGAAAAGGATTATTGGAAGACAAAAACAGAAATATAAAAATTTAGGATTAAAACCTATCATCAAATAATTCATTTTAATTAAGTAGATACTTAGACAATAACACTTTTTTTCAATCATTTCACTCCAAGCAAAGCAATAATACCACTAAGATGCAAAGCTAAGTTTAATAAATAAAATAAAAATATTTCTTAAAACCCCTGAAAAGTATCACCTACTTATCACCTTAACACCTCATTAACATTATCATTCTTAAGTACAAACAAAAAGATCAAAAACCTGTACCAAAGTGAAGGGCAATCCTACAGCACTCCCTGATCACTTACCCACTTGAATATAACCCCAATAGCTTTTGCAGTCAGTTCTCTCTACCCTTATGCCAGAAAATGAGACAGACTGGCCCATTCCTCTAACCACCAAAGAACTAATCAGGACAACTGCTTGCTACAAAGACATAGACGTCTTGCTCTTCCTTTCTCTCTGTCTCAACATACAGCAAGCTACAAACTCTGTCACACAGGAAATATACAATTTGTATTAATAAAAAAGAAAATCAATGTTCACTCAGCACTCAGAGTTTCAAGTAGTAGGACTTTAGTGAGGGGAAAGGACAATAAAAGATCAGGATTCAAGTAGACAGAAGTATGGATGTTGCATTTAAATTTTTGAAGACTGTAGTTGGCAGGGAAGCAAGAAACCAGAAGAGATTTCCACAGGCAAGAAGTGCAAGAAAAGAAATTATTAGAACAGAACTTATCATTAAATCTAGCTATTTCAACAGTAAAATGATGAAACCTAATTGCCAATCTAGTAGTATGTTTAAATTTATGCAGTTGATGCATGAAGGAGGAGAGCTTATTAGAACAACTGCAATGAAAATATTTATAGAAAAGACAGAGAGAAACCACATCATGGTGATGGGAAAGTGACTGAAGTCAAGATGCAAGGTCAAGACCAATAACATTACAGACCCTTCTTTGGATTTTGTCAAGAATATCAAAATATATAGCAGGAGCACCTGACCAGATATGGCAGCAATATACAATACATAGATGAATGGTAGATTTATAAATGTGCAAGATGGCTTTACATTGATTTATTAAAAAAGGATTGTTTTTTTTTCCCTTTTAAACAGAAATTTTAGTTCTTGAAAATTTCTTAAGAACAAAATGAATAATTTTCTTGCTTTTGTTGCTTTGAAAGGCAGACTGATATTCCATTGTTGCTTGGAATAAAGGTATCACTATGAGAAAAACAATGATTTGTTCAAATTTACATTTTTTCTTCTTTTGTTTAACTGTGTATTTCTCTAAGAACTTTCATTTCTTTTCTATTTGATTAAAATATTGATCACAATTATAATTGTTCATCTGAATTCTTACACAACGACCTTATTATTCTCTCCTACTTAATTAAAAAGCTTTGAAATGTTAAGCTTATAACTTCATAGTAAGAAAAAAAATACATTGCATTTCAGTAATTTGAGGTGTAATGAATGAAAATACAATTTCTTTATGATTTTTATTGCCAATTATAAAACTAAAATAAAATTTTCAACCAATCTTTGAAAAACACTAAGAAAAAATCTGGGACCAATTCTAATTATAAAAATAGAAAACTAAATTAGAACTGATTAATATTCTTTTTCATTTAATTTAATCACCAAACAATTCATATACTGTAAATGAAGCTTATTAACATGCAATCTGATAATTAAAGATTAATTTACAAGAAAATAACAGTCAATGAAACAGTCTGAAATTATTATATCTACTATTATGGGATGTAAACAAATATTATACCAGGAAGATAATGGTATAAGGGAGAATGTAACCATATGAATAAATTGTACAATTATTGCTTTTATGACAATAAGTGATATTGTGTATGAGCCTGGTCAGAGGTTTATCATAGAGAATTGTGGCATCAATGCATTTTCTCCTCAGTAAATTCTTTTCTCTTCTGTTCAGATGGACATTTAGTTGAAATTGTGATCAGATGTGTTATGGTAAAATACTAATTCTTTTAAAGTGTTTTTAACTTTTTATGCTGCAGAAATCAAGGCTAAAGGAGGATATTTTGACAAGAGCAAAATTTAATCATTATTTTTTTCATTTGTCATAATAAAATTTCAATTAAAAAATCATGTCTCACTTTTTTTTAACCATGCATAATAATTTTCTCTTATTTAGAGTACAAAACAACTACTTTTGAGGCCAATTTAAAAATTACCAGGGGTTTCCTCAAACTTTTGAACTGTAGTGTACATCATGTTTATATTGTCTGGCAAATAATATTAATCCTGAGAATTGAGAAACCTGAGAAACTTTTGTTAAATAACAATTATAACAAGGAATGTGAATGACAGTATAATTGTGAATTTTTTAGATAAGAAAACTTTAAAAAAAAATTGTTAGTAAAAGCAGAAATTTTATGTAACATTGATCCCATTACTAATTAAACATTTAAAAACTTACTTTAAAAAATATAAATTTTAAGGAATATGTAATTATTAACATTTTTTTTCAGTTCTCTATGATTTTATCAAATGAAATTGTCTCTAGCAGTTTTTTCTTATATAACATTTCTGATCAGTCCAAAATAATAAATGCTATGAAAATGGAATTCAGAGTTGAATTTAAATGGTACTGATTACTATTAAATGTTATTAAAAATATATTAAATGTATATATTAATGAATTAAATATTATAAAAAGGAATTTAAATATATATTAAATGCTATTAATGATTGATATTAAATTATATTAAATATATATAAAATGTAAACATTAAGTATATATTAAATGCTATTAATAAATTAAATGCTATAAACATCAAACATAGACTTCAGAGTTTGATTTAGAATTTCTTTGAATGACAAACGAATAATTTGATTGCAAAAGTCTGACTTCTCCCAAATGATACCTTTTTTAAGCAATGTCGAATTTTCCATTCAATACAATCATTAAATTTTATCATTATTGACTGAATTGAGCTATCCATTACTTTCAGTTTGTGTAATTAGTAACATATAAGAGTAATCACATAACTGCAATATTTTTACAAAGTTTTGATCACTTCTCTCAGTTATTCTTATACAGACTGAACAGGTCTAACTCACAGTTGCAGTTTCATGGTCATCATACTGTAAATGAAAATTTTGTATTTTAGCAGCAGTCAACGATTATATTGAATCAATTGCTAGATCTACTGCTAGGAAAGTTGGTTCACATGTCAGACAATTTTTCCCTGCCAGAATCTATCTTGTATATTTATAAATTTAACATTCATCTGTGCACTGAATATTGTTGCCAAATCTGGTCTAGTGCTTCTGCTATGGTAATTTCTTAAGTGTAGCTTGTATGTGGCACAAGGCCAAAACTATAGTGCAACTAGTGAGGATTGAACCCACTATTCAGTTGTAATTGATTTAGTGACACAAGTTTGCTAACAATTACACCATGTTAAAGTAACCCTAGTGCTTCTGCTATGTAACTAGATATTCTTGACAACATCCAAAGAATCTGCAATGTTATTAGTCCTGACCTGGTATCTTTGGCTTCAATCACTTTCCCACTACAATAAAGTAGCTTCCCTGAGCCTTTTCTATAAATATTTTCATGGCAATTCTTCTGATGAGGTTTTCTCTTTGATACCACAACTTCATGAATTTAAATGTAATACTAGATTGGCTGTTAGGTCTCATCATTTTACTGTTTAAATTTCTAGATGTAACCATAAGTTCTATGCTAATATTTTCTCCTTTCACACTTCTCACTTGTGGAATTTTATTCCGGCCTTTTGCTTTCTTCTTCAAAAATTTAAATGCAATGTTAGTTGTCATCTTCTGTCACCTTAACTCATTCTCTGCCAATTATTTTGGGAAAAACATTTCATTTCCAGACAATTTTTTTTATTTGTTTGGGAAGACTAAGAAACTGAGGTACATTGAAGTACCCGAGTGGTGGCTAACACCTCTACCAGACAGCTGGACTTGTTTCATAAACGGTCATAAAAAGAATCAAGATTGACATATAAACACATCTGTAGCTAGTTTTTGAATGTTATGTTCTGAACGTGTTTATTTGTCTGTGTCTGAAAAGGACACTTTCAGTAAAAATGTATATACACATGTACACCAAGGAAGGGGGTTAATAATGTTTTTTTTTTTTTTCTCAGACTCTTCCACTCTCAGTAACCACTTGCATCTTAGTGGCTTTATCACCTTGCTTGGGGTGAAAGTATTAAAAAAATAGAATTAATTTTAGTATTATCCATATCATTTCAGGCATCAATAACAACAATTTTATTGGCTTTAAGTTTAAAAATAATCTCTCAGATTGTAAAAAGAAAACAATAAAGGAAAATATGTCTTCAAGCATAGTAGTAGGCATGGGCAAACCACTGTTAAAGTTGCCTTGGCTTATTATAGTGATATAAAGATTTATTCTGAACCAGAGGAAATAATGATGAACTATGTTAAAAAAAATTTGTATTGTATATCTTTGCCATCAATACAGATTTACACTTGAAGATTTTCATGGGTATAAATTTAAAAAAAAAAAAAAATCAGTATAATTAAATTGAAATATGAAAGGATTATGTCCTTGATGACTGAAACTTTGGAATGTTACTGGAGAGGATAAAAAAAATAGGAAGCAAATTTTGTTACCAATGTAAACTTGGTAAATCTAATAATTTAAATTTTCAAATTTATTACATAGTTCTTCAAATTTTACCATATTGCCAAGTGACTATATTGAAATTTCTGATGTTGTAGAAAACAGATATCAAGTTTATTATATGGTCCTTTGAATATTATGATTTTGCCAAGAGGCTATATTGCAATTTCTGATTTTGTAGAAAACAGATATCAAATAGATAGGGCTGAATAAATTTAAAAGCAGAAACCCAATACTAATGCCATTAAAATATGAGTCAGAGCAACGTGGGTTGACAGCAACATTGAAAACTGCAGGTGTAAGTGCTTTTCAGTAAATGGGAAAAAGCTTTACTGGTTCTTGATGCAATGTATCAGATTACAATTCAAAATGATTCTGAGTTTCTCCAAGTGTTCCCATTTTGAAATTAACTCAACATATAAACTCTTTGCAGTACTATACTTCTCTCAGAAAGTAGTAGGCAAGCCAATTCACAATGTATAAACAAATGGCATTTGGAATTAGACTTAAAGAAATTACAAGATTTTTTTTCTTTAAAAAAAAAAAAAAAAAAAAAAAAAAGAAAAGAAAGAAAGAAAAAAAAGATAACCTGGTTGTAGTGGATTGGTGAATAGGATTGTACCTATTTGCATATGTTAAGTAGAAGAGATGTAAATTATATAGTAAACTAAGAGAAAGGCCAGAAGTTGACTACTGTCATAGAACACAATACATCAATACAGCATTGCTGATAGGATATTTAAGTCACTTGGATAAACCCACATAGGGTTAAAAAAAAAATTGCAAGACAACCGGGCAAGAGCAAGATAAAAATGAAATAACTGATTTCTTTCTAACTTTGACAGGTTGTGAAGATATAATGAAAACTTCTGTCATGGCATATCCCAAACAAATGAAGAATTTGACTTTCGTCAAAATTTCTGAAATTATAAAAAGAAGTGTCCAACCTAAAAAGAAACTCGTCATAGCGGAAAGAATCGAATTTTTGTCCATTAAAAAGAACAGGACATAAAACTCAAGTGGGAGGAGGAGGAGGAAAGAAGTTGTAGAAGAATTTTGAGAACAACCAAAGGCATTAAACCTCTTCGGTTCAGGGAGGTGTAGTGGATTGGTAAACAGGATTGTATCTATTTGCTTAAGTAGAAGACCTATAAAGTGCATAGTAAACTAAGACACAGGCCAAAAGTTGACTACTGATCACGTTTCATAGAATAACAATACAACACTGGTATTCATCAAATGCTAAAATACATACTGGATGGCATGTAACCCCCCCCCATTTACATTTGATATTAGAGTTAAGTTAAACTACAAGTACAAGGAATCTATAGTCTCTCGGTCAGTCATGAGCAAACTGTGGGGTGTGGGTCACATACAGCCTCTTTTACTTTCTGAATGGCACACCTAATTTCATGAGGAAAATAATGGCTGGCTGTTTATATCAGAGTATGACAGTCTGCTAGGGTGGCTAGCCAATCCCTGTCACAAACACATGCTCCAGCACATTTTGTGTTTGTTCAATACCCACAGAGCCCACTTGTGGTTTATACTGAAACTATGCTGAGCAGACGTTAATTACAGTTTCTGAGAGAGAGCTCATTATCTAGTGTGATCAACAGTTTGAACAAGTCCAGTATGCTCAAACTCTTGGTCATGATGATTTTTGACTTTGTGCTAGAAGAATCATCGATGAACAATTCCATTTACCCAATTACCCTCACAAGGATTGGGTTAATGTGTGGAATGGTTTTCACACACTTTCTAATCGTGTTGCAAGCTGGGATTGCCTCTCTAGTCAAGTAACATTAAGAAGTTACCTTCCTGACAAATCGAACATGGGGAAATTTGAACTTTTAAATTTGATAAAAACAATATTTTTTTGTAATGTTTTGTTGACATATAACATTTTCATCATTGGTGATTTCACTCAGGAAGATCATACATATAAATATATTTAGCTTTAAAAACAGGAAACATTACTAATCATTTTTTTCTCTAGAGAAGCAGTACATTTCTTTATTTTAAAAACATTTTTTTGTATTTTTGAATGAATAAGTTAGAAACAAATTACATTCAGCAGCATATATCATCAGCAATAATATTATACTAAAATTATAATTTTTTTTAATTATAGGGAAAATCTTTTCTCCAAAGTAAAAAAATGAACTTTTCCTTATTTTTGTGGTACATGACTACATGTATGGTCTTCTGTAGTGAAAAGGGCTAATGTACTTTCAATAAAATATTACCTTAAATTGTGCAGCTTGCTTTATGATGATACAGCCCACTGCACAAAGAGGTTGCCAATGCCTGGTCTAGGTAAAAATTAGCCTACCACAAGACATATAAGACCTAAAAAAGGTCAAATATTTTCTTGGTCATTTATTGGCAGTGGTTCTATATTCCAACAAATAATTTGACAACTTGTACAGTTTTCAAGAATGGAAAACTGCTGTAACTCTCACATGCCACAGGTCCAATTTAACCTATTAGGGCCACAAGGCTTCCCCCCACCCGTATTGCAACCACAGTAGCAGTGGTGTTCCTAAAGGAAGGTAACCTGTCTTTTCAGGATGGTTTTAAATTCAGTTTTCCCTTTCTTGGACAGGTTGATTTTTTTTAGCAACATACAACAGCTCTACAGGTTATTTAATGCTGAAATCTAAATATTTTGAACAAAGTTTTATGGCTTCAACTAAATATATTTTGAACCTATGCTTTCAACTACAGATAAAATGTATTGTTAGTCATTTTGCTATAAAATTTATTGTTGGTAATTCTACTATAAATAGGTATTATTGGTAAATTTTTTATATAAATATGTATTGCTGGTATTTTTAGTATAAAAATATATTTTTATACTTTCATAATGTTTTACTTTTGTTTGGGGGTTCACTATTTCCACATAACTGTGCACCTGGGAACAATGGAAATTAAGAGGGGAGTTCCTTTTCTTTTTATGTGCTGTGTTCTTTCCGAATGTAGGTGATCATGGCTCTCCATTTCCCCTCTATCCCTTGCAGCTCTCAACAAGTTCTGTCCTTCTACCACCTCCTCCATACCATATTCTGTCATCCACTTGCTTAAGCCTACTAGGTATGTCATGCGTTGTTTTCCCTTGTCTCGTTTTTCCTCTATTTGACCAGTGAGTATCAGATTCTCCAGGCCCTCCTTCCTCATTACGTGTCCCAGAAATTTCAGGTGCCTCTTCCTGATGTTAAGTATAAGTCTCCTCCTTGTTTGCATCCTCTCTAAAACCTCATCGTTGCTCACACACTCGGTCCATGATATCCTCAGCATCCTTCTGTAGAACCACATCTACCTCGAGTCTCTTCTTCATCATTTGCTGCCGTAAAGGAGGATAGATGTCACATAACAGCCCAGTACTCTTTTCTTTGTTACCAAAGAAATCCTCCTGTCTCGCAATACTCTGCCCAGCTTTAAGAATGCGTCCTTTGCCATTCCAGTACATCTATGGATCTTAGTGGCACACTTACCATCCTCTGTGAAAATGCTTCCCAGATATTTAAGAGGTGGTTCCACAATTGTCAAAAATCTCCAAAATCTCCTAATCAGGCCTTGCTGCCAGATATAGTTTATCTTTTCTAGACTAGTTGCTGTTAATTTGCTTAGACAATAAACTTTAAACAACCTAAGCACTTGTCCTCACTGAAGAGGACCTTTTATTAGAAATAGTTTAAGGGAGATAACTGATAATCCACATTGCATCTCCCTTCATTTAGTACACTTTTTCTTTTTTTCAAAGTTGAGATGTACCAAGTACTTCTAAGAATTTAAGTGTAGAATCACCTTTTTTTGTCAAGGAATCTGCTAACTGTAATTTCCCATCCACCCAAAACATCTTTATTCCCCCCTCCCCGCCCTGACATTATTTCTCACAATCTTGCCATGTCCACCAGTTATCTTCTGTCACTAATAATGTTTGTAGTTCTCAAAATTAGTCATCCATTGTCTGTATAGTATTGTACTGGTGGCAATACAGCCATACCAAAAAATTCTTGTAACAAAGAGACAAAGAATGTTGCATCTGCTGTCTCACTTAATGCCAAAGTTTCAAATGCTAATGGACTCTTTGTTACCCTATCCAATTTTTTAGATTGCCAGATAATTGGTGCTACTTTCTTGTTCTCACCTTGAATAAAAACAACAATACCCCACCCTGGGAAAAACCCATCTTACAGCCTGGCATATATAGCATCTGAATATGCTAAGACTCATTTTTTTTAGGATCACCCAAATTAGTAAATTTTAGTGCAATTTTTTTAGATTCCAATTTAAACAGTGCTTTGCTTCTTGTAGAATTTTCACAGTTGAATTCTTTCCTGTATTACTCATAACACACATTACATAGCTTATATCTGGTCTTGTTTATGAAGCAACCCATATCACTTGTCCACTTAAGCGTTTAAAATCAGTTTTCTCTTCTGCAGTCAATTCATCTGTCTTCCTTGTGGTGCAACTTTTAGCTATGCTAATTGATGTTATTATGTGATTCTTGTTTTACTTCTGTAGCTTGCACAACTTCCAATCCTAGATATTTAAATGATCCATTTTCATGTGTGCTGACCTTAAATATTTTCTTTAGTTTTTCTATGATCTGTTTCTGAAAAAAAATCATTACCACAGAATGTAAAATGATTCACATGACTAACTAAAATTCCTACAAGTGATCCACTTTTATACCACTTGAATAAGGCATTGTCTTACAAACTAATTGTACTCCCCACCAGCTGTAAAAGTACTTCTTTAACTCTTTTGCACCAGATCTAGGTGCATCATTTAATCCATAGATGCATCTTTTAAGACGACAGCCTTCAGTTTTTGGACAGGCATCACGAGGTGTGTGTAGAAATAGCTCTCTTTCCAAAATATCTTCTTGTAGAAATGCCACTGTTATATCAACAGATTGCAACCTTCAGGACATCAAGGCTATTATAAAAAATATCAAGTGTTGACACTCTCTACTGAAGGTGGGAGAATCTTTTTTAAGATCATTAGTGTCCTCTTCAACGCCATGGCCACTAATCTTTACTTTTTGTTATCTTTATATTTTTCAGATATTATCCAATGAGAAGATAGTGTAGTTGGTTTTTCAAAAGGAATGACTTCATATACATTATTACCAATCAAGTTATTTAGTTCTCTTTCCTTAGTATCCACAATATCCTGGGACATTTCTTGATCCATGGTTAACAGTACAGCATTTTTCTGGATAACGTAGTTCCTTCCAATTGTCAATATAATTCCAATTAACACATTTTGGTTCTTCATCCCCCACCACATAAACATTCACCCATTCTTAATATTTTCCATTTTGTTTAGGTCGTGCTGCATAATAATTGGACTTGCCTCCATACACCTTCATTCCTCATCTTGTATGTGATAAAAGAATTTCTTTTTGATTTTATGCTATTACTTATATCCAGAATTGAGTTTTTGCATCAACCATCAGACATATCTTCTTTCTGGGAGTCAGTTTCATCTGGCATAGAATATTCATGAGTATCATCCTTCTCATCTACATCAATAATATTCATAGATAGTTCTTCTTCTCTTGTCTTATATTCTGATTTCTTTTTGGCCTGGTACATATTATTTCAATCTTTTACTTTCATTAATTGACATGGATGAACACAATAGTAAGCTCCTCCATGGCGTACCAACACATTTTATCCCTTCTTTCACAAGCACAACTGCAGGACCTTTCCAACTTTTAAATTTTTTTTCAGTGATGATAAACTATCACCATTATTGTTGTGTCGGAAACCTACCACCCCTCTTGAAGATGAACTTGTCTGCGTCTGTGAACAAAGACTTTAAATAGTGGCATGTCAGTTGACATGGGGAAGACAGATAGACAGAGAAGTTCTTAGCTGAGCTAGTTATTGACTACTCAGGTGATTTCTGTACCTTTTTACCAACCTATTAAAACCCTTTTTATTGTTACATGTTATTTGGCATTTGTCTCTACTAACCCCAAATCAACATCATAACAATTATCATACACCACGTCTGAATAACATTCTCCTGATCTTTTCACTTGACTCCGTTGTAATATAGTTTTGTCTAGCACTGTGTAAAGCTTCCACGTTCTGACATTTAATATCACTAGAGGAACACTCCATAGCTGGAACGTCATACTTTAATATTGATGGAAGGTTAGAGTTAACTGCAAATACTAATTGGTTTGGACTAAAACCACCATTATTTTGTAATGTGTTCTTGGCACTTAGTGCAATTTTTGGTTCATATCTGCAATAGTCTTGTAAAATGCCTTTGCCAATTTATGATTATGCCATTCCACAATCCTGTTGTTAAATAGTGCTTCACCTGCTGTTGTTGCAGTTTCTATATTTAGTTTCTCATTCATTCCTTGTATTTTTCATTTGAAAATTCCCCTTCATTATTACTCATGAATTTTCTAGGAGCATCAAAATAAGCTATTCACATTTGGTAGATATTTTGCACAATTTCATCTTGCTGTTTAGAAATTGGAGGTATTGGAGAGCCAAGTTCAAATTCCAGTCAAATCCATTACATTCATTTACGTGCTAATAACCTTGTGAAATGTACGAATCCTTTTCTTCTCCCACTCCCCAGCTATGGGTAAATATCAGGACAGACTGGGTTCTATAGCCTTGGATGACAACTGGTCTACCGCAGAAAGAAATGGCAACCTACTGTGGGAAAAATCTGCCTTGTCAGTCATGTATCGAAAGATGCATAATCGTCTAAGTGTGTATCACACATGGCACATAACTGACTGACTGTTATAGTGAAACATACCTATTCTATAGTTAATAGACTCTCCCACCTATAATAAGTAGGAGGTACCAGCCACCACAACTAGATTACTGCGTCATTACCTATTATATCAAGTTCCTAACGTTTTGTACGTCGAACCTATTTTAGGACTGACTTAGTGCAAATACAAGCCTCCACTGTGAAACCACTACATAACACTGACTGACCATTTAGAAAACACTAAACCAGTTGCAGAATATTTTGTGGCAGACTTAATTATATGCAAAATCCAAGTTTTATTGTGTTTATGTTCCTTTAAGTCCATAAACATAACTTGGTTAAATTTATTAGCCATGGGCAAAGCTACAACTTGACATAAAGGTACACATTTGTGATTCATGCATACTTTGCATGAATCACAATGTTTTTCAATTATCTTAAGGAATTCAGAATCATTAAAATCATTACTCCCCTTCACAAGTTTACACAACTTTTCTTTAGAGGCATGTGAAAATTGTCTGTGTAGCTTCATTGCTTTTATTCTTTTCTTTTTCAGTGTTACCATTTTTACAGAAGTGGTGCGCAATACCACTGACACTTTCAATTCACCCTGTTTGTCAAATAACAAATTTGTAAGTGGAATACAGTAGTGGCCTGATGAGATACAAGCTGAATCTAATGTATCACCCAGAACCTTTGCTGTATCATTCACAAATATAATTCCAGCTTTCTTCATAGAGGCTTTACTCAAACACAATGGAATTTAATTATTCACTACACAGGACTCAATCATAACCCTTTTTCTGCCAATAACTCTTGCATGTTTCTTGTATTTTCTTGATGATGTTTACAATCTCTTGAGAAGTGTGTTTTAGAGTTGCAATTAAAGCATCTCATAATTTTTTCCATCCTTGCCAATTAGCTTCATAAATTCTACTGGGAAATTTTTGACCAACTCTATAATTTACTCATCCATGCCAACCTTTTGTTTGAAATGTTTTCTTGGTTTTGGTTACAAGAACTGATTCAGATTTGACACATGGTGCTTCTATCTGGCCTTAAGTTGTGGCAGGATCCCAAAAAGTCTTTTTTCTTGTGCATTTCATATTTTCATAAGTCATAGATGCCCATGTAACACAAGTTAGTCTATCATTGTCAGACACATTTACTGCAGTCAATAGAAAAAAAAAAAAAGAAAGGACATACACCCACTGGTAATTCAACTCTAAAATTACCCAGTTTGTGATACATTTATTCAAATTGAATCAAAAAGTCTATTATATTTATGCTGGAAGGTTGCCTGCAATCATAATATTCCTTAAAGGCTAAATAAACCTGGGTATTTTCATCTTTTAAAAACAATGTGTGCAGTTTGTCTATTATTATCTTGACTCCGTTTTCCTGACCAATTTCCCAAGTCCTTAACACAATCTTTTGCCCATCCAGTCAAACTGAGAAAAACTGTCAGACCTTGTTTACATTTATTTAAGTCCGTGTACATCAGCCATATTGTTAAATTGTTTTTCCATTCAACATAATTCTCTTCAGTCGTCAACAGTGGTGGCAATTTTAAAGCCTTTTCAGTTGTCATTTTGAGATACAGTATAAGTGGCAATGTGTACAACACAAAAGAATATAAAATATCCCACAAAATTACTGGGTCTCAGACTGCTACCATTTGTTAACGTGCTTAGACGATAAACATTGAACAACCTAAGCACTTGTCCTCACTGAAGAGTTCCTTTTATAGAAATAGTTCAAGGGAGATAACTGATAATCCACATTGTATCTCCCTTCATTTAGTACACTTTTTTCTTTTCTTTTTTTTTTTTTTCAAATTTGAGATGTAGCAAGTACTTCTAAGAATTTAAGTGTAGAACGACCTCTTTTTGTCAAGGAATCTGCCAATTGTAAATTCCCATCCACCCAAAACATCTTTATTCCCCCTCTCTGACATCAATCATGCCACATCCATTTTTAATCTTCTGTCAAGGCAAGAGAGCATAGTCTATCTTGTTATTTAAGCCATATCTGCAGGGAGAAGAGATGTATTCATGCCTTTCACAAAGATATTTTTGCCAAAGTGAACATAATGAACTTGTTCAGAATTTGAACTTGGCTCATTAACCATTACACTACCCACACATCCACAACTCAATCAGTAATCAAAAGGAAAGTTTATGAATTAAAATAACCTGTGCTGTTTTCACCTGTTGAAATTGAAGTTATTCTCAGAGTGATCAACAATTAAATTTACTAGGAAGCATCAATCTAATGTGTAGTTATTTGATAGTTATTGTTCTGATGACCTTTCTTCTTTCATAACTTGTATTCACAAAGTTAAGCACAGTACTAGATTGGTAGCTAAGTCTCATAATTTCACTGATAAAATTGCTACTTGTAACTGTAAGTTGTATGCTAATATCTTCTCACTTGTGAAACTCTCTTCTGGCTTCATGTTTTCCTGTCAACTACAATCTTCAAAAATTTAAATGCAACGTCAGTCATCATCTTCTGTCTCTTTGAATCCTGTTCTTTCGTTATCATCTGTTTCTTTCACTCTTGTAACCTTTTGCATCCTAGTGGATTTTATTGCCTTGCTTGGGGTGAAATGATTAAAAAAACATTTCTCAAAATACCAAAAACCGCAAATCATCATCTTAAATAAAATGCAATGTCAATCATTATCTACAGTTTTCTTGATTACTCTTCTTTTACTGTTCTCACTCCTTAATAATATTTCTCTTTTTTCTTATTCTTTCATACTCTGTAACTCCTTGTATCTTAGTGGCTTTAGTGCCTTGCTTGGGGTGAAATGATTAAAAAAATATATAAAAAAGCCTTTTTGTAACACGGCATTTTAAAAAAAAATTACTGTTCCTTATTTCAAAGGAATATATTAAATGTATGCAAAAGTTTCTAGCAAAACATGATTTTCAACTGTATATTTAGTTTCTATTTAAAACAAAAAGACTGCTGTGGAGTTTTGCACACACCCAATAAATTACTATAAGATAACTTTGGAATAATTAAATTGGCTGTTTTCTATTTATATACATTTGTAAAATAACTTTCAAAAATGGAAAAAAAAATAGAAAAGAAAAAGTAAAGAGAAGTTATGGTAGGCACTAGCATATTTTGGGAGATCATGCACTTCAAATTTTAGCTCTTTGAGCTTGCTGGATTTGGTAGATGCCAAAAAGATACTTGACAGCTGGAAACACTGCCATATCAATAGTTGCACATTGTGCAGTTTTGGGCCCTTCATGACCAACCCAACGTGACCAAAGAAGACTGTAACAGAACACATGCAAAAGTGCACGTACAAAGTGCTTCACTGGTAGATAAAAGAGAAAGTGATGTTTCACTGAGTACATACTTAGAGAAGCAAGGAGGAGCACAGCACCAACAGAAGCAGCATTTTTTTGCCAGTCCTCTGTCTCTCGTATGGGCTGGTGAGGAAGGCTGACTAGATCCTCCTTCTGGTTGTTGATTCTGTTGGCCCTGCTGCTGCTGCTGCTGCTGAGCTGCCTGGTTGTCCTTAGACTCTTTGCTCTCCTTGTTATCTTTGCCTGGACGATTGCTCCTCATCCGGATATCATTCTCGTTAGTAGCCGGAGACTGGTTACGCAACATGCTTGTCATCTAAACAAGAGAGAATCAAAAGAAAATGAGATTGCAAGCAAACAATGAAAAACAGAAAAATAAATACAGTAGAAACAGTTTTAACTGTTAGTTTTTCAGTCTTGTTTTAGATAAGGAACATATTTCTCTGCATCTTGTATGTAAAAATAAATGCCTTTTCTAAACACATAAATAACTTTGATATATAAAAAAAAAAGTGTTATTACCATAGAGACAAGCAAACAAATTGTACACTTTCAGAGAAGAAACTGGTTATTTTCAGGCAACTTAGAAAAATAACTCCCCATAAAATTTCCATCTGTACATAAATTGTGATTATAATGGTCAGTTACTACTTGTTTTCTGAGCACACTTGTCTGCCAGGGTAGCTAGCTAAACCCTATTACAGATGCCTGCTCTGCTGTTTATACTCCAACTATGCTGAGCAGATCTTAGTTACAGTTTCTGGGAGAGAGTGTATAATTTGACATGACCAATTTTTTGAACAAGGCCAATATGCCCAAGTCCACAATATGTGAGCACAAACATTGACAGCTTCTAAACAATTTCATCTACCCAATTTCATTCACAAGACTTGGGTTTATTTTTCATGCACTTTCCAACCAAGTCCAATCACAACAGAAAGTCACTTCCCTGATGAATTGTCCATGGTAAGATTCTAACCCAGATTATATGGTTAGAAATTGAACATTTTAACCATTTAGTCACATGCCCATAATGGTGATTAATATATAACAATGATATAAGGATATATAATTTTATATATCAACAAACAGTATTTAGAAAAATATGACAATCTAGAAAGGTATTTTTGTGACGCATTTCATCCATTAGGATTTCATCAGTCTGATGAAATTTTAACAGATGAAATGCATCACAAAAAAAAAAAAAAAGACCTTTCCAGTTTGTCATTAAGGACATTTCCCTGTATGACTTAATTTTGGTTTTAATAACTAATTTTGTTATAATTTAAAACAAATCTTTTTCCATTGTTTTTTTAAACGTTTTTAGGCATATTTTTTGAAATAATCCTCAATTTGTTGATCAGCCCATATAATGTACAAAATAATTGAACAGAATGTAAACCTTTAGCTCTGGGATATGTAAAAGCGATATTAAAAAATGACCCACCACTTAGACACCAACACTTCAAAAGTGGGATGAAATTTAACCAATAAATTGTAAACTGTTGCATGCATTTAATCTCCGTGGCATAATGTTTGACCTAATTTTAATGAAATTTGGGTAGGTGATAATTTTGGTGACCTAGCAGCATACAGACATCATAAACTAAAAATTATGGCAATGTTTAACATTGTTGATGTCTGAAAAACAAAAAAAAGAAAAATACAAAAAAAAGAAAAAGAAAAAAAAAGACCCCCCCCGCAAAAAAAAACAGTGTATCAAAAGATGGTTATTCCCTTTATTTATCTATATATCATCTATATTTGTATTTCTCATATTTATAAATATTTGCAGAAAAGATAGAGGGAAGTCACATCACAGCGGTGTGACAGTGACTGAAGTCAAGGTGCCAGGCGAAGATCGATTACATTACTGACCCTTTATGAATTTTATCAAGAATCTCAAGATATATGGTAAATAGTAAATAATAATAAATAATGTACTGTAGTTGGTTTACATATTTTGATAATTTTTTTTTTTTTATAAATTTTTGAATAAAAAGATTTTTCAATTTTCTTTATATGGTAAATAATAAATATTGCATTGTACCAGGTTCATATATTTTTATAATCTTGTAAATAGACATTGTCAAAGGAGTCAAAAGTGTATACAGTAATAGCAGTGTCAAGTGAATAACCATCCTTTTGACACACCACTTTCTTTGTGTGTACAAAGGTTAAACATTGCCAAAAGTACATAGAAACAGAAGAAAAAAAAAGTTTGTTCAGAGGATAGTACATTGTGACAAAATTCTCAAACTTTTTGATGGTAGAAAACAATATAAAAATACTCTTGAAATGTGATTTTGACTATGATTTCATTCTTTGCAATGTTTTTATTGTTAGTATGATGTTTCAGACAATTCATTCTACAGGCTTCTTCAGGAATTAATTACCTAAAACTTTGTGGTAACAACAAAAGTGATACAAAAGATTTCAATAGTCAGAATGACTCTTGGAATTGTACACAAAAAGATTGCAAATTAAGGGTCTATGATATTTTAGTAGTCCATAAAGCAATTTCACACTGAAACAATTGTTATAACTGAGAACTGAAATTTCTTCAGTAATCTTCGCCATATTAAAAATACTAAAAATAGAAAAAAACACTAAAACTAACAGAAAACAAGATCAAGTGATGTAAGTTAGTATCCTTTTTACTTTATTGAATGTTTTGATGGTAAAAATTGAATAAAAATTGAGAAGGATATAGTGTATATAAATGTTCCATAGAATTTAGTTAAATACAAGTTTATGTTCATTAGTATTACTTCAAAATAAAGAATACAGATTTACTATTTCTATAACACAATTTCTAAACTTATCTATTAGTAAAAAATAAAATAAGCTTTCTCTTCATTGAATGGTTATGTGATCCACAAAAAAAATATTAAGAGTAAAAGTGGTCCATAGGTAAAAAAGGTTGAGAACCACTTTTATAGACAATATAAAAGTACCCAGATTAAAATCTTTGTTGGTATTGAGAATTAAGATTTAAAAAAACTATGGGAATTATGTTAAAAATGAAGGTATATCCAACATTGTGCAGACACTTATTGCTGTTTATTTTTTATATATTTAATGTTATGTTAAATCTAAGTAAGAACACTGAAGGAAATGACATATGTGGCCTGTCATGGATGTGCATAATTTTAAGCTAGGACAGATTTGAACACTATGCTGATTTCTTTATTGATATAAAAGACAATATGAATTTATATATTTATTGGTCATTCAATCTGATTTCCCCAATTTGCAATAAGATATTCCATTTTCATGGTAACATGGGTACCACTCAAAGTTACCATAACAAGATCAGGTTGTTAGTACATTGTATTATATATTTTATCATTAAATTTCTTTGGATATTTTTACTTTTAAACTGTAACATAACACATGACAATAGTTAATTGTATAGATAAAAACACTAGGTTACCCATGCAAAAAATATAAAATACAACTCTCAATAAGAACTGGTAAGGATTCTGAACAACTGTATTATTTTTCAAACAGAATATTTGTTTATTATGTATTTAAAAAAATAAAAATGAATAAAAAAGAAAAATTACCAATATATATATATGTGTGTGTGTGTGAGTATTTAGCACTTGATAATTGTGTAACTGAATGAAACTCCGAGTTGTGCTATTGACGTGGGATATTATGTGTATCCACTGATATATACTTAATAGCTCTGTTATACAAGATTGAGCACCATTTTTATAACACATGAGTAAAAATAATATATATGTGTGTATATATATATATATGTTTTTTTACCATATATATATATATATATATATATATATATATATATATATATATATTATAAGCAATATATAATTTTTATATATCAAGAACAATTTTAGTGGAAAAAGTTTTTGTGTCACGTGTTTCATTCTTTAGGATATAATTGGATTAAAGTGATGTTTATTAGTTGCTCATGATGATGATTTTTTTTCATTAAAAAAAAATGCTTTTCTAATTAAAAGATGAAAATGTATAGAAAGTGCTTTAATCACTAGATCATCCATAATACATTTATAACAATTTTTCCCTTTTCTTGATAGAACTATTATCCTAACATAGAATATTTAATAATAAAAGTCAAAGAAAAAGAAACAAAATGAAATTGGCTAAACACATTAAAAAAAAAATTCCTCTCCTTCATGTCCATGTGTAGTTGCATCAACATAGACATCACTTTAGTTTAATGAAGTCCTAAAAGATGAAAAGCATCACATTTTTTTCTATTTTCTCATAGATTTCTCTTTATATATATATATATATATATATACACACACACACACACACACACACACGTACATACAGATATACATCGTTAATTGGTTCCAGATGTTATGATAATATAACCACTTCCCATTGCCTGTTACAGTATTTATGGTATGTACGTACAGTATTCAGAATAAAATAATTAATTTCCACCTTAACTGAAAGCAATATAGCGATATCATGCTTAGCATTAGCACTGGGACTTTTCTTCAGAGCCATGGGCAAAAATGTATTCTAAATCACAACATAAACGTAACTGAAAGAACATCAACGACAGAGCACAGATGTAAACAAGTCTGAATTCAAAATTGGTGTTAAAGCAGAAAACAATGCATGAGTGCCACCCGTCGGCAGAAATTTGAAATAAGAACATCTGTTAAACATACTTTATTATGCTACTTATTTTTGTGTTTGATGATATATATATATATGAGTATACAAAATATTATTAAATTTATTTAAATATGATTTTATATGTTTGTTATTTTAGTGTTTTTACATTTCTAATATTTTTAATGGCTGATGTAAACTTGAGTAAAACAACCTAAGGCAAGATATATTTTTCCATATAATATTTAAGAAAAACTGAATTATTTTCAAAAATGACAACTTGGAATGACTTAAGCTGAGATGAGATGTGTGTATATATATATATATATATATATATATATATATATATTATACCATCTGCACATCCAAGCGTACATCACATGGTATTACCAAGTGGCCATCCATCTAGGTATTGACCAAGCTTGATGGTGCTTAACTTCTGTGATCATATGAGATCCGGTGTTTCTTATGATATGGTGTAACCCTATATATATTTGTAAATATTTTTAGATTCTTTTCTTAAACAAAACATCTCATAAAAATACAAATATTTTTTTTCAAGGGCAATAACTCTGTCTATATTTCTGAGATGAGGTAGTATGTACCCACACATCCACAACTCTTTACAGTAATCAAAAGGAAAGTTTATGAATTAAAATAACCTGTGCTGGTTTCACCTGTTGAAATTTAAATTATTTCCAGAGTGATCAACAATTAGATTTTTGAAGATTGTAGTTCTGAGATGAGGTATTATGTACACTATTTCCATTATTCGGACCATATTCCGAATAATGTAAATAGTGGTCAATAACTCGTTGTTAGATCTTCAACAAATGACAAAAGAAAATAGTAGGTATACTAATCATAATACTGATGGTTATTATGATAGTACTTTCAAAACCCATTAGTCAGAATTCTTCCTCTTCTATGTGTCATATCACATCAGGACAAGGATGATCATGGCTTTCCATAATTTCCTGTCCTTTGTAGCTCTTAGTAAATTTTGTCTACTTCACTATCTCTCCCAGTCCCTGGAAAATCAACCATTAACACAAGCATATTAAATAGGTTATGCACTGTTTTCCTCTGTCCCTCTGGTTTTCAATATTTCATCATCATTTTCATATTTTCTAAGCCCTCTTTCCTCATTATGTGCCCTAGAAATTTCAACTGTCTCTTTCTGATGAACACCTTTAAAACTAAACTTCTCTCCATTAATCATCTGTGAAACCCTTCTCTGCCTTTTATCAGCATGGATGATGCTAACCTCTAGGAAAGTGACTCATTGCACCTTCTCAGGATAATGTTCTCAGTGGAAAGACTATAATTTTGTAATATCTGTCTGAATTTCTGGAATGAGAAGTTATCATTATTTATATTCAAACTAATGTCATCATCTTTGTTGTTAATATCAGCTGATCACATTCTGTATGAATTTCTGGGATGAGAAGTTATCATTATTTACATTTAGACTAATATCTTCATCTTTTGTTTTAATATCACCCGATCACCTTCTGTTTGAATTTCTGGGATGAGAAGTTATCATTATTTACATTTTATTTGGCTGTCCTTCACCAAAAGCTTGTTGATCTTGGTAACTATAAGGGAATTTTGAACTGACCTTTTAAGCTTTTCAAAATTTTGCTTTTTAAAAATAACATTTGGGCGGGGAAAAAATTGAATTTTGTGACAAATTAAATTTTCTATACCAAAGTATGCTGAAATATTCTTGGACTGACCAACTTCTCAAAATCAGTATATCGATGTTTGGTCACTGAAATATCGATGTTTGGTCACTGAAATACTGATTTTGGAACATGGGTTGAACTGAGAACTTTTCAGTACCACCTCATATATGTACACATGTAGGTGTCTAAATTTGTTTTAATGTGTTTGGGATCCATGCTTTTTTCAATGAGACAAAAGGACCAAAGTGCCAAGCAACAGACACTAAAGCATCAGGGACAAAATTTTGATATCTAAATATATGAAAGGATAGTTGCTACGTCGACTTCAATATATATAAGTGGTTAACTGATAGGGAATATGTTGGATAGATAAATGCATGTTAAAAAAAATTAAGATTTTTTTTTTGTTTTGAGAATGTCAGATATTGAATACAAATCATTGGCAAAAATATTTATATCAGTCAGCTAATATCTGTGACCAATTCCTCAAATTTTCCATCCTAAAATCAATATTCAAGAACTCAACCTACTCATCAAACATCTTACATTTTATGAATTGATTCCTGTCTAATGTAGAACTAAATCTAAAAGGACTGTGTTAAGAGCAATTTTTTATATTTGCTCAATAAAAATATTTGGCATCCAGTAACCAAAAACAATTTGTTCTGCTTTTGTTCTTATAGGAAGAGAAGTTTTTTTTTCTGGTCTGGGATGACAGAAAGATGAGGTTGTCTGAAAAATGGTAGAAGAGTGTGGAACAAATATTTTCAAGAAAGTTAATGTAAAAAAAAAATGTCTTATTTTGAGTTAATAAATAGAGCAAACATCAGTGTGTCTTGACTCTAGTCTAGTAAGATGCTGTGTCATATATATATATATATATATATTTAATAGATGGAATGAACGCCAGTGTGTCTTGACTAGAATATACTCCAGTCTTATAAGCTGCTGTGTCACATAGCATCAATAGTCTTAAACAAAACAGTATTTACTGAAAGAGAAAGTTAATTTCATTGGAAGACTGCAAAAGGTGCAGAGAACTTTTTTTCTTTTTGTCAAGCAAGATGAAAAATTGTGGGAGAATAGAATGGAATTCTCTGAAAGATAACAGTAGAACAAAATTTTAAATATCATTTTCAAATAAATATAATGTCAAAAATATAAAAAAAGTGACATTTTTACTTTCATGAAATTTTCTAATAACCCAATGATCTTGAAAATCATTGTGGTTTCATGACATCTCCAGAGCAAAAAGGTTTACTTGATGGTGTCTACCTTCTCTACAATAATTATAGAATAATGAATTGCGCAATCCCAAGGAAAGGAAAATTGCAGAATCTATAATATGATGACACTCTTCTGTCAACCATTGCAATATGTTTTTAGTGAAATATTGGTCCAGATATCTTGGCATTTGGAAAGAGAACAAGAAAGGGGATTCATGTCTTTCACATGGGCACCAGTTCAAAGGGAAAACATAGACTCTGTTCAAATTTGAACCATGGTTGCTGATTCCATATTTTTGAACCAGTAACTATTACACAAAATTTTTTATTTTTTTAATTGATATTAATCCAAGCAAGGCAGTAAAGCCCCTAAGACACAAGGGGTTAAAGAGTGTGGAAGAATTAGGAACAAAAATATTAATAATGAGTAGGAAGAGGAAAGAGTAATCAGGAGGATAGTAGATAGTAATTGACATTGCGTTTAAATAAGTGTGAGAAAAGAAACTTATCATAGAATCTATGGCTACATCTAGTCAGCTCAACTGTAAATCAATGAGATTTCGATGCCAACCTAGTACAATGCTTAAATTAAAAAAATCTACACACCATAGTGAAGGGCTCATCTGAACAATTACCATGAAAGTATTTATAGAAAAGGCATAAAGAGATATTCTTATTATGGTGGGAATGTGACTGAAGTCAAGCTGCCAGAACAGGACTAATAATATTGCTGATTCTTCTTTGGATTTTATCAAGGAGGTCAAGATAAATAGCAAGGGTATCGAACCATATGTGGCAGCAATATTCTAAGCATAGATGAATGGTAGACTTATAGATATGTATATTTTGTTAAATATAGATTTAAAGAAAAAAGAGAAAGTTTAAGTAGGATAAGTTAGAGAATAAAACTAAGTTATTTTTTTTTATTACTTAGCAGGAATCTTAGAGAATTCCATAATGGTCAAATCACATTAAAAACACCAGGTATCATTGGATCACCAAAGCAGTATAGAGCATGGGGGCTGCTTTGAAACACTGGGTACTGTAAGCAACCTCCTACAATCTATATTATGTTCCAGCTTTAAACAGTACACAAAGGGTTGATAAGCCATAAAAAAAATTAATCAGTTAGAAGAGTCAATAAAAACCAATTTAGTAAATTATGCATAAGTTATAATATACAATTAAGTTATTTTCATTACTTGATAAGAACTTAGAGTAATCAATAAAAGATAATTTAGAAAATGAGTTGATCGGAGTCAATTTATAGTAGTCAAATGTTGAGATTACAATAAAGCTATTTTCATAAACATTACATTTAAGTATTTAGAGTTGATAAGAGTGAATTCAGTAAGTTTTATTAAGAGTTAATGTATAGTAGTCAGAAGTTAGAGAGTACAATTAAGTTATTTTTATAAATATTACTTACATTAATAAGAATGAGAAAAAATTTGAAACAAAGTTGTAAACAATGCTGTTTTGTTTTCTTTTGCATAGAATTATTTTGAAAAATTTTAATCCAACTTTATTCATTTAATGTGTAGATTTAGATAACTAAAATCTTTTATACAGTGTTTAGAATAACAAAAAAAAAGAAAGAAAGAAGCTTTTCTAATAAAAATGGTAAGTGGGAGAAGAGTAAAAAGGAACTGTCAGATCCAAAGGTCAGAGTCTTTGACTGCAAAGTTCATGTCTAATAAAACTCCAACCAAAATTCTGGGGGAAATGGAAGTACAGATTTTTGGAGAAATTCATTCTGAATATTTTATTGAGTTCTCTTCATTCAAAATTCCTCATGGTTTACTCGTTAAAACTGTATCACTAAGAGATAATTACAGCTGCAACACAGGTCAAAAATGAAAATTTTTGAAATTAAGTGTATTTAAAGAAATTGGTTATAACACTGAAGAATCCCACAGAGGAAGAATCTTTCATATTTAATATTACATTTTAACTCATTCCAATATTTCATCAATTAGGATCCATTATCCGATGTGAACCTTACATTGTCTGCAATATTTGAGAGAATGCCCAATACCTTTCCGTGGTTGTTGTTGTTTAAATACATCCAGTTTTGTAAGTAGTTACTTAAAAGAATTCAGAGGCATCAATTTAGTCAGTTTTTTTTTTGTTTTTTTTAAGTGATTTGGAGTCAAATGTTAGAGAATACAACTAGTTATTTTCAAAGAAATTATTCATATTAATAAGAATTTAGAGGAATCAATTTATTAATTTTCATTAAAGGTATTAGGACAAACTGTCTCAGTCATGATTTGAATCTGGATTGTAGAGTCCATTTTTAAAGGTGTTAGGTCACTTGCACATTCAAGATCAGAGGAAATAAAAATTCCTTTATATAGCTATTGTGCAGATACATTTATGATAAAGTCTCTTCCATTTCAAAATTGAAACATCTTACCCTGCTTTCAAGTTGGACTTTCTAACATAAAATAGTTTACCTCCATGAAAACCTATATATATATGTTCAATTTTATTAACTTTTTCAAATTTCCAAATTAGTTGTTTTAAACTGCGTCTAGAGATTATATGCAAAAGAGGTATTGTCAAATATTTTATGTAAAATTCATAGATATGTGTTATCCAATGAAATAATTTGTACTATTATGTATAGTGAGTAAGCATGAAAGCAATTAAGTCCCAATTTTCAATTTCAGATTGATATTTAGTATTTTTTCAGTAATTATAGCAATTTGCAGTGTCAAGAAATTATTTGCAAGAACTAGAATTTAGTATTATGGCTTGTAAAAAAGAACTAACAATGAATGGAAAGAACTATATAATCAAAGAAATTAGCAAAGGAAAGTCTTCACTTCAAATTTCTAAGGATTTGAAAAGGGATCATCGAACAATTAAGAAAATATGTCAAATGGGAATTCAACCAAGGAAAAAAGTCAGGCTGAATTCAGGAATTTAACAAAGTGAGATCTATCACATATCCGAAGAGAATTAATAAGAAACCCAAATGCATCAAGTGCGTTCATATTTGAGGCTGCTGGAGCTCCTATGGTGTCAAGGGAAACAAGGTGTAAAGCATTAAGGAAGTTTGCTGATGTAAAAAAAATCAAATAACATTTTAACAAAAAAACATAAGGAAAGAAGATTGCAGTGGGCAAAAAAATACATGAAAACTGATTTTAGTAAACTGCTTTTTACAGACGAATCAACAATCACCCTCGATGTGCCCGATGGATGGACTCAAGGATGGCTTTGCAAGCAACATTACTCAAAAAAATTTTTCAAACACCAACAAGGCAGCGGTGGGATCATGATATGGGCTGGGATTATTGGTAATGAGCTTGTGGGTCCATTTAAACTGAAAGATGGGGTTAAAATGAATTCCAAAAGTTACTGTGATTTTCTAGAGCAATATTTCTTTGAATGGCTTGATAACCAGTCTTTAGCCAAGTGTAGATCTATGATCTTTATGCAAGACAATGCACCAAGTCATGCATCAAAGTTTGCTAAATCCTGGTTGAAAGAAAAGGGATTTGTTGAAGATTCTCTTATGGACTGGCCTTCAAATAGCTGTGACTTGAATCCCATTGAGAACCTGTGGAGCATCCTCAAGAGAGATATTTATTCTAATGGAAGGCAATTCAACTGCAAGTGTGACCTCTGGGAGGCAGTTAAAGTTGCCGCAAACAACTTACCAGCTGCTAAAATTGCAAATCTAACATCAGATGTTGACAATAGGCTGCTAAGAGTTATTGAAAAGAAAGGAGCATTTGTGCAATAAATTTTAGGAGGTTCTTCTTATTTTTTGTTAATATATCTTTTATTTTTAAAATAAAATGTTTTTTTTATGTTTTTCCTTTAAGAAATTGACGAATTTGTTCTAAAATCTTTTCATATTATTTTTTTACATTAGTTTTACAAGGTATAATAATGTAAAAGTATCAAAATAAATAGTTGCAAATGAACTACTGACAGTCAAATTAGTCTGTTTTGTTAGTAAAATTTTTTCTAACCAAAAACAATAGTTTTCTCTATCACTATATATCTAAATTAATAATATTGAGTAGAATCTAAACAACATCATAATAGGACTTTTAACATTAAAGACAACTCTTTATACCAATTCATAACTTGCATATAATCTCTAGACGCAGTTTATATAATTGGTAAATTTACTAGTGTTCATTTTTATATTTTGTCTCCTACCCCTGATTTCTCATGAATGTTGCTACACTCATTTTCAAGGATTTTGTTTCTATCTGTGTATATCTCTGAGATGAGATATTATGATTATTTACATTATTTGGACTGATCCTGATCTTCATTGCCATATTCACAACATTTTGGCCGTTGTACACTGGCTTTCTTCAGGTGATTAGAATTCTGCACCAAACCCTTTATTTCATCCACAAGCACAGTGGATAAAAGTGTTGGTTAAATCCAGTAACTAGACTCAAAGAGTTGTGAGTTCAATACCAGACTACAACAGTAGTGAACCAAAAAAACTTGGAGAGTTAAAGGGAAATAGCTGAAACATACAGAAGAGGAATGACACGTGGAACTAGAACAATCTAGTTTGGTGAATGAAATAAAGGGTTCAGTTTGAAATTCCAATCACCTGAAGAAGGCTGGAGTGTACAACAGCCGAAATGTTATGAATATGGCAATGAAGATGAGGATAACAGTTTGAATAAAGTAAATAATGTAAGTGATTTTGTTTTTTTTCTTTGTTTATGTAAATATTTTTGGCTAATTCTGGCATTCTCTCATTTGCTGGAACCAATTTCAAGTCACTCAAAAAGATGCCAGTTCTAATAGTCAAACTGAATTTTTATGTGTATTTTTTTTAATAAAAAATTGGATAGACAGAACTTGTCAATATTATTCAACAGAACATGTTTGAAAGAATTCTTGCTTCCTAAACACACCTTATATATATCGGTGGTGACTATTTTATCAATGTTACTCGGGTTGAGAAGAATTTTCTAACAAAATTTAGTTTACCTACAATTTAGTTTACCATAATCAGTAGAATAATATAAACATCTAATTACAACCTAATCAGATGACAACTGAGAAAATCTGTTTGCGTGCACACACATACCAAGATTACTCAACAACAAGCCACTGTATTGAAAGCCAACATCATTATTTCCCTTTTTCTATACAATTTTTTTCAAAATGAAGCAGCCACTCTAGAGTTTGGGGTCTGACAATTTACCGACCCATTTTTTTTAATCTGCTATCTTACACTTAATTTAAACAGAAGATAATTTTCAAGTGATTTTCAGTGGATAATTTCAATATTTCAAATATGTTGGCTATCTTGCGCAACCTATAGTTTATTTATTTTTATTAATCCTTTCACCCCCCCAAGCAAGGTGATAAAGCCACTAAGGTGCAAAGGGTTACTGGGAATGGGAGAGAATGAGAAAACTTTATTGATGAGAAAGGACAATAAAAGAATAGGATTCATGAAGACAGAAGATGGCAAGTGTTTGTAGATAGAAATGGTGTAGACATAAGAATCACCTCTGCATGGTGACTGTCAGTTTCATGCCTCAAGTGATCTTGTCAGTGTACAGTGTGAAGATCATTGAGGCATGAAACTTACAGTCACCAGTGCTAATTCCCATGTATAGACTATATAAACTCACTATATCCCCAATATTGAGCCCTTTTCTCTGATAAATATAACAAATTTTGAACAATATATACATATGTACATTATACACACACACACACGTGTATATATATATATATATATATATATATAGAGAGAGAGAGAGAGAGAGAAAGAGAGAGAGAGTGTGTGTGAGAGATACATAGTCATAGGAATCAACATTGCATGGTACCTATCAGTTTCATACCTTAATTTATTGAGTTCTTTTTTGACAAAAATTCTAGTAATTTGTACTTATTTTGGTAGCTATTATTGAGTTATATAATTAACTGACCAATTTTAAGTATCTTATGATTGGTTTATCACCATGAAACTTTTAGGTTACGCCTGTGCTTGGCACATTTTTAGTAAGATTTAAAAAAAAATACATTTACAAAATATATATATGTGTGTGCATATGGGTATAACATATATAGATATACATATGCATGTATCGATATATGTCGATAAATTAATAAGTCTCTAACTTAGTAATAAAAAGTATCATTTATATTATATTATACAATAAATATTTTTCAACATAATTTCCTTTCTTGTTAAGACACTTAATTCAGTAGTGAACACTATACAGTGGAAATTTCAACCCAAAATACATGTCAGGCTTATTGATCTTCAAGAAGGTGAAAATATACAGATTATTATCATCCTCCATGTGTGAAGACAACATGTACATTTTGAAAATGAGTATTTGAAGTCCTGGCTTTTACCAAACCTTGAACTGGTGGAATATACATAACTACCTCAACCACCAAGTCAGCTCCATAAATATCTGAGAAAAACTTGCTGTAAAATTCAGTTGTAATAATAAAAATCTGGTGTTACTTATAATTATACCTATAATTCATTAATGCACACCATTCCAAAAATGGGATGATGGCAAGGTGATCCTTATATTGTCCTGGATGATGGACATTAATGGGTTAAGATGTAGATAGATATTTTAAAATCTAACAAGAGAATAATAATAAATACTCGTATAATATAGATTTCTGTCTCTAACCAATTAATTCACACCTTCCCCTAAAATGAATTTATGAATTTAAGTATACTACTACATTGGCAGCAAGGTCTCATTATTTTACAGTTGAAATGGCGAGATGAAATCGTAAGTGCTATGCTAACAGTTTCTTTTCTCGCACTTCTCATTTGTGGAAGTCTCTTCCAGCTTCTTACTTCCCAGTCAACTTTGATATTCAAAAATTTAAATGCAATGTCAATTGTTATATTCTGTTTTCTTAATTCTTGTTTTTTTATTATTTTCTCTCCCTAATTTTTCTCATATACTCTAACACTCAGCTAGTGGCTTTATTGCCTTGCTTGGGGTGAAATGATTAAAAAAATGGCACTAACAGGTTAATATGTAGAATATTTTAAAATCTAATTAGAGGAGATTAGTATTAATCATAAAAATTCTGTATTAATTATAGATTTTGAAAAAATATCTATTATTAATTATAGGTTTTTACTTATTGCCTATTAATTGCCTATTGTCCTCCAAAATGGGGCAACAAGCATTAACAGGTTAGCAAAATCTTAAGTTCTTTGTTTTAATAAATACAAACAGAAGAAAGACACATGTTTTATTATGAATATTAGGAAATCGGGTTTTAAAGAAAATAATTTAGGAAACTGATAGAGTAATTTTAAAAAGTCCAACATATCTTTTAATCTTAGGAGAATTAATGCTGTAGTGAAGTAAACATAAAATGCAGCGCATGTAAATTGGCAATGATACAAGGTCAGAAATTCCTTTCAAACATCCGTCTTATTAATAACAGCAATTATAAGTCAATAATATAACACTGCGGTATAAGGTATCAATGATTGGAGATGCTTAATTAAAAGAGAGTTACTGATTAGCTTGATTGCCTTGTTTTGTGCACAACTCTGGATAATGAACCAAGAAAAAAAAAAACTGCTCCAGATATCAGAGCTGTATCCTAGCGAAAGTCAGATAAAGCAGGATAAAATGGAAAAGACAATTTGCATAGATGAAGCACAACCCAGAGCTTCAAGGTATTTGACTATGAAATGACAAAAATCAAATTATTCTCTAAAACAGAGGTCACAATCACACAGCCCATGAGATGCATGCAGCCTGTAAACTATCATAGATGAAGTGCTACCCAATGCTTCAAGGTATTTGACTGTGAAATGACAAAAATCAAATTATTCTCTAAAACAGAGGTCACAATCACACAGCCCATGAGATGCATGCAGCCTGTAAACTATCATAGATGAAGTGCTACCCAATGCTTCAAGGTATTTGACTGTGAAATGACAAAAATCAAATTATTCTTTAAAACAGGGGTCACAATCATGTGGCCTATGGGATGCATGCTGCCTGCAATGTATCTTTCTGTGACTGGTTTAATAAATTTGTCCCTCACCTTATTCTATATGTTTGCAGTAACGGTACTGAACTACATCTACCCACCAAGTGCCAATGACAAGGGAAGAAAACTCAGTTTTTATGCTGGAAAGAAGTAGCATGCATTAACTGATGTGGGACATGTTTTTGCATTGCATTTTGATAATCCATGATTCTATAAAGGACAGGGAGTTGTGTAGAGACATGTCCTGAGGAGACAGCCCACAGAAAGAGAAGACGATAATTTAATAAACACAAATGGCTGGAATATGTAGAGAAATCTTACCTGTCTATCTCTTTCTTTGTGTTACTTTTGCAATTTCAATAGCTCAAAAATACCAAACTTATTTAATCTAGCTTTGTGGATTCATGGAACTCTGGGTAGGGATGTGTCCCTAAAGGAGAGCAGAGACCCCATGGCTAGGACCTACTTTGGTAATACTCTTCTTTTGGCATGGCCCTCCACATCTTCCTGTACCTTGCAGCTCTTAATAAATTTTGTCTTTTTGTTATTTCTCCCAAACCCTGTTCAACCAACCATTTACTCAAACCTCTCCTAAAACATGAAATACAGGTACACTGCCAATTATTTTTTGGCTCTTTTGGTTCCAGATATATGCCAAATGATGTTTTGCTGAACCAATAGAAATCATGTCATAACAATTTAATAATACACCTATGAATGCTTTGATTATGCAACTCATATCTGCACAGCATCATCAACTTAAAGGCTTATATTAATTATTGTTAAATATGTCACCTCTGCTCACCTGGTGAATTAATCTGGCAATTTCATGAAATTCAAATGCTTGTTCATAATTTTATCCAGATTAAAACAGGTGCACCTGAATCTTAGAGGAGATGGTGAAAATTAGGTTTTAGTGGACTGCTCAAAAAGGGTAGTGACAAAATTCTATACTAAATCTGGTTTGTATGTGCTGTTTAAATTCCTCAAAACCTCATACTATGAATGATTCATTTATCTTTATTCGTACATTATCACACTTAGAAATGTCATTATCATAGATGAATATGTTTTAAAAAAAATTCTCTCAGTCTATTTTCAATTTATTAGAAAATGTCTTTCCGACCTAGCTTCAACAACTCACTGGAGGTAAAAACTATCTGGTCACATTTTATACTTCAAAAAACAAACTTGTAATATTCTATCATCATCACATTTTCATCTGTTGCAATGAATGAGTGTTCTCTCAAAGAGGTCCCTTGCTTTTTACATCTGTTGTAACTTAAGCTCACTTTGGATATCAAGTGGAAACACACATATATATATATATATATATATATATATATATATATATATATGATCCATTACTAAAAATTATATATATATATATATATATATATATATATATATATGATCCATTACTAAAAATGATGGAAAATGGTCAATTTGCTGTACCACTCCAGTAATTACATTTTTCTTTTTTTTTTTTAATTGGATTTACCTCAAGTAATTCCACTAAGAGACAAGGGGTTACTGGAATTAGAAAACAGAAATATTACTAAGGAGTGAGAACAATAGAAGAGTAACCAGAAAGACAGTATATAACAATTGAAACAGCATTCAAATTTTTGAAGATCAAAGTTAACTGGAAAGCATGAAGCTGGAAGAGAGTTCCACAAGTGAGAAGTGTGAGAAAAGAAACTGTTAGCATAGAACTTACGGTTACATCTAGCCAGCTCAACTAAATTTATCAGATCTTGTTACTAATCTGTTATTATCCTTAAATTCATAAAGTCTAGGAACCATGGCAAAGATCTTATCTGAACAATTACCATGAAAGTATTTATAGAAAAATCACAGAGAAGACTTTATCACATTTGAAAGTGAATGAAGCCAAGATACCAGGTCAGAACCAATAATATTGCTGATTCTTCTTTGGATTTTATCAAGAATCTCTAAATACATAGCAGGAGCACTGAACCATATATGGCAGTAATATTCTAAGCATGGATGAATGGTAGACATATATATATAAGATAAATTCCAGTGAGAAAAAATGGTCTTGTACAATACAGTGAACCAGCTGACTTTGCAATGGATTCATTATAGTCTTTCCACATCATGTCAGCTGAGGATGTTAGCCTGAGAAGATGCAATGAGTCATTTTCTGGAGGTTAGCATCAGCCATGCTGATGATGGGCAGAAATTAGTCTCTCAAATGATTATTAGAGAGCAGTTTAGTTTTGAAGGCATTAAAATTAATAAGCTATTTTTTGCCCCCAGTTAACAACAGACTGTAGGTCTTTTTTGACATCAGCCACCAATCTAATCTTTTCAAACTGACCAGACTTACTATCAAAACAGGAGTAAATGATTGCGTCATCAGTATAGATACTGAGCTGATGCCATCAGGAATGTCCTTAATGAAAATTAAAAACAAAGTAGGACAAAGGATAGAGCCCTGGCGGTCATCTGCATTAGTACAAAAGGTTCGAGAAAAGAGGCTGTTAAGGATAATTTTTATTTCACGATTTGATAAAAAAAAAAAGATTGAATCATTTGAAAAATTCATCCAGACACACCATGACTTTTCAACTTATGAAGAAGACCAATATAACAAACCTTGTTAAAAGCTTTCGATTTGTCCAAACCAACAGAAAGCTTGACAGACTCTTTTTTCCCCCCAATAATCATCAGCAGTTGATCTAGAGAAACGAAAGCCATATTACTTGTCTGAAAGAAGGCTCTGTGATGTGAAATGCTTAACTAATTAAGCATTGATTAGGGACTCTAGAAGTTTACCAAAAATGCTGTAGAAGGATAATAGGCTGATAGTTGGAAGGGCCAGATGGTTCACCTGAGTTCTTAAAGACCAGAAAAACAGATGAGGATTTCCAACAAGCAGGAAAGCAAGAGGCAGTGAGTCATTTATTATACAGTTTTAAAAGAACAGGAGCCAGTTTGGGAGCATACATTTTAAAGACTATTACAGGGATAACATTAAAATGCTCTACCTTTACAAGAGCCAGATCAGGCCAAAAATGAAGTATTGCTGCCATATCTAGTCTGGTGCTGCCTAGTTTTCACTTTCTAGTCTTGATAGCATCTAACAGCATCTATGCGGCCTTGCAGGTGATGAATGTTTTCCACATTATAAACCCTCTTGCAAAGATGAAATGTTGCAAAGCTCTTGCTACTCTATAGCTATTTCTATGGAAAACATTCAAATGTGATACATTCTTTAGTTCCCCCAAATATACCTCCACCCCAGCTGAAACCCACCATGCTGTGCATACTGAGGCAAACCATCCTCATTCCCTTCATATTCCTTTAGTAAAGAGCAAGTTCCATTCAGGTAACCTTTTTTCAAGAACTGTTTCTTTGTAGAACAAAATCCCAGAAGAATGCTTTCCAAACCACTACAATCTTAACGTCTTCAAGTCTAGGGATCTGAATATACCATGCTCCTTGCTCTTACTGCACACATAACAACCACCTTCAGTAACCCTCTATCTTGAGTGACCATTGAACCTTGTAAAAGGTGAACATAAGTAAAAAAAACCAAAAACAAAAAAAAACAAAAAATAAAAAAACCAAAAATAAAAAAAATAAAAAACCAAAAAAAAAAAAAAAAAAAAAAAAATATAAAAAAACCAAAAATAAAAAAACCAAAAATAAAAAACCAAAACAAAAAACAAACAAAAAAAACCAAAAAAATAATAAAACAAACAATGGTCATTAATGATGATGATGGACAAAAAATAAACAAATAACATTCTCTGACTTGGTCCAATCTGATTTCAAATAGTTAAATCGGGTAATTGCTGTTAGAATTAGAGTGCACCACCTTAGATCCTCTGAACTCTTACTACCCTCTTGAGAGTTCACAATGCTTCCAAGTGGGCATTACTATCCATATTGAGAATTTCTGTTATAGAATATTGAAACAGATATCAAGGTGGTGTATACATTTATTTGTCTGTAATACAGTTGTGTTTCCTTTAATAGTTAAGAAAAAATAGTTAAAGAGATGAATTAATAAAAAAGAAAAAAAAATTATTCACTTTTCATTTAGCTATTGTAACTTTTTTTATTCACACCTAGCAAAAACAAAATCTGTTTGAAATAATGTGAATGAAGAGGAAAAGATCCTCATCATTTTTTTAAAAGTATTCTTTATTTTTTTCTGCCATAAAAAGAACAATTTAAAAAAAATACATACAAACTGCTTTTTTTTTCATTTCAAACAGTTTAAGCTGTTTTGTTTTTTTTCCATAAACTACATTGTGCATTTGTAATCAATTTTTTATTACCATTCTTTTTTTTCTTTTAAATAAGCTGTACAATTTGAAAGGGAATAAGCAATTTTATGATGAAATATGATAAAAAAAAAAATCAAGCAAGGACGTCTTTTAAATGAAGTTGTAACATGACAATGTTTTGAGATATCTACTTCATATTCGAAGTTTGGAAAGGTACAAATTATGTGTCAAAGAAGGAAGGAGAATTACTGTAAGACACAGCATGCAAATGGAAGTAAAGACCAGATATTGGAGGTTCTAACAGAGAAAATTGTGTGAAGGTTTTGCATTGAACTAGGAAGACTATGGAAACATCCATTGAAATATGAAATAGACATCTCATAAAATATTTTTACTCTTTGCAAAAAAAAAAAAAAATTATGAACACACAGACACACACATGGATGGACATTACATGTATCTCTGAATGCATTAAATAAATGTACGTCCATCAGTTGCATGGAAATTATTTTGTCTGACAAACTACAGATTAACATCCTTTGAGTATTAGACAATAATGAAAACATGTTTTGTCTTTCCTCGATGGACATTACTTACTCTTGTGAGCAACTTGTTAATCTCCATTCTTGAACCAAACCCACATTAAGTAGTCCTGACTGACCAATCAATGCTGAATAAACTCCTGCGCAAAACAACCTTTAGAAAATAGATAGAGGAAAGTGTCGGTTTACATTTCCAATCTAAACCCAATTGCAATTTTTTGGCAAAAACAGCAACCAAGTTAAGGAGTTCAAAAGAGGAAATCATAAGCCAACAGATTTTTTGATAAGCAGCTTTTAATTGTAGTTTCTTTTTTTTTCCTATTTATTATTTTGCAAAGAGGATTAACTGATAGAAATTTCAAAAAAAAAAAAAAATCTTTAAAAGTCATGAAGAATTTACGTTTTTTTTTTTTTTTAATCTGCTTTTATCAGCTTAGTATACAAAACAAATTTTGGAGAAAAAATTCTTGAAAGAAGATATCAGAATCAAGATCTGTTGAAATCTTGGCATTGCTTAAACTGACTGGTTCATTCATAAAAAAAAAAAAAAAAAAAAAACAGGGAAAATTTTTTTTTTTGCTGCAGGAGTCTTGTAGATCAGCATTCAGTAGACCTTCCTCAAGCCATGCATTTCTCTGAATAAAAACCATTGATTGTTTGTCATTTTAGAAGTGGGGGTCCTGTTCATAATATAAATAGAGTCTTAAATTGATCCCTGACTTCATAAAGAATTATCTGCATTTTCTTTTTATCTACAAATTTTAAGTTTGAGACTGTGCTTACATAATTGATAACTGCATACTTCTACAAATTGACGAAAAGGATATTATCAGTAGCATGCAGTTACCAATGATGTAAGCACAGTCTCAAATCTGATATTTGTAAATAAAAACAAGTACAGATAACTCTTTAAGAAGTCAGTAATTGGCTTGACACTGTATTTATATTATGAACAGTAATCCCTTTTCTAAAATGATAAAAAAAAAAAAAAAAAATCAATATTTTTTTCATTTGAGCAAATGTGTGGAAAGGAAGGTCAATGAACGCTAATCTACAAAATTATCTCTCCCAAAATTCTTCTGGTTTTTTTTTTGTTTTTTTTTATGACCAGACTGGTTAATTTAAATAGTTAAATCTCTAAATGATAAGCAGATTTACAAATGAGTTAAAATGATTAAAACTTGATGAATTAACATAAACTAATTCACAAAGTAACTTTGAATTAAAAATCTTGAATGAAGAGCCTAATTAAATCAAATTGCCAATTAGCTGGGCAGAAGAAGACATTAGGAAACTTATTCAATTGCATGCAATCTCTTAGAGGAATCTTCTTGTTTTTGCTTGTAATTTTTTTTCTTTATAGCTGCTTTCTTGGGTCTAGTTTGTCGTCCTATCGACTCTTTTTGTGTTGAACTCCCTAACTGAGTAGAACTTGGAGGAGTTTAGTAGATTCATGAAACAGTTTTATTCTTTATTTATCTATTTCCACTGATACAATTCCAGACAGTATGGTGCATCTATGCAATGTGAACAAAGGCTATGTCAAAAAAGGTCAAACAATATTAGTAAAGAAAAGTAGAGAAACACATGTTAAGTAAAGACATAAAGGTCATATCATTCATAGCAAGAAAATTTCTTAATAGTTTAAGAGGTGATATGCAATGCGAGCAGTAAGCCAGGATTTTCTTAACCAATTTAATAATATATATATATATATATATATATGTGCATATGCATATGTATATATATATTACTATAAATGTTATTTTTTAGTGGGTAAATATGTTTATTGCTACCTCCTATTTTTATTTTATTAAACAGTGAAATTAATAACAACTGGCTTAAATTCAAGCTTTCTTTAATAAGTAATTCCAACCTTGTCCTGTCAAGACTGGTATCTGTGTCCAAAATTGTAGAGGCATAGTTTGACTCAAAGAGAGATGCAGGTTCAGTTCCTGTTGGAGGTCCAATTTTTCTTTAGAAGGACTTTGTAATTTTAGCTGGTTGTTATTAATTTCACTGTTTGATAAAAGAAAAACAGGAACAGCAACTGGAACATGTATATCCACTAAAAAATGATGCTTACAGCAATAAGGAATGAAGTCGGTTAAAAATCCTATATATATATATATATATATATATATATATATATATATATATATATATATATATATATATACACACACACACACACAGAGGGTGCGATAGGTAAATTGTCGCCATTTTATATTTTTAATTTTGTGCATGCATGTTTGTTTTTGATTTTGCCTACTGTACAATATAATAGAGTCAGTTGGGCATGGTCTGTGAGGAAAAAAAGCACCATGACGCAATTCACTCTGCCAGAAATTTGGAAACAGCATGCTGTACTGCTTGGCATTTGCAGCAAAAGCTACAAATACAAACATTTCAGAGTGTTTGGGTGTCAATCTGAGGGCAGTGCAAAGGATTCATAAAGAGTTGGACGAGTATAATGGTGATGACAAAGGTACAGAAGTTCGGAAAACTCACTCTGATCATCCTGATAAGAACTCCCAAATTTGTTGGTGAGCGCCTCAGACTCAACACAGAGGCCTACATCATGCCTTGAGGAGGTAGTGCAGCCCTAGGTCAAGAAGGTGGCTGCTGGAAGACCCTCCATTTGACAACAGGGCTCTACACCATGCCACACAAGCAGGAGAACCCAGTCATGCAACCACATCACCCTTTACAGCTGGCCATCTAACTCCCCAGACTGCAACCTCCTTGATGTGTGGGGCACAGTTGAGAAACCAACAAAACTTTTTATAATACCAAAGATGAACTGGAGGCAAGGATTATGGCAGCATTCACCAACAAGGAGATCATCCAGAAGAGTAGCAGGAGATTCCAAGGTTGTCTGGAAGCTGTGCTGATTTTATTGAATAAATTTACTCTTTATTTTTATGTAATTTTGATAAATATGTCAGTTTTATTTTCATTTTTGCGTACTTTAGATGACATTTTATCCATCACACCCTGTATATATATTTGTTTATTTTCTAAAGAAGTAATGGATGCTTTATTTATTAATGTGACAGATTTTATAACTTGAAACATTAGTTTTAGCGAATATTCATATTTGAGTAGACGCTTGGCTTATTTATTAAACAGTATATTTATTTATGTTTGTCTACCAGCCAGAATATTCAAGAAATATTATCAAAGAAAAAATATGAGCTCCTTGGCAGAGTGCATATTTTTTCTTTAATAAAATGTCTTGAATATTCAGGCCAGTAGATGTAGATAAATATACTGTCTAATAAATAAATGGAGTGTCTGCTAAAATATAAGTATCCACTAAAAATATCATTTAAAGTGATATATATATATATATATATATATATATATATATATATATTTAAAATGTGTGTATGTAGGCAGCATTTTTTCATTGATACATGTTTCATTAAATAATATAGACAAGTTTGTCTATTTATTTTATGTAAATTCTTTTCATATTGTCTGATAAGCTTAATAACATTAACATTAAACGATGCAAGAAGAAAATCACAAATTGATACATATTTTTTAATCCTATCTGCTTTAATATTTCTTAAGCCATTATCATCTTTGATAATTACTTACAATATATTAAGAAATAGATAGGATTAAAACAGTGATCAATATTGTTTTTTTTTTCTTGGCTTAATGGTAATGTTTCAAGCATAACAGACGTTATGAAAGAATTTACATAAAATAAATAGACAAAGTTTGTCTATATTATTTAATGAAACATGTGTATATATATATATATATATATATATATATATATATATATATATATATATATATATATATATATGGGATAATGATATATAAATTTGGTATATCAAGAACAGTTCTGGAGGAAAGATGTATGACAAAATAGAAATAGTTTTTGTATGATGCATTTCTTCCCTTAGGATTTCATCTAGTCTGATGAAGCCCTAAAGGATGAAACGTGCCCTTTGTTTTATATATATATATATATATATATATATGTGTGTGTGTGTAAATATGTAAGACAATTTGCTGATTAAACAGGTCATATCATCAGAAAAACAGATTTTATTTTAACTAAATCTACATTGGTGAGGTGAATGTGATTTGCATTAATTATGTTAGTGCTATATATATATATATATATATATATATATATATATATATATATATATATATATATATTACTTTAACTGTATCATTTTTAATTAAATTTGACTAATTTCAACTCATTTTCCCAAACTTTAAAATAAAATCCAATTTTAAAATGATACAGCTAAAGTAAAAAAAAACATTTTTATAATGTGAATCATTTTCTGCCTCAAGAATGTAGATTTGGTTGAAATAAAATCCATTTTTCTGTTTGATCAGAGAAACATATCAAAATAAAAGTTTTCCAAATTGCCTTTTGCATATTTACCATTCTGTTGGATTCTCATCCAAATCTCTTTCTCTCTCTCTCTCTCTATATATATATATATATATATATATATATATTTGTAAAAAAATACAATATAAAATTAAATATATAAGAATAATTGTGAGTAAATAAATGATAAGATGGAAAACTGTGTGGTGAATAGTTTGTTTTGAAAAAGAACTTCATTATCTGTCTTTGTTTTTGAGATGAGTTATTGTAACTATTTACATCATTCAGACTGTTGTCCTCATCTTTATTGCCATATTTATGATGTTGTATACTCTGGCATACTTCAAGAATTAAATTAGAATTTCAAACCAAACCCTTTATTTAGTCCACTGGAATAGATAGTTTTAATTCCACATGTCTCTGGCCCAGTGGATAAAAGCATTGGTCGAGTAATTGAAAGAGTGACTTGACCCAAAGAGTTGTGAGTTCAATATCTGGCTAACAAAAACTTATAGAGTTGAGTTACTAAAGGGAATTAACTGAAACTGAGATATCCAAAATAAGGCATGGCACATGGAATTAAAACAATCTATCTCAGTTCCAAATTCCAGTATATAACCTGAAGAAGGCTGGAGAACACAACAGCTGAAACATTCAGAATAAAGATGTAGACAACAGTCTAAACGATGTAAATAAGAACTTCATTAGACAAAATAATGGTTCTGTCATTGGAATCAATTCAATATATATATATATATATATATATATATAAAAAAAGAGAGAATAAAAAACAGAAAAATACAACCAATGTTAATTACATTGTACATTGAAATGTTAACGATACAGAGATGTTGACCATTTACATTTAAATTTTTATGTTCAATGTAACTAAATTTTAAACTCAGTTTATCTCATTCAGTGTTTTATCGCTTTTATTTCCCTCACAAAATTATCTTTAATAAAACAAGATAATTTGAAACAATAATAAGATTAAGTGATAAAAAGCTTAATGATATGAGCCAAACTTACAATTTAGATCTATCAGAGGTCAAAATTTTAAATTTGTTAGGTGTCTTGGTATCATTAATGTTTTCATATAAAATGTACCTGGCATATTTTTCTTTCTTTTATATATCAGATTGATTCTATCAATAAAACAATTATTTTGCCTAAATTCCATTTTTGAAATGAAATGTGTCATGACAGTTTTACCATGTTACCATTTATTTATAAACACACACACACTTATAATGAATTAAAATTGAAAGTAATTATTAGAACATTATTAATTAGTAAGAATAATTGGAAAATGCTAAAAAAAAAAAAATATATATTTTTAAAGTACATGCAATTTTTATTTAAATTAATACCTAACATATAAAAAAATCTCAGAGACTGATTGCATTTTTTTGAAATTTTTCTTTAATTTTTTGAAAATTTAAATAATTAAGGATTCTAACCAATGTTTGAATGTTTGTATATTGATAAACATTTTAAAAATATTTTAGTAATTTTATTAAAAACATAATGCTATTATGAAATAATTACAAAGACTCAGATTGTATTTTTACATTATTTTCTGCTTTTTTACAACCAAGGATTATATGATTCTGTTTGAATTAGTCCAATTGTAAATAATGTAAAAAATGATTTGTATAATATAAATAGCAAAAATCAGGAGCATTCTTTTTGTTAACTTCAAAAACACTGACTTAATTTTTGCTATTTATTTGATATCAATTTATATCTTTGATACATATTTTGATATGTAATTTTTAATATTTATAATATGGTAATATGAGAACACATGTAGACATTATTTATAAATATTTACAAACCTTAAATTCAAGGAATTTGCAATTTTCTCAAAATAAAATTTTCAAAATTACTTTATTTAAATGAGCAATTTAAAAAAATTTGTTTTTACTGCTAGGCCATATTTTTTAATACTATTGTTCATTCAATACAAGGCAAAGATCCACTCAAGGTAGAGGGATACTTAATGAGTTTGTTCTAAGGGGGGGGGGTTCTATAAGGAGGGATTAAGAGGTTCATATTATGAGGATATGGAGGATAGATAACAGTTGGCACTAGACTTGAAGTGGTTAAAATCATAATGATCAAGGAAGCAACCTTTCAGTAGTCTCTTCTGTAAGAGAAGATTCCTAAGCATAATTTCCTTCTTAACAATGGAATATGAAAAGAATGAGAATGATTCGACTGTGTGTGCATGGAATGGCAGGCTCTTGCTGTGTAGGTCTGAACTAGTGGAACTAAGAAATGTAGTTTATCTAATCATCTGATATACATATAGAGATAGAGTAGTGAAAGGCTAACAATGTTCCATCTGTGAGGAAAGGGGTTGCTAGGTGGAAAATTTGAGGGTGACCAAGGTTATGTAGATTAAATATTTTCCAATCCCCACCCATACAATAATTACTTTAATTATAAAATATTTTACAGTGAGTAAATCTTTGAGAATTAATTGGGAGGGATTTCCTTCCTAACCTTTTGTTTGAAGTAGTGTGGAATGTCAGCAACTTGATTATGTCATTTTCTCTTTGAGTTACATGTGATACTCATTTTAGTTGTGGCTGCTGTTGAAAATCCTCAAGTGATGTGGCTTCTGTTCCTTTTTTCTGATTCTGTAGTGCCAGTCCATGAGGTTCAAATAAGGATGGTCCTCTCTAAGACCTACAGTGTTTATTCACTCAAAACCTTTTTTAATTATTTATCTAAGAAAGCAGTTGATGACAGTTTAGACATTCCTGAATGGGTTTGGTGCCATACATAACATCTATATGAAAATTTCAATCTGATGAGACTATTTCAGAATATGATTAGACTTCATAGGTTAATATTTTCGTTTTGCAGCATTTTGCTGTTGGATGAAATTACCTCTAATGCAGCTTATTCTATGTTCAGTTTTCTTATCTCTCATACTAAGTTTGTTATAACTGAGCCATACACCGAAGTATTAAAACAATAAATGTAGTAACTTGCATGTTCGTTTCGTAAACTCACAAAACTTTAAAAAAAATGAATAAGTAGCAGACATACCAACTAAACAATTTCATCATTTTATTAATGTTTCTTTTTTTAGTAATTATTTTCCCTAGGAATTGAAATCATTAAAAAAGAGTTAAATAATAAAACTAGTCCCATGTTTTATTTTAGTTTTATACTTATACAATTCTAACTACAAAGGATATTGGTATCATGTAACATGCTGTATAGTTAGATCATAGGCAACTAAAGAGGCTTTTTTGATAAAGAGGATGGCTAGACACTTATAAGACATCTCAAAGGGTGGATGAGCCTTCTTGTAGGATCAATAGCCATTTAGTACAATGGGGTAGACTGGCTCCAGTGCAGTGATAACACAGCATCACTGGGTGGAGGGCTTCCTAGACAAATCAACAGTCAGGGTAGAGAGTTCTCACAATGGAATCAATGACCACAAGTCCACAACCAAGGTGCGTCTTCAAATTGGAGGACATTAGTTGTGATTTGATCTGGAGAGGGATGGGTTCTGCCAAATCTAATGGCCAAGACATAATATACATGAATAAATACATCTTTGGCTTTCAAATGAGATATATGGAAGAAAAGAGTAAGGTACTCAGCTGTGCAGCAACCTTATGCTTACTCTTCGTCATAGGAATGATGATGATGATGATGATGATGATCAAATTTTATTCCAATTTTTAAGAATTTAAAATCCCATTTTGAAAATAAAATAAATATAACTGAAATTAAATAATGATAATTTCTCAATTTTCTTGCTTACAGATAGATGGCTGGAAGGACTTAATATAAACTGACTCTAAAATCTTATTGTGAAAATAAGAGCAAGTCTTCCTCATTATCAAGAACATGTCTTAGTTACAGGACCTGGCACATTTATAGCTACTTTATAAATGCTCAGCTATCACTGACCCAGATGAATTAGCTAGGATCCACCATGTCATGTTAGATATAGGGTTGACTCATCCTCATTTTCTTCATATCTCAATGGTAAGGGAAAAATTTATGAAGCATACTCTTGAAAGGATTATTCTTCAATCACTATGATCTTAATCTCTTCAAATCTAGAGTCAACTGCTGTCTATAATACATATCCATATGGTATGCACAGCTTACTTCCTTACTTGCTATGCCATTGCAACAACCTGATTCTTTAACCCTAATTTGAGTGGCTTTTGGGCCCTGTATTGAATGAACAATAATATAAAAGAAAATAAAATTTGTCTATGCATTGTAATATAGCCTCCCTGTGCTTCTATAAATATTTCCATGATAATTTTTTAGATGAGCTTTCCCCTTTGGTATCCCAACTTTACAAATTTAAGTGTAGATTGGCAGATAGGTCGCATCAATTTTACAGTTGAAATGGCTAGATATAATTGTAGGTTCTATGCTAACAGTTTCTTCTCTTGCACTTCTCACTCTTGAAACTCTCTTCTAAGGCTTCTTGTTTTCCAGTCAAATTTGATCTTCAAAAATTTAAATGCAATGTCAATTGTTATTTTTTGTCTTCTATCCTTTTATTGTTCTCTTTCCTTAATAATGTTTTTCTTTTTCTCATATTCTTTCACACTCAGTAATCCCTTGTATCTAAGTGACTAAAAAAAGAAAAAAAAGAAAGCAAAATTCAAATTCATTTTGCACTGGGCTTTGGTCAGAATCCTCATCATAATTGATATTAATCTGATACATTCAGGATGTCAAGACTTGGTACTTACATTCAAACCAGCTATTGCATAAATCACATTCTGGGGCTAAGTCTGGGACTGACATTGTTGTCTCCTTGCCATTATGAAGACAAATATTGATTTGCCACAAGAAGTTCCATTTCTTCAACAACTGGGTCACATTTTGTTTGTCTGATGCAATACCTGAAAAATAGCCCCAGGTGAGTACAACTAAATGAGAATAGAGCATCCACTAGTTGGTTGGAATTAGAAATTAAATAATTGTCCATGTACGTGAGAATTAGTTGCAGTTAACTTTAGAGTGTGTATAGAATGCAATGCATCCTGCAGGGAAAGCTCACAATGAGTAATTTTATGATTTAAGCTCAAGAGTAACTTTGTGATAAAATTCCATTATTCCATGCTACCACTCACACTGCCTGTTGTCCAGAGAATTATAATGTGTGGTTCATCTAGTGAGGAAATCTTGTTGCTTTATGCAGAATATTCTCCTAATGCACAAACACTATAAGGCAACATTTTAGAATTTACTAAACAACCAACATGTTGTGGCTAACGTGTGTCTGTGAGGATGCAAAACAGGCCCTCGAGTCACATGTGGTCATATCTGTCGAAGCTAGTCATGTCTGGGTTTTCCCCTGTTAGCAGCAGAACAACTTCACCTGTCCAGATATAGGCCTCTCTGCAACTTGTCCAGATCAGGGTCTTTGTCAACTGTTTCATGCCAATAAAAGTGACGGGAAAACCAGCAGTCAGTAGTTGCCAATTGGTGAGACTCATTTTGCTATCTTTAGAAGGAGATGAAAACTCAATCTTAAACAGAAGGGATAAACCTCTACTCCTGTTCAAGTGACTGGAGAAAGTGTGTGAACCAGACGATAGGTGAACCTATCTATTCCTATATCCTGAAAATATGACTTTCAGTGACTAAAGTCATTCAGGCTCATATTTAATTTTTTTCCTTCTTTTATAAACTGTGTTCCTTCAGAACATTGGTGAACCCGTTTGGTGGAAGAGGGGCGTAGTCAACAAAAAAAAAAAAAAAAAAAAAAAAATGAAAATTGCTTTTTTCACTTCCAATTATTCACAATATCATATCCAGGTATTTTACAAAAAATTAGAGCCGATTACACAATATTTCAAAGCTCATTTTAGGTTTATAGTTTGTAATCATGCAATGAGATGAGGTAACAAACTGTAGATTTGTATGCTGAATATCATTACGTTATTGTTACATAATTAGAGTGAAATCATTAAAGTTTTTTTGTCAAAAGCATTTTATTCTTGATTGTATATTAATTTAAAATATTCATCTTTACAGGCTTTAGTTTTGAAATTGAATAAGACCATTCTAAATTTCAGAATTTTGCTATTGCCCATCAAAATGACTGGAAGAAAGTGATCTAAAAACAACAATGGAAAAGAGAGGTAACAAAGCGTAAATGAAATAACTTCAGTTTGTTCAACTTAGGAAACTTAGCATTTCAGCCAAAGTATTCTAAAATGCTGCCAATAACAAAGGAGAAAATGAAAAATACCTAACAACAAATCGAATATAACATCAAAATTTATATTATTTTTATTTATTTGTTATGTAACTAAATACATAATTGTCAACAATTTTGCCATAAAACTTGATATTTCCTGTAATAAATTCTTAATAAATATTATTGTTATTATTTTAGTTAAGTGGAAGGAAGTCTTACATTTACAATTCCTTACAGCTAACCACGAAAAGAAATGTTGATCAAAACTGCCTAAAACCTTTGTGTACTGCTGTAAAATTATCTAAATGTTGAATATGCACCTCCTCCACCGAACACATCCTTTGTTGCTTTTAGTATTATTTGTCTTTTTGCTATCTTTCCATCTCCTTGTTCTGCCATCCATTTACACACATTCATTAGATAGGTTAATTGCTGTTTCCCTATGTCACTCTTGACTTCATAATGTTCTGTGAGTATTAATTTCTCCAAGTTCTTTTCTTTCATTATGTCCCAATAATTTAAATTCCCCTTGATTCAAAGTATAAGTGTCCTTTTTGTTTTCATTTTTTTATAATGTCCTCATTGTAGAAATGCTCTGTCATAGATATTCTCAGCATCCTTCTGTAGAACTACATCTCTGTTGCCTCAAGTCTCTTCTTCATCTTTGAGAAAATTATCCAGCATACACTGCCATATAGCAGTTCAGCATTCTTTTCTTTGTTTCTAGCAAAATTTTCCCGTTTTTTTTTTTTTATACTTTGTTTAGATTTTGGAAGCATTTTGATGTCACATTTTCTGTTGTCTCTTAACATGAGATATGTAAATTTCTGTATTTGGTTGATTTAGGATGTGACAAGAAAAAAATATCTTTGGGCATCGGATAAAGGTTGATGTTCCTGGAATGTGAAAGACACAAAAAGGTTGGAGATTCTTCTTTTATGTGCCATGTTCTTTCAAGATGTGGGCAATCATGGCTCTCCACAACTTTTTATCCACTTAGTTCTTGTCTTTTTACTATCCCTCCCAATCCCTGTCCTTTCATCCATTTACACATGTTTGTTAGAGAGGTTATTTGCTGTTTCCCTCTGCCTTTCTTGCCTTCATTATATCCTGTGAGCATTAATTTCTCTAAGCACTCTTCTCTCATTATGTCCCTGTAGGGAAAAAAAAATGGGGGGATAAAAAAAAAAAAAATCAAGTGCAGCATTCACCAGCAGACTTACTCCTTTTCTTCCTCACTCACCTAAAGGAAACAGATTCCAGGGCTCTATTTCTTTGCCACCACACGCTGGGTACTTTTCAGTCGACAAAGTCAGTCGTGTCTCTTTCACCTTCTTTTTTCCTGTCAATCCATTCGTCAGACTAGCAAATGTAATCCGGCCAAGAAAGAAAATGTTTTTTCGTTGCTCTTAGCATCTCACTTTTTATGTCTCCTCAAGCAAGCCAGAATTTGCATATGTGCAAATCCCATCTCATAGAGATGAGATAAGCACTCATAAATTGTGCCCCAAAGAGCAGCCATATTTTCTTTTCAGCACTTTGCACACAAGACACTTCTGTGCTTGTTTCAATCTCCAGGGTAAGTCATTTCTTTCATCACAACATATTACTACTACAGTCCCAATAATTTCAACTGTCTCTTTCTGATTCTAAGTATAAGTGTCCTTTTTATTTACATTTTCCTTAAAACTTCCTCATTGCACAAATACTCTAAGTTATTCTCAGCATTCTTCTGTAGAAACATCTCTTGCCTCTCTTCTTAACCTGTGAGGGAATTGTCCTGCATATATATATATATATATATAGGAGGATTGATATGATTCAACAAACACAGGTGATGTATGTAAGTCACAGAGAATGCACACTTACGATTGCAGCAGCTTCAGTAAATCTCATGTTCTTTAATTTTCTTCTGCAAACACTTACATTATCCAGGGAAGCAAATGTATCAAAAAGAGTTATCAATGGATTTGTCTCAATGTATTGAAAGTAGGCAACTCTATTGGTTACTCCAAATAAAACATAGTTGAATGGTACAGCTGATCTATTATTTTGCTATATAAGGTGATTTAACTGCCTATAAAATCATCCACCACATGGTTTCTTGGTATGTTGGTCTTTGGACTCTGACTGTAAACACAAGGTGTCCAACTTGGGAAAGAAAATGGGCAAGCCTCTGTCTCAGGAACTTAAAAACCTTATTATTCAAAAGTACAATGAAAATAATGGCTATAAAAAGATTGCAAAAACTTTAGAACAGCCCCTAAGCACTGTTAAAACTGTAGTTAAGAAGTGGTTAGTGCACAAAACCACTGCTACCCTACCAAGATTAGGGAGACCGAGCAAACTTACCAGAAGAGCAAAATCAAAAACTGGTCTGGGAGGTAACCTCTAACCCTAGTGCAACACTGGAAGAGTTGAAAGCTTCAGTTTCCAGTACTGGGACAGATGTCCATGCATCTACAATTTCCAGAGTATTGCACCGGTCTGGCCTGCAAGGGAGGGTAGCTAGAAAAAAGCCCCTTCTGAAGCCTATGCATAAGCAAGCTAGGCTAAACTTTGCCAAAAGTCGCATCAATGATTCCATGACCATGTGGCAAAAGATTTTTGTGGTCAGATGAGACCAAAGTCGAGTTATTTAGAAAAAATATGAAACTCTATGTTTGGTGAAAAAAAGCCAACCTCATTACACCGTCCCCACTGTAAAGCATGGTGACTCGATCATGTTTGGGGCTGTTTTTCAGCAGCAAGGCCTGGAAAGCTGGTAGCCATCCAAGGTGTCATAGACAGTGTCAAGTACCAAGAAATATTGGAGGCAAACCTGCTGAAGTCTGCTTGAGCTCTGTGCTTGGGTTGCAAATTCAAGTTTCAACAAGATAACAAGCATGTGTCAAAAAGCACTGAAGCTTGGTTTGCTAGCAGGAAAATCACAGTTTTGGAGAGGCCCAGCCAGTCTCCAGACTTCAATCCTATAGAAAATCTATGGCGAGATCTAAAGCTGGCTGTTCACCAATGTTCCCCATCCAATCTGGCACAGCTCAAGAAGTTCTGTCATGAAGAATGGCAAAAACTGTCAGCAGACCACTGCAGCAAGCTCATGGAAGGCTACCTGAGGCGTCTGCAGGCTGTAATTGACACAGCAGGATCATCCACAAAGTATTAGCTGAAGACATTCCAAAGGGGGTATAGACTTTTACAAAGACATTTTTCAAAATTATCTTTGTTTAAGAATCTGTTTTAAATTTTTTCAAATGTATTTTGTGTATTAAATAAAAGTGTGATAGATCTGTTTATTAAAACAAATTATTGGAGTTTAAAATATTAATTGTTCCTATCAAAATAAACAAAATACATCCAGTTTTCAAGGGGGTGTAGACTTTTGCAATGCACTGTGTGTCTTGATTTTAACAATTTTACAGACTTGATGGCAAGCATATTTCAAATCAGTTATACTAAAAAATCAGTATTGTGTCAGTGTTTTTCCAGTTTGTCAATCCTTAGAAGAAAGTAAGTAGCAAATAACAGAGATGATGTATACTATCACTGACTAGTGGGGTAAATCAGATTGGGGGTACCAGGAAGTGCTTTGTGACCTTTGCTATCTTACCAACATTTACTTTTTACCTACATTCTTGTAGTTACAAATTAAACTAAGCAAAACTATTAAAGGATGAAAAATCTTTGCAGATTTTGAAGCCATTCTTGAATCTTTTTTTCTCATTCAAATCCATTAATTTGTTTTACTCATGATAAGCTTTGAAAAAACACTCTATAAAAATCACTATTTTTTATCCACACTGTTGAATGTGTTAAAATTCTTCAACTCTTTAACAAGAAAAATCTCAAGTTGATCTTAAAAACTGCTGCAAAATATTGCTGATTTATTTAAGATGGAATGATGTATTATGACATGTGTCGAATTTGTAGATACATTGTATTTATTTTCAATTTTTCTAGTTGAATTGTTCACTTATATTGCAAATAATCCATGCTTGGACATAATTAGGTTACAATAAAATTTATAATTTATATGAATACTACCTTATGAAAATTGAGATGCAGTAGTCATGGCTCCCATATCATAAATTGTGGGGGAGGTGGTCATGAGACCCTTGCACTGGCCAACAGTGCCAAGTGGGTTAAAGTGTTGGTTTGTAAATTTGGTGGCATAGTAATTGTGAGTTCAATCCCCCAGTTGAGTACTACATACTCAAACACAGCTTTTTGTTTTGTTCATCTCCACCTTCTTTGTCTTTTGTGTTGTGTCCCTTCAGGATGTGTGTAATCATGGCTCTCCACAATTTCCTATCCTTTGTCGCTCTTAGTATCCCTCCAAGTTTCTGTTCTGCCAAGTTTGTTAGTTAATGTTTCCCTCCATCTTTCTTGCTTTCAGTATATTTTGAGAGTATTAAATTCTCCAACCCCACTTTCCTCATTATGCATTTGAGAAATTTCAACTCTCTCTTTCTGATTCTAAGTAGTTCTTTACATTACCATTTTCCTTAAACTTGAAGTTGTGGAGAGCCATGATCATATGACCCATCCTTGGAATTCTCAGCATTCGTTTGGGGAACAACATCTCTGATATCTCAAGTCTCCTCTTTCTCTCTGAAGACATTGCCCAGTTCAGTAATTCTTTTTTTTTTTAACAAAAAATTTGCCTCTTAATACTTTGTATAGCTTCTGGAAGGCATTTTTCAATATTCCAATGCACCTCTGGATTTCAGTGTCACATTTTCCATTGCCTGTTGAAATGCTTCCCAGATACTGACATCTTCAATTTGAAGCTCAAATCTTGGATTCTCCCTCTTGCTAATAGCCATATATTCTGTTTTCTTACAATTGATGGTTAGTCATTTCTTCTTGTTTTCCTTTACTACATTGGAGGAGTTTCTGTGTGAGTAAGAGTCACATTATAAAAAAAAAAAGCTTTTATCATCATACTGTGTTCCAATAATTTTGCCTGTCCTTTTCTGATTGTAAATGTAAATGTCCTTTTTGTTTTCACTTTCCTTAAAACTTCCTTATTGCTCACATGTTTTGTACATGGCATTCTCAGCATCATTCTGTAGAACCATAGCTCTATTGCCTATTCATTCATGGGGAAATTTTGCAGCATTCCTTATCATATAGGAGGGTTAATATTAAATAGCAGTTCACTCTTTATTTCTAAAAAAAATTTCTTATTTCTTAATATGTAGTTTAATTTTTGGAAAGCATTTTTCACTATTCCAATGCACCTTTGAATTTCAGTGTCATATTTTCCATCATCTTTTAAAACACTTCCCAGATGGTTAAATTTTTGTACTGGCTTGATTCTGACATCTGTAATTCATAGTTTGGATATTGGACTCTTCCTCTTGCTAAAGACCTTACATTCTATCTTCTTACAATTGGTGGTAAGTCCTTTCTTCTTGCTTTCTTTTACTACCTTGTCCAGGAGTTAGTGCAGTTTTCTTTTGTGTCTGCCATTGATATCTCATGCTGTCTATTATTCTCTACCCCAATAATGAAAAAAACTACTCCTGGGGAGATAGGATTAATAAAACAGATTTAACATCTGACACTTGTTTTGAAAATTTGGGTCTGGTATGGATTAGTGAAAAAATCCCAAGATTTAAAGAAATATTAAATATTATTGCTCTATTGCTAATTTTTCCTTATTTCAAACTTTTGACCTTTGTAAGCTTTGTTCTCCTTATTCCAATAATCTTCACTTCCTAACACCTCCTATTTTCACTTATGTCTCACCTGTTTAATTATAATCATTTTAATAGTAATCATCTATTTTGAGTGTCTCTCGAGCCTTATACAGGGTATAATTTAGTGTATGTACATATAACTATTCTTTGAGCAAGGCTGCTAAAATCCAACAAGTTGACTAATCTCAAACCTCCCAAAATATACAATAATGATCATATGAAAGATGAATAGAAAGGTTTTGATTCTCCAAGATCAACTTGTTGCAAAAAAAAAATTCATTTTGTTTTTTTTTTAAATTTTAGGCCTCCATACTTTAAATTTATTAATGTTAGCTCTTGAAAGAAACAAATAAGAAAAGCTCACAAATGTCCAAAATAACCATAATTTTAAATCAACATTATATTTATAAATATTAATTTTTTTTTCATTTTAGGCTTCATTACTTTAAAATTATCAATGTTAGCTCTTGGAAAAGACTAACAGAAATAGCTCCTAAACATCTTAAGCTGTTTAGAACAAGGTAAAATAAAGAATTTGCTTAAAAAATCTAAAAGTTTAAAGGTCAAATATGTCAACTATCTAATCAAAATATAAGTCGTGAAACCTTGTCTGTACATTAAGTAAAGAATTTCAAATTTAAATTAGCAAATGTTTTAGCTCATACCAGAAATAAGATTTCAGTTGATGACCGAGTTCATGGAATAGAAAATTCTAGAAACCTAGATATAGATTATAATATAAATAAAAGACAAGAGAAAAACTTTTATGCCAATGCATTCTGGTCCTTGGCAAGTGTAGAAATTTTATTTGATAGCAACTTTTTCAAATTTTTAAGTAGAGAATGCTCTAAAATATTCTAAAGTCTTACTTTATAAGGAAAGGTAAACAATGGAGGAAAACATGTAACATAGCATATTAAACAAACATGAGTTAATATTGTTATTGATTTTTTATGATTTATTATAGATTTAAGTATTATTTATTTTATGTATATTTATTTTATTTTGTTTATTTATTAAATTAATTTATTTATTTTCAATTTTTAAAAGGTCACAAGTTAACGGTTTCTTTTTAAGGTACTTATGGGTTATTTGTTGCCACTTTTTAAGATGTATTTCTTGTGGGTTATCTGTTATCACCTTTTAATTTACATATTGGTGACCTTTTATAAAGTTAGATGTGGTATTTAAAATGCTTTTTAATTGTTTCTTTCTTTTTTTTGTCAGGTTGCTAAATGAATCTTTGGGAAAGTATATTTTTACACATCTCTCTTTGTGATAAAGCTGGAAAATTAATTTAAAAAGTAGCAACTGATAACCTACAAGTATTTCTTTTAATTTAAAAAAAATTAGTCATGTATAAGTATAGCTTATAATGACAATCAATACTGTTGTTTGGCTACAAATTGGCTGAAGTTGGTATTTTTGTGAAAAATCTTCATATTTGAGGCCACCAATCATTTGCACAAAATGTCAGCAAAATTTCCAGAATCTTTTATCCAGTACCAATAGAATCCTATAAATATTTAATAAATATAAAATTAGATCTACAAGATTAATCTTGCACTTGGTGCTTGCCTTCATGAAAAATGGTCAGAGTTCAGCTAGGAAATATAAAATGTCAAACATGTAAGATTCATGAATTGTACTAGGGATAACATAATATTAGTTTGAGATGACCAGTTAGGTTTTAGTGGGAACAATGCCAGGACAATGGAAATTTTTTAATTAAAATTATATTATATTTATTCTAAAAGCAACCAATTTCTTGACCCCCCCCCCAAAAAAAAACCTGCTTCTCACCAATAATGAAAGGCATACACCCATACACAAGTGTAAACACATATACACAATTTAGATATTTGTTTCTTATCTCTAAATAGGAAAATCATTATTATCTAATGGTATTTTTTTTACTAATTGTTCACCTATTACAAGGCACAGGGTTACTGGTTGAGGTTGTTACTTATAAGAGGAGGAGAAAAGGTGTGCAATTTGAAAGGATATATAAGAAAGATATTGGTTAACCTTATACTTAAAGAGGTTAAGTTTGTAATGACCAGGGAAGCATCCTCTTGAGAGTCTGCTCCAGGAATCAGCAGTTCTTGAGAAGTTGTTTGAATGGAACTTCTTTCTTACTAATGGAATATGAAGGTAATGGTTATTATTCATTCTTGTGTGCATGGCATGCTGTAAAGGCCAGGGATGTTGGAACTAAGGAATATAGCTTGCCAGAACATTTACCATGGAAATAGTGATAGAAGAATCAATTTTGATTTGATAAACAAAGGAAGGAAATTACATTTTTATTGTCAATTTTTGGTTAAAAAACTTGAATGAATGATTAACTAAAAAGTTATTTGTTATATTTTCTATATAAATTACTCCAGGAGAGTGACTCATTGATCCTTCTCAGGCTAACATTCTCAGTTAATATGAAGTGGAGATTATATTGAATCCATTGCTAGGTCAGCTAGGAAGAAAGTTGGTTCACTTTATCATTCTAGACAATTTCTCTCCAGAATCTGTCTTACATATTTATAAGTCTACTAGTTATCCATGCTTAGAATATTGCTGACATGTATAGTCTGGTGCTCCTGCTATATATTTAGAGATTCTTGAAAAAATCCAAATAAGAATTGGCAATAGTAATGGACCTGACCTGGCATCTCAGCTTCAGTCACTTTCCCACTGTTGTAATGTAGCTTCCCTATACCTTTTCTATAAATATTTTCATGGTAATTGTACAGATTAACTCTTCACTATGGTACCTAGACTTTATGAATTTAAATGCAGTAACAGATTGGCATTCAAGGTCTCATCAATTTACAATTGAATTGGCTAAATGTAACTAAGTTCTATGATAACAGTTTCTTAATTGTTAATTATAATTATATAATTGATTAATGCCCACCATCCCAAAAATGGAATGATAGACATTAATGGGTTAAGATAATTTATAATCCAATGAGATAATAAAAATCCTGTATTAATTATAGGGTTCTGCCAATAACCAATTAATTTCCACCTTTTTCATAAATGAATTTAAGTGCAGTACTAGACTAGCAGATAGGTCTCATCATTTTACAGTTGAAATGGCTAGATGTAATCATAGGTTATATGCTAACAGTTTCTTCTATCACACTTCTCATTTGTGGAACTCTCTTCTGGCTCCATGATTTCCAGTCAATTTTGATCTTCAAAAATTTAAATGCAATGTCTTCTTGATTTCTCTTCTATTGTACTGTCTCTTTAATAATATTTCTCTTTTTTCTTATTCTTTCACACTCAATAACCCCCTTATGTCTTAGTGGCTTTACTTGCTTGCAGAGGGTGAAATGGTTAAAAAGAAAATAATATAAATGCTCTACTGCTACCTGCAAATCGATGTCCATGGTCCCTTTGTTCATTAATATGACTTAAGGAAAGCAGAGACCCCAGTTTAAAGACTCAATGCCTTGAAAGAAATATTTATTTCCTAAGTATTTTATGGAGTTTTTAATATTTACAACTGTAAATGATAAAGTTTATTTAAAAAATAAAACAAAAAAAATATTTTAATTTTGGGATGGTTTAAACTTTTCAGGATGACTAAGTTGTTTTGTAATTGTTTTGGAACAATTCTGGGAAGATGGGAAAGAAATTAGTCTAAAGCATTGTTACCATGGTTGCATAATTCAACTTTTCCCACATTATCATATCATGAAATATGACTATCTTCAGTATATTTACAATTTTTTGAAAACATTATAAGTAATAAAAATAAGAGATGAAGATTAGTGTTTTGAGCTCTTAAAAGGATGATATGATCATACAAGAGAACATACATATTTTAAAGCAATGTATTAAATGGTAATGACAGAAAAATTGTTTCCATACAAAAAAAAAAAAATAAAAGGCATTCATTGACTAAGCTTTACTGCCAGTCAAAATTTATGAAATTATATTAGAACAGTTTTTCAGGAAATTTGACTTCTCATTATTGTTCTATCTAGTGTAGGGATACCACAGTGTTTTCTCTTGGCATTTAGCCCGTGAGAGTTGTGGCCCCTTTTAGTGAGTAGAACTCTTCTGCCTTTTTTTGTCGTCACTTCCGTTCTGAAAGGAACGACCTCTTTTCCTTCCTGACCACCAGAGTGTCCACACACGTGGAAACTGGTCAACCTGGGTACGGCCTAACGCAACGAACTCTTTCACTCATCTGGGGGACGACCAAAGGCCATGAAGTTGGTAGGTGATATCTTTGTACTAATTCTGTTTAACCTCCTCGTTCCTTTGGGACAATATGGACATTTATTTGTTTTGGGACATGTATAAATCTTGTGTATATATTTACGAAGGCTGCTCGCCACATTAAATGTTTCATTGGTTACGCTCACGTATTTCGTCTTTTCATATTCGCATTCAGTGTTAGTGTATCAATGGGTACGCTAATGCTAATATTAGTATCGGTGTGCTACTGAAGGCTAGAACACGTTATTCTACCTAACATAGAATAATGTAAACTTTGTGTGGCAAAATACACCCGATATACTAATACTAGTATTGATGAGAGTTTCCTTCCAAACTATTTGTTTAAGGTAGTGTGGAAAGTCAACATCTTCTTTATATCATTATTGTCCCTTCTAGCATGTGCTTCCTATTTTTGTCATTACTGTTGTAGGAAGTTTTGAAGTCTAGTTATTGGCCATCAGTAATGCTAGGTGTGATTTTGTAGCACCAGTCTACAAGATCTGTTGAGTGATTCTCTTTAAGGCCTGAAGGATTCATTCACTTCAAGGTATTTTTAATCACTGATCTGAGAAAACAGCTGCATATAGATAATGGTTTAGGCATTTCTGAAGGAGTTGGATGAAAATCGATATCACTGGGCAACAAAACACTGACACCCAGACAAACGATGCTAAACTGAGTTTGCTGATTTCGATAACCTACTTAATGAGTTTGTGGAGTATATGGCAGAATTGAGACAAAGACGGATGGTAAAGGGTAGTCTAAAGTTACTTAGTCACAAAAACAGAAAATTGTGGGGAACCATGATTGCCCATCTCCAGAAAATATTTGGCACATAAAAGAAGAATGAAAAAAACCATGCTGAACAAATTGCCCAGTGGATAAAGATGTTGGTTGAAGTAATCCAGTGATCTGACCCAAAGAGTTAAGTTCAATAATTGGCCACAGCAGAGGTGAACAAAAAACTTGGAGAGTTGAGTTGCTAAAGGGAATTAACTGAGATATCCAGAAAAGGCAGGGTATGTGGAACTAGAACAATCTATCCCTATGGATTAAATAAAGAGTTCAGTTTCAAATTCCAAAATATATCACCTGAAGTAGGCCAGAGTGTACAACAGCCAAAATATTGTAAATATGACAAAGATGAGGACAACAGTTTGAACAATATAAATAGTGTGTGTGTGTGTATGTATATATATATATATATATATATACACACACACACACACACACACACACACAGTGTATAACAGCAAAATTGTCCAATTGTTAAATTAAGCTTTGAACCGTTGTATTGTATCTTAGAAATGATTAAAGACATCTTACTGGAATTATCTGATATTTTTCTAACACTATTGGACTCTACTTTGAGCAATAAGAATGTATAATTAATCTCCAAGTTTAACAGATTATGAAAATCGATCATAAATGAAAATGACATGTTCATCATTAATCAAACATACCTAAGGATTGGAAGCTCATGAAGGATTGAAATAAAGTTCACATATATTTCAGGATCATTTTCCAACTTATTCAAGATAATCTTGGCCCTCCTTCTAACTTTCTGTCCTGGAGTAACAAGTTGCCTCACATGTTTCATGTACAATTTCATTTTCAAGTCTTTTTAGCTGAAATTCCTCTCTCACATGCCAAATGTCTTATGGATTGAGTTGGATCTTTTCTAATTGATTTCTTTAACTTTAAAGTTGAAATGAGGATTGCTTTTCCTGTTGTGACCTCCTGGTCCAGTTTTCCTTGTTACTGTTCCCTCTTTTTTAAACTTATTCAGCATTCTCTTGATGGTTCTTGAATGAACTTTGAAGATGGAAGCCAGAGTATCAATGTTAGTGCCATTATAGAAAGCCCGAATTATCTTTTTCCTCTCACCATTGCTCATTTGGGAAGACAGTAGGGCTGACACAAAACAGTTTTAACCTGTTCTCTTTCTATTTCTATTATTTCAGTGAATCTTATGACAAATGGTCTCAAGTTGGCTAAATGTCTTATCTGAAAACCTAGAAAGAAAGAAACCCAATTAATTTAGTGTTTTTTAGATATTAAACTTTTTGTGGGATGGACAATTATGCTGTTACATCTGGTGTGTGTATATATATATATAAGTTTGAATTCCAGTCAAGTTCATTACATTTACTTATGTCCTAATACTCTTGGGAAAATTATGAATCCGACTCTTCTTCTCTCAGCTATAGGTAAATAGGACAGACTGGTTTGTATAGCCTTGGGTGGTAACCAGTCTATGAGAAGGAAAACTGAATTCAAACCAGTTTGGAGAGGGTTGATCTCCATCAGAATATTTTGCCCAAGTCATACCATTTCTACCACTGCTACTGGATATACAGTGCCAGTATGGGACTCATGATTGTGATCATGATAGCATATCAATGTCCAAAGTAAATAGTACATTTATATTCAAGGAAAATTTAGATGATGGTAATAGAATTAAATAAATATAAAATATGCTCTATATTTATATCTTCTTCTATGTGCCATGTCTTTTCAGGACATGGACAATCATGGCTCTCCACGATTTCCTGTCTTTGTAGCTCTCAGTAAATTCTGTGTTTTTGCTACCTCTCCTAAACCATATTCTGCCAAGCATTTGCACAAGCTTGTCACATAGTTTATGTGCTCTCTCTCTCTCTCTCATATATATATATATATATATATATAGATATATATATAATTTCAGATGGAGAATATCTGTAAAAGGACAATATAAATAAAGACAAAAGGAAAACTTATCTTAGCCAATGTGTTTCATCCCCTGAGGTATTTTATCATGGCAAATGTAAGGATTTTATTTTTTAACAAATATTTATAGACAAGAGCAAAAATTTAATTGGTTTTTCAAAATTTTAAAGTTTATGAATACTTATAAATATTCATCAGGTGAGCTGAAAAGTCAGGCAAACTATGGAGGACATGAAGTGACACAATTCAGTGTCTAATAAACAAAAGTCATCTTTTTGACATTTTTTATGCAAATTAGTATTTAAATTATTTTGGTTTGGGATTATGTATTATATATTTTGAATAAAATATGTCAAAGATTTAACCATTTTCTTTCAATATTTTAATATTTTTAGTCATGTATCTTGGCTTGGCAAAAGAGTAGTTCTTTCAGGAATGGAGATGTATATTAGAAAAACTGGGGTGCAGATTTAAATATCTCCATTCCCAAATATATATATCAGCTCTTCTTAGTCAAAGTTATGGGATTATTCTTGTACAATATGGTGCCAAATGTTTGAGAGAAAAATTGAAGGTATGTAAAAATCTATTTCTGTAAATCCAAGAATTGGACTATCAATGTCTAATGAGTTTGCTAATAATGATTTTGAATATGTGCTGAAATTTCTGCAGATATGGGGATTCTTTTTCAATTATTTTAAAAGAACTGTCTTAGACAAGAGTAACAAGAAAAAGTTTTTATTATTTACATGCAAACTATTGTTCTCAAGTGGATTAAAGTGCTGGTTCATGAATTTGGTAACACAGTAATTGTGAGTTCAATCCTTGGACAGTGTGTACTTGAAAATGGGAGTGAGCAATATCTGAGTAGTATTAAATAAGAACTAGACAAGATATCCCTAGACTTAGGCAGTAGTACGAGAACAATCTACTCCCATAGATAAAGGTTCAGTTCAAAATTCCCTGAAGGTTATCTGGATTGACAAGCACCTGATGAAGACTACATTTGCCAAAAAGTTGTGATAACAGGAACAAAGAGAAGGACAACAGTCTGCATGTAAATAAACCTCATCTCAGAAATTAAAACAGAAAAGGTTTTTAATGTATAGATTGATTAATACAACAGTGTTAATGGTCTGAGGAAATTCTTTGGCACAATCAAAAATACTTTCTGCAATTATTTTAACTGATTTAATTTAATATTAATTTTAATCTTAAGCTAGATTTTAATCTGCATTTAATAGGCTATTAATAAGATTGATTTTGCAAAAAATTTGTATTGACCCTTTGTAATATCCTTTTATAAATGTGATTTTTATTGTGAATTGTAGATTAAAGTTTTTTTCTTCAAATCATAATGAACATTCTTTCTTTTTTTTTCTTTTTCTTTTTTAATTGTCTTATTTTCCCCATTGTTGCACAGTGTCAGAAATCAATAATAATTATTCTTTTTATTTTTTTTTCTGATTCATAATTTATGTTCTGAAGATGAAGTCAATGAATATTGAAATATTAACAAACATCAACCTTATTGTGTATTAAAAAACAAATTTTGATTGTCCTCAACTGACCACTTCTTTCCAAGTATTTTCTCATCCATAGCTCCTTCCTGTTATTACTTTCTGATTCTGGTGTCATTTACTAGTTGATCAATGAAGGTTATTGCTGGTCTATCTTGATCTTTCCCCATAATTTGTTGCCTATAGTATATATATATATATATATATATATATATATATATATAACTTCTTGTTTACTTCTCTAGCACTGGCCATTAAACTGTATTCACCTTTCCTTAATTCTGTCTATACTCTTTGGTAGGTTCCATCTGACATTTGAGAGTACATAACATCTGGCTTTGTTAATGTCTAACTGCTTGACCTGTATAAGAGGACTTTTTCTACTTTTGAACTAAAGAGTACCACTTAGTAATTTTTTTCATTCTTGACTTCTAGATGGGAATCATTTTTAATTATGCTGTCCATACCATTGGGATTCTGACATCTATGCCTTTTTTCTGAGGAGTTCAGCCAAGATACCAGATATTAATTTTGTTTTCCTGTTTTTTTAGCTCTTAATAAATTTTGACTTTTAGGTATTTCTCCTAAATTTTGTTTCCCCATACATGTAGGTAGGTTATGCATTATTTTCCTCTGTCCCTCTTGCTTTCAATATGTCCTGTGAGTGTCGTTTTCTAAGCATTCTTTCCTCATTATGTGCCCTGGAAATTTCAACTATCTCATTCTGATATTAAGTATAAGTGTCCTTTTTGTTTCCATTTTCTCTAGTAATTGAAATATATTTTTGATTATAAGTGAAGTTTTCAGCATAAATCTCATCTTTTATAGTATTTGTTACAACTTGTGCAAAACTAAATGCTGTTATGGATGGCCAGTTCTTGTTCAGGATTAAATTTGGAATCACCATTATATTTATGAAGTTAGTATTCTTCACCAGACTGATGATCTGCTCTTTAACATTGTCACTTATAAAAAAAGTTATTGTCCAACTGCTTGACCTGAATAAGGCTTTTTGTTCATTTTTGACTTAGAGATGGTATTCATTTTTGATAGGGCTGTCAATGCCATTACAATTCTAATATCTATATTGTTTTGTGAGTTCAAATCACGCACACACACACATTATATAATTTTATTACTTTGCTGACCACTTTTTTCCAACCATTTCTGTCATCCATAGTTCTACCCAGTTCTTCATTTCTGATTCCACTCATCTATGAGATGATCAATGAAGGTTTTTGCTGGTGATTTTATCCTTTTTGTCAATGCATAACTGCTTGACATGCCTAAGAGGATTGTTTCTCTTGTTAATCTAATGAGTTGCCCTTTCAGACTTTTCATTTTTGACTTTCAAATGGGATTTATTTTGATTGTGCTGTCCATGCCATTGCAATTCTAACATCTGTCTTTTTTGTGAGTTCAACCAAAGAACACACATATCATTTATATCATTTTGTTACTCCTCTGACCATTTCTTTCCAAACATTTGTCATTCAGTTTTCAAAATTTTTAAATTTAAGAATGCTCTAAAATATTCTTAAAGCTAATTGTGTAATTAAAGGTAAACAGCTTCAAGAATATTTTAGAGTGTTCTTAAATTTAAAAATTTTGAAAAATTAACAATATTTTTTACTTCTGTTTATAAAAATATCTTGCAAAATAAACTCATTATATTTACCTTGGTAAAGTTTTGCAGAGGATGAAATATATTAGTAAAGAAAAGTTTTCCCTTCGTGTTTATTTATAGTCTTTTTACAGATATACTTTACTTGTATCTGAACTTTTACAGTCACGATATTGAGTCAACCCCCCCCCACGAGGGTGTCATGTGGCACAAGGCCTTTTTAACGTGGGCATTCCGAGCCCGTGGTCTCGGCCAAAAATATGCCCATTGAACCCGTATAAACGGGTTCAGGGCCGGTTTACCTCCCCGAAGGAGACTCCGCCCTTCGGCGAAACCTCCTACGGGTTCCTTCCGTCCGTAGGAAGAGAGTTCAACCGAACAGTCTGTTCAGAAGTGAACTACTGACTCACTCCTTACAGTCACACACACACACACACACACACACACACACACTATTTTCATTGTGATTTTTGTTCTCTAAGACATATATTTGGTTGAGAATTTTTATTTTATGTGCCAAGTCCTATTAGGATTAGAGTGATCATTGTTCTCCACAACTTCCTGTTTATTTTTGCTTGAAGTAACTTTTGACCCATTACTATCCCTCTTTGTCCCTGTTCAGCCATCCACTTCACACAAACTCAAGCAGGTTACTTGCTGTTTCTGCTTCTCTTACCTTCAATAGGTCCTGAAAGTGTTAAATTCTCCAAACCCTCTATCCTAATTATGCATCCCAAGAATTTAAACTCTCTTTCTAATCATAAGTATAAGGTTCTTATTTTCCTTAAGATTTTCTTGAAGAGAAATTAAAAATAAAGCAAAATAAGAAAAAGAAAAAGACAAAACAAGAAATGAAATGTTGTTAAATTCACTAACCATAAACTGTGGCAGATATAACTGATTTTGTCTTCTATGTGCCATGTCCTTTTGGCACATGGCACAAAGAAGTAGACTGCAAAAAGAAACGGCAGACCATTGTGGGGAAATCTTCTGCCTAGTCAGTCATGAATCGAAAGAGACACATTCGCCAAAGTATGTATCCCATATTGCACTTGACTGACTGAAGAGGAATATAAATAAAGAGATTCAAAATTAATGTATAATAACATTATTGCTTCTTTCTTTTTTATTTATTATTTTGTATGCTTTCTTTTTATCAATAACACTAGACAGCCTGGCTAATATATCTTTTAGTTTTGTCTTTCCTCACAGTCAAAATGGAATGGCCCATTATTTATCTGAGATCATGACAGGGTGTAATGGATAAGTGAAAAGAGGAACACACAGAATTGTAACATTATTCTGTTTGGCACTACTTAAGTAGACTGGTCCACTCATAAAATATAGGAAAATGTTTTTTGAAATATTTTTTGTAAATTAGCATTCATTACATCTTACTGAAGGTGTGACATTGTTAAAATTGAAAAATATTGATTTTTGTTTATCATTTTAGAGGTGGGGTGGGTGGCGGTCTGTTCAAAATACAGTGTAAAATTGATTCCTGAATTTTTACAGTTATCTGGACTTAGCTGCTTTATGTATGAAAACAGAAAGTTTTTTTAAACAAAGATTTATTTTAAATAAACAACAAATGGATATGTACATTTTTAATTAAAGAACAAAAATTTACATAAATTAATAAAAAATATATATTCTTTATTTAAGATAAAAAATTATTATCCCTCAATGCTGTTGCATGTGATTCTGAATAAAATCCCCAAAAAATATTTAAAAAAAAAAGAAAGAAAAAAAATCATTATGAAATAAATTAAAAAAAAGAAAGAAAATTAAAAAAAAAAAAAAAAAAAAAATATCAATGATATAACAACAGTTTCAAACTTGAATATATCAGCTAGGTCCAATGATACTGTAAAAAGTCAGGGAACAATTTTAAACTGTATTGATGTTTTAGACTAAACCCCTATTTTAAACTGATAAACAATAAATCTTTTTAAATTCTGACAAATGTTGTGACCAAGGAAGGTCTAATGAATGCAAATCTACAGTAATTATTCCTTGAAAAAATTTCCCCTATTTTTTTATAAGTGGACCTGTATATTTAAGTAGTTCCATCTGTTTTATCATAAGGTGTTATAATGAATGGTATAAATACCTAAGAAGTTATATACAATGATAGCACCTATTTATTTAAAAAATCATATTTAAGGTGATATAATTTTTGGAGTTAGTAAATATATATATATATTTTTTTAATATATTAGATTTTAGTTATAATCATATATAAGAAATTAGATTCTCTGTTTATTTTAGGAATCTAAGTGCTTTTTCCTCCACCCTCATATGTATGAATTCTTTAATGAAAAAAAAAAGTATTATTCAATATACTGGTATAAACTGAGATAAAAATTAACATGAATAAAAATATGTAAGCAAGCTCCTTCGATAATAAGCAATTTAAAATATTTTCAGCCAAACTCCTCCAAAATATTAAAAAAAAAAAATAAAACAGTAAAATAGCAAAAATAAAAAGACATTTAGATGCATCTCTTTTCAGGATAAAACAGATAAAACAATTTGTTAACTGGAAACTATGAAGAAAAACTTCAGTCATTTTGTTTCATTTCTTTTCTTTATATAATTTAAAAATTTTTTTTCATACATTTCAGTGTAAAAAATACAAGCAATATTTTAATACTTAACAATAATAGAAAACAAATAACCACACAAGATAATGACACAAATGTAAAGCTGTTTATAGAGATCATATAAACATTGTTAAAACCAACGAATAAAGCTTGTTGCTTTGTAAGCAGTCATAATATGAACATTCTGTAACCTCTATAAACTACTGAAAAAAAAGCTTTCCTATTAATTTTAGTGCAGTTATTTTTTGTATTGCATTTTAAAATGTTGAAAAGGCTAAATACTTATAGAAAATATCTTTTTTCATTTGTAATATCTGAACGTTAGTTTTGATGCATCACATTAATGCTGAGTCCAGGCATTTCCAGTGTCCTTTTGTAACATTGGATTACTAGTTAAAAAAAAGAAATCCTTAATTCATAATGTAACCCATGGTCTCCAAACAATTATAACAAAAAAGATCTTTTCTGAAATAATTTTTAAATAGATGCAAGGGAGGTAATCAGTAGGATATTTGTATTCAGAGAATCCAAAGCATCATAATAAAACAGTTTATATCCATCTTAAATTGCTTCTTAGCTAGAATGGGGTGAGAGTTAAGCTTCTACATATATAACATTATCAATATTATTAATTCTCTTGGAGTTGTTAATTCTTTTAACCATGAAATTAATAATTCAATTTATAAAGTGATCTTTATGAATTAAGAGTGGACATGAGTGAAAATAGCTTAAAGATGATACCCTGTGACCTGAAAAGCAATACAGATGACTCCAGCATCAATGAGGTATTATTGATTCATTAATAAAAAAAAAAAGAAAAAAAAAGCAGTTTGTAGAGGCAACATGAGTAAATATTACTTTATTATGCAAACAGTGCATGGCACTAGAATATACTTTCAGGTATACAGGGGGATACAAAATGGCTTTAACTGACCGATTAGGCAGACATGCAACTTTGGAAGCCACAAGCAACGGCCGAAGAAAAGAAGCTTTGACATTGCACACTGCTCGCTTTGATTTCTAGCTAATTATTGCCTAAGCAGACATGAAATAAACATGCATGTATAGAATGTGTCAGTACTTTAAGCTACCAAAATATTTTTTCACCTTCGTCATTCTCTTTGTGAAGGTAATCGATTAACCAGTCCTTGTTTTTTAAGACATTAAAAATTTCTAATTAGTAGATTTGATAGAAGACATTGTGGCATTCTACAAATGCAGGTGTTATAAGTTAGTATTTGCTTGTAATATTTTTTTAAATAAAATTTATTGAAAAAAAAAAAAAAAAAAAAAAAACAGTCATCCGGCATAGCAGAAAAAAATGAGGATAAAATTAACAAAAACTAAAATTCACAGTATTCTTAGGTGCCAACTAGATGGGGTGGGCTTTTACTTTTTTTCTGACCCCATACTCCACATTGAGCTAATTAAGACAATCCTGTTTATTAATTTTGCCTTTTTTGATCTTTATATTATTTTCCACCCCCTCCTCCATTTATTGCATATTGAGAAAAATTCTGACACCCCAATTATTAAGATCCCCCCTTTTATTAAGCACTTAAGAGTAGTATGAAATGTTTTTAAAATTTTTTTTTAATTAATGAGAACTTTAACAAGGGTCAAAAATCTGTAATATCTGTAATATATACAACAACTCCTTCAGGAACTCTCTAACTTGAGTGGCTCTTGGGCCATGTATAAGGCAACCATTACTAAAAAAATACTAATAACAGCTTTAATAAGGGTTAGAACTCTATACTAATACAACAACCTTGTTCAGTAACTCTCTACCTCGAGTGATTCTTGGACTAAAAATGTATTAATGATAGCCTTAGCAAGGGTTAGGACTGTACTAATATAACAACCTCATTCAGTAACCCTCTGCTTTGAGTGGCTCTTGGGCCATGTATAAGGTGAACATGACTAAAAATATTAATGATAGCTTTAACAAGGGTTAGAACACTGTACTCAAAGTATTCATAATACCTAAAATAAGTGTTACAGTCTGAATATTAGAATGTTGATTTATCTGGATGAGCTGAGGTGTTGTTGTGACACTAATCATTATCAGGTGGCAGCAGAATAAAAGTTATGATAATATTAGGGAATAATAATAAAATAGAATTTCATTACATCTACAGATTTTGATATACAAGACAAAACATGCTGACAATAATACTAGCTGAAGTACCCATCTAGGTTGGAGGTCAAAGACTTGGATCAAAGCTGGTAATGATATTAAAATTGTTCCTTAGTACAGATTGTGATAAGTATTGTTTCTGTCAGTCAGTGAAACTTTTTTTAATTATTTCACCTGAAGCAAAGACATAAAGCCACTAAAATACAAGGGGTTACTGAGTGTAAGAGAATATGAGAAAAATGAAAGCATTACTAAGGAGAGAGAATAATAAGAGAACAGGAATTAAGAGGACAAAAGATAATTGACATTGCATATACATTATTGAAGATCAAAGTTGACTGGAAAGTAAAAGGCCAGAAGAGAATTCCACAAGTGTGAAGCATGAGAGAAGTAACTGTTAGCATAGAACTTATAGTTACATCTAGACATTTCAAATATAAAATGACCTAGCTGCCAATCTAGTCAGTCAGTCAGTTATGTACCGTATGTGATACACACCTGAGTGATCATGTCTCTTTTGATTTGTAGCTAACTAGGCAGAAGATTTTTCCTGCACTAGGTTGCCATTTCTTTCTGTGGTAGACTAGATGACAACCAAGTCCATAGGACCCAGTCTATCCTGCTATTCACCTCCTAGCTGGGAGGAGAAGAGCTGGATTCATACCTTTCCTAAGGGTATTTGTGCATGTGTAACTAATGCAACTGGAATTTGAACTCAGCTTTCTGATTTCTAGTACTAAGTTTAAATTTGTAAAGTCAAAGTACCAAAGAAGAAAGCTCATGAGAATATTTACCGAAAAGTTACAGGGAAACTACTTAAAACAAATTATAACTACAGTACTTCATTTATTAACTGGACAGCTTGGGACAGGTTGAAAAAATATGTTCAGATAATTCAAAATTTTGAGCTGTTATCTGTTACATCACCCACACGTCCAAGTTTACAGCACTTGGTAATTCCAAGCAGTCAGCCACTTATGTACTGACAGGCCTTGATGTTGATTAACTTTAGTTATTGTATGAGAAACTGGTGTTTCAACATGATATAGCTCTAAGCCTCAGGAAATTAAGGCATGGATAATTAAAGAAGTACAGTACAAATAAAAAGCATAACGTAATAGATTTTTAAATTGGCTTCACAACTTCTTATACTAAATTTTAAAGAATCAAATGAAATACTAAGAAATGTATTTCACAACTTTCTGTCAATTAAAAATTACTTCATTCTTTGTATGCATTTTTTATGTGGTTTCCCTCTGTCTTTTCTACAAATAATTTTCATGGCAACTGCTCTGATAAGCTTTTTTCCCTGATGCCCTGACTACATGAATTTAAGTGTGCAACTAGATTGGCATTTAGGTCCCTGCCTTTTACTGTTGAAATAGTAAAATGTAACTGCCACTTCTACTCCAACAGTTTCTTTTCTTGCACTTCCCAGCTGTGGAACTCCCTTTTGTTTACTGGCTTCCCTGATAACTACAATCTTCAAAAATTTAAATGCAATGTTAATTGTGATCTTTTAATCTTCTTGAATCCCATTCATCTCTTATCCTTTCTTCAATCCACCCTATGCCCAGTTTTTTCTCCCGCCTTCACTTGCTGTAAACCTCTGCGTACAAGTGGCATTTCCGCTAAAGAAAAAGTAAACACATTTCTTCTAGATGTTGGAAACCCCTTTAAAAAGGGTGAGGTTTATCTAGAGCTTTATTTCTGGGAATACTTGGTAGAGGATCTGTTCAAGATCATCATCAAACTTATGATGAATGACTAATGCATTGAGTGTATTGTTAAAAATAAAAATCCTAAAGCCATAAAAATAATATCTGCTTACTATCCTGAATAGGTAAATATACAGCTATATGTAAGAAATGAGCATTAGAACACTTTTATGTTCATTTTCATATAATCTCTTATTTAAATTCCTAGATCTTTCACCTCTGATATTTTTTTCTTGTGTGTTTTTTTTTTTTTTTTGCCATCTATTTTAAAAAATTGTTGCTTCAGGTTTAATGTTGTTACAGTCTGAACTCTTTAATCAGGTAATTCTGTGGTCTGACAACTCCCATGGTTTGGTATTTTTTTTTAATCAGCCCCCATTAGTTCATTGAGTAGCTACAAGGGCAGTGCCAAACATTTAAAACTTTCCACAGTAGCTGACAGCAGCAGAGAGTTTTGATGATACAGTCATACTCATTTCCAACATATAGCTGCATATTTACAAATTTAGGATATTAAGTATACATTATTTTTGGCTTTACTCTTTTTTTTTTTTTAGTCTTTGTATTGCTTGAAACAATAAAAAACTTTGGGAGCATTAATGATTGTTTTATTTCTTGTTTTAAGTTTTGTTCTACCTTTAATAACCCAGTAATAAACATGGGGAAGGAACTAGAAGGTTTTTTTAAGGGGTGATTTCTGTCATCTGGTATTTTCTAAGTCTAAAAAGTGCCGGATTAAAGAGGTTGGAATGTCTTATTTTATGTTGATTAAATTACATAACTGTTTATGAAGTCGTTGTCACAAAGTTTACCTTAACTTTACATAAATTCTTTTTAATTGATGGATAATACAATTTTAATGACATATTTCATTTGTCAGTTATCATAACACAAAAACCAAACATTGATAAGATATCTACCTCTTTATTGATTTCATATATATCTACAAATTGAAATATGTTTTTTGAAGTGCGTTATTGATAACAGATACAAAATTGTGGAGTGTGCAGTTGCAATGCTAAGGCTGAATTTTTGAAAATTTAAATGACCAGAAAACCCGTTAAAAGTACTTGCATATTTAAGGAAGACCTAATACAGTTTATAATTTTAAATAACAAGGATCATAACATTCATTGAGTGGTTAGTAGGTTAATGCATTTTTAAAATTTAGTTAGCAAAGTGAATTTGCCATTTTATCTTATTAACTTTACTAATTTACTTTTTGTATGAATGATTCATTGTAGTTTGTCTATATTTCTGAGATGAGGTATTATGTACAGTATTTACATTAGTCGGACTATTGTCCTCATCTTTGTCGCCATATTTGTCACAACGTTTCGGCCGTTGTACGCTCCGGCCTTCTTCAGGTGGTTGGAATTTCGAACTGAACCCTTTATTTCGATCACTGGGGTAGACTGTTCTAATTCCACGTGCCATGTTTGATGGATGTCAGTTATCAGTTATCTCCTGCTAATTTTCCCTCTGAAAGTTCTCCACTGCCTTAACCAGGAATTGAACTCACCTTCTTTGGGTCTGTCACTGGATCTAACCAACGCCTTTATCCACTGTGCCATGTGTCCTTGAGGACATCTGGGTATGAGTGTTCAGAGTGTTCTGATGCTTACAACACCGAGCAAAAGTAATAAGTGGCGATCCAGAGACGTTAGATAAGGAATTGGTCAGTATAAGTAGTACCCCTACACATAACAACTACCCTGGGTACATGGCAGCAGCCCCAAAAAAGGATGGCGGGTACAAGAGGAGGAGGAGGGAGGACAACAACACTCAGAAAACAGTCTGCCTGCCTTATGTGAAGGGGTTATCAGAGAAAATACAAAGGATCTGCGGTCCATATAACATCAGGACAACCTTCAAAAGCGTGACAACACTTGTAGGTATCTCTCACAGTGAGACCCCCCATAGAGAGGAACATGACTAAAGACTGTGTGTACACTATCCCATGCAGCTGCGGGAAAGGAATATAAAGGAGGAGACAGGCCGCCCCCTCAAGGTAAGGCTTCAAGAACACCAGAAAGCTGTAAGTGAGGGCAGTAGAAAAATCAGGCATGGCTGACCACATATGGAGAGAAGGAGATCACCGCCCCCTGTGGGATCATGTTGAGATCATAGACAGGGATTCCACCATTGGAAAAATTCGTAAACTTAAGGAATCAGCACATATGCTGGGCCACAAAAATCTCCTGAGCTGACCAAGCATAGAAATAAATACAATATGGGAACCAGTAATAAGGAGTGCCAGAGAAAAGCAATGATAACAAAGTTGCAATATGAACTCTGGTAAAGACATGCAATGATAACAGCAAAAAAAAAATTGCAATATGAGCACTGGTAAAAATGATGCTGAAAACATTAGGTTTATAATACTCAGAAACGTTGTGACAAATATGGCGACAAAGATGAGGACAATAGTCCGACTAATGTAAATACTGTACATAATACCTCATCTCAGAAATATAGACAAACTATGTATACATATGTATATATACCTGTTTATATATATATATGTGTGTGTGTGTGTGCATATATATATATACCTATATATATATATATATATATGTGTGTGTGTGTTTGTGTATTTATATATATATATATATATGTGTGTTTGTATGTATATATATATACCTATGTATGTATATATAAGAGGGGGACAGTTAGAGCAAATAAAAAAATATCAGAAGATGGAAGAGTGAGCGAGAGATTACTGTGTATAGAAGTGGAGTGCTAGTAGTTAACTAAATAATCTTAGAACCAAAGTCATCTTTAGTAATTCAACATGTGTGTGCATCAATGAAAAAATAGAAAATAGTATATGAGAGAAGATATAGACAATGAGAGTCTCTTTGAGATAATGACTCCGTGATTGAACAAGGAGAAGCAATGAGATAGAGATAAAAAGAGTTGATGAGAAAGAAAATGAAAATTCAACAAAGTAAAATTATGAGAGAGCCAGGGTAAAAGAAACATAGATTGAAGACTGTAGATAAAAGTCTGATTAAAAGAGAATAATCATGGGGTGTGGGAATCTTGCCCTCACTCCACTTCCTAGCTTGCTCCCTCTTCTCTCGTCAACGTTGGCAGGATTGGGTGCAGCCATTATCTATTGACACATATGAAGACCTGCAGACTCTAGCTGTGTGTAGTATAAACTGACTTCACTCTTGGTTCTATCTACAGATAATGGCCCCTCTCCCATACCTTCCCATGCAACCTCCACCCCCTTTCACAGGAAGAATGGTGTCTCTGTGCCATGGTTGCTGTCTAAGCTGTCTATTAGCTTGCTGCAGATTAAGACACATGCCATCTGTCGATTATCACTCCTCTGGCCTCATCAACTCCACCCTGAATGTGCATAACCCTTACCCTAACCATTGGCTTCTCCTCTTGTACATTTTCCTCTTTTTGGCTGAGTTATTCTGTCCAGTTAGGCCTCCTTTGATTATCTTGATATACCATTCTATACCATCAGTTGTCCTCCTCATTAATATTATCATTATAAGCTCAATACTATCCAGATAATGAAAGATAGGAAGCATACTTTATTACCATATATGAACAATACAATTCAAAAACAGAAAAAAGAACTAAAAGGACCTCATCTTTATCTTGACTATCATATGGCATAGAAGTCACATCATCATCATCATCATCATCATTTTGAAACAAATGTTAGAATAGGATATGAATGTTTCCTGGTACATATTCTTCTCCTTATGTTTACTTTGTCTCCCTTTTGTTTACTCCTCTCCATCAGGGACTCAAAGGTGTATGCACACATGCAATGTGTTTTGTGTATATATATATATATATATATATATATATATATATATATATATAAGTGAACATTGAATATCAACACTCAATTATGACAGACTGTTTCATTTAACGGTCATCAGGCCACATGTTTTTTTTTTTTTTTACTATATGTACGGGTCAGTGGCTCATATATATATATATATATATATATACATACACACACACATTAGTGATGGGACTATCAATCGGAATTGAGAATCAGAAATATTGGAACCTTTTGGTGTATTGGAAATGGAGAATTTTCCAATTCCAAAAATGATTCTTTTGATTTTTTTGTGGGGTTGGGGGGTTAAAACTTAATTTTCCCTCCTGGTCTAATGGTAAAAAGATATAAATATTTATTGATTTTAAACTATCAAAAACTGATATCTATAGATCATAGTAACACCTAAGTATGATGTAAATTTATTTTCCTTGTGTAAAAAAAAAATGAAATGTGCATGTTTCTACTCAGTTCTCGAACTTCCTGTAAAATTCACAAAGTTTAAAGTCTGCTTCAGTTCAAAATAAAATTTTTATTTTTAATTTCTTTTTAAATATTTTTAATTCACCCATTTAATATTCTAAATTATTAATTTAATAATTATAATCAAAATTATGTGATATAAATGCAAAATGAATTCACGTTGTTCTGCTAGGCTCTCTTTTAAGACAATTTTTATTATTTTTTTTTAATTTATATAAAAGAAAAAATTGTTGTCTGCATTTAAAAACCTAGAAAAAAAAATGTGTATCTTATATAAAATTTTATTTTAAAACTCAAATTTTCAATTATTCTTAAGTAGAAATTAAAAATAAAATTCCATATAAGGAGTTTCAATCAGCACTTAATCCAAAAAATCATATAAGGGTGGTGATAGGCATTTAAGTTTCCTTTGGCAGGAATTACATAAAATCAGGAGTTACTTTTCAATCACCTGTATATTGCATTAAATAATAGAAGTGATGATAATGTTTTTCAGTGGGGAGGAATTCAAATAAAAATGGATTTCCTAGCATGACACTTTTAGCCAGGAAATATCGGTCAGCACCTCCCTCTTCTGTTGAAAGTAAATGGTTATTTAGTTTTAGTAGTAACATTTACTTACTAAAAAGAAATTAGCTGAAAGGTGAAACAGGAGAGATGATAATGTTCTTACATAATCTTACATAATTTTAGGACTTAAATATGAGTAGCTATGTACTTAAGTGGTTTACATAAAGAAATAATTTTCTTTATTGTTTAAACTCTCATCCAATTTTTTAAATAAAATGTATATCTAACTTTATTTTATAAGCTTTTTGTATTCATTTTTTCTATTAAATGTTTTTATTAATAAATGTACTTTTTGTTCATTAAGTTTCCCCAACCAACTGTTGGGCCTAAAAATAATGAATTTTAATCATTGTAGGTATTGGAATCAAGTCAGAATTTGAAATTTAGAACAGTATCAGGAATTTGTATTGGAATTGGTAAAAATATTGGTATTGTCCCATCATTACACACACACACAGTGCATTCCATTGAGAAATAAATTTTGGTACCTATGAATAAAACTCATTTCTTTTAAATGGGTTGGTCAAAAAGACTGTGTCTATATATTAACTTATATGCATATATAAAAACATAAATATTGTTATTTTTTCTTTTTAAGTATATTTTATACTTCCACTGAAAATATATATACATGTACATACAGACCCCACATAAACGGGATCGGGTCTGTCTACCTCCCCGGACGAAACTCGTCGGGTTCTTCTGCCCGAAGGCAGAGAGTTCGACTAACGCAGCTGGGAAAGATCCCAGCTCGACTCTCCTGTCCGCTGTCCTAACGGATACTTATAGGTGGTTACCACTTATAGTGCCGACACTTATGGGCGTGCCAGGCTATTCCATTACATCACAATTAAATAAAGCGTTCAGTTCGAAGTTTAACAAAACAACAAACAAATGAAACCCGGAGGGTACAACGGTCGAACCGCTGAGATAATAGCAACAATGTCAATACTGATAATTCCTCATCCTAGAAATTCAAAAAGAAAACCGTGTTTAGGATCTTATGAAAATACTGCAAACATGCTTCGTCATGAAATATAAATTTCCTTAGAGAATTAAGTAATATAAAACAAACACTTATCAATAATGGTAGGTATCTCTACTTTTTCACTGAAAAAAACAGTATGATGAAAAAAATGCTCCAAAATTAATAAAAACAAAATGTGTATATTATTATTAAAAGTAAAGACCAAACGTATTATCTTATTATTTTATTAAATTTTTTCATCCTTTCTAGCAAGTTCAAAATTTTTATTAAAAATCTTATTTTTTGCGTTAGATGTCAGCGCAATTTTTACGATTAGTGTTTTAGCGGCTTCTTTTTAGCTTTATTTTTTTTCAGGTGAAAAACACAATGATTTGGAAATTCTCACAAAAATTAAATAATTGTCGAATTTCAAAGAAACTTTCAGAAATTATTTTTAAATTTCTTTTTAAGAAAATCTTGGTAGATTTCTTTTTTCCATATATTACTCCCGACTTACACAATTTCATGAAATTCAGAGACATTAAATTTTCATCTGTTAATTCTTGAAATTGAAAGGAGCGTTAAAAGCAGTGTTCCTTGGAAAATGTAAATCATCAGTTTTGTTTCTTCCAACTGGTACACATTTCCTGAAAATCTGCTCCAAAATGTAAAATAAAAAAAAATACAATAAAACTATGACATTATTTAATTAGAAAAGCTTTTAATTGCTCTTATTAATAAGATATATTAAGAACACTATTGTCTTAAGAAAAAATAATTTTGATGAATAAAGAACTTTTACGAGAATTTTTCATTCATTAAATTTTTTAATTATAATAATTTATAATATACTAGCCGAGGTACCCGGCGTTTTCTGGATTTATATGGCTACAAAGTTATAACCGCATCCCCTGTAACCGCCTGATGTCTTGAAATGTCTGCATTCCCGCTTGTGCGCATCATCCGTTGGTATAATAACCTACTCTTCACATCATCTTTTTTATGGTATGTTCTTCGCAAGAGTTTGATTTTTCTTAATAAAGGAATTCCACCGGTAAAACCTTCTTGTGTGGTCGTTGCTCGGGGTTAAATTGTTTCAATGTTTTAAATATTCAATAAATTTCCTATGGCCGTAATGATTTACAAATAGCATGTCATTGTTCACAAATCAAATAATCAAACAAAACGCACGTCCTAAACTATATTTACTGATCAAAAATTGAAATGCTTAATATATATCATTTTGCACCAAAATTTTTAAAATTATTTTTTTATTATGTATATAAAATAGTATGTAACGTGCCCATTTTTGAAAGTATGGCGGAACATACACGATATTACCAAAAATAAGAACAATTACTATAGTAAATTTAAAATCAACTTTCCTAAAATTAGATTACGGAGAATATTTTCCAACATTTTTAATATTATTGAGTAATTAAAAATATATAAAAAAAACGGCTGACCTATCATTTTCTTTATGTTTTATGTTTTAATAGATGAAGCCTCCGTACAACAACAATAAATATTTCAACACCCTGTCAGCACTTATCATATCTCATTAATTACGTAAGAATGGCTGTTGTCCGTTAAAAATCACAGCTACTATTTGTTTTAAAAAAACATTTCCCTGTTATTCTGAACTTAAAGTATTTTTTTTTTCAAATCAGGTTAATTTACTTTAAATGAGCTAATATTACTCAAATAAAGGTTAAGAAAAGTGTATTTTATTTTCGGAAGTTTTTTTTTTTCTTTTTTTTAATACAGAGAATTACTATGCGATGAAAGATGATTAAAAAAAAGGGCGCCAATCAGTTATTTTAGTAAAAGAAAATCGATTCCAATCAATATAATTTCTGTTTGGAATGCACCAGTGTATTTTGTATAATTGAAATAGTAAATTTACTCCTTTAGCTTGCAATCAATTAAACCTAAAATGAAAGCCTCAAGAAAGCTTTTTTCATTTATAAATAATCATTTTAAACCAAAGAATCGAAAATTAGTGGAGGTACCTAATTAACGGGTACCCTAATTACATGGTCGACAGATTAATTCTTTAAGGAAAATTATTTTGGATGTGGTAATTTAATCTAGTTAATAATATTTGTCTTAAAGAACATATTCTGCCTAAATAAGTAGAGTATATATATATATATATATATATATAGGTGTCTGCGTGCGTGTTAAATAGTGTATATATTTTTCGAAATATTAATAGACACACATAGTATTTGAATTTTGCGCAGGCACTTATGTTCATGTTTAAAGAAATCTGAATGAGACGACAGGTCAATTTTGTCAAGAAGGTATTCTACAGACCCCGTGATTCGTCTATATTGATGTGAGGGGTTCGCAATGACCACTAAATAAACGTTGATATGTCTTGGCAGGAGAGATATACATAGACAATTTTCACCCGGTAATGATCGACGTGTTTCCCGGTAACAAATTAGTGCGACTCTCCATCGTGCGCGGATAAAACGAAAATTAATTCCTTAAATGCGCCATTAGCTTTTCTGCCCGCCAAATTTAAACCCTATCGAGCATGTATCGAAAATCAATAAATTCTGTGCAGTCACATCTCAGAAATGGATGAGAAATTGATATCTCTGGGATAGATATAATCACAATGAAGACATCACTTTGTAGACACAATGTCACGCAGCGACGACGGCGTTATAAAAGTTATTAATAGCAAAAGATGTCTTCCGAAATCGAAGCAATGTATTAAGAAACAAGAAAATGTTATTGTTGTGGCCTTGTTTGGGCCAGATATAAAAACAGAAAGAGAGGAATTGAGTTAAACATATATATAAAGAAACAGTAATACACACATATACAAATGAGAGTGTTACAGCAAGAATGTTCGGTCCGACTGTCAGAGCTGACTGCTGAAAACTTCTCACTCTAAAAGGCAGTACCTGCTCCTATTTATAGCTGGAAGAGTCCTGCGTGCGTGGGTAAATTACAATAACAGTTATAAACAAAGAAAATACTGATAAACTGTTATGCAAAAGCAGTCCTCATGGATGCTGGGCAAGCCATTCACAGATGAAGAGGAGACTTGAGTAAACGGAGATGTAGCTCTACAGAAGGATGTTGAGAATATGATGAACTGAACATGCCAATAGCGAGAAAGCTTTAAGCTTATGGGAAAAAAAGGAGACTTATACTTAAATTCAAAAAAAAAAATTGAAATTTCTACGACCCATACAGAGGAAAGGCGGCTTGGTAAATATGACACTTACGGGACCGATTGAAGGCAAGCGAGACAATAAAAACAGTGAAATCTACCTTACGGGCTTGTGCAAAAGGACACCAGATCGAGGATTATGAAAAAAAGCAAAATGGCAAGCTAAGAGCTACAAAGGGCGGGTAGTCGTGGATGGCCATGTCCGTCAACGTCCTGAAGAAACGTGGCACATGGAAGAATAATTAGACAGTTCTTATAAAGCAGTCTCGAGTGAGAGATGCGAAGAAATTCAAACATGACTATCCAATAGAACATTCTCGATGAGATGTTATCAATCAGAATATACAAGCGAAGATGTATTTGTGGATGTGCTGGTAGCATAATTGTTATCAGCGCAGAAAATGGAATTAGAAAGACGAGTTCAAATTCTGACGGTTAGGTTCTGTTTCGTGTTAATCAACATAAGAGACGTATGAATTCTTCTATTCTCCTACTCACGTGCAAGCTATAGATCAAATAGAAAGATAGGCTGAGCTATCAAGCCTTGGTTGGCAGCCAGTCTAAGAACGGCTACTCGGAATTCAAATTCGTAGAGAGAGCAACGGAGCTACTCCATTCGCTTTGCTAAGAATAAATCAAGTCAGAGATTACTTCTTGCTTCTTAACCCAGCAATAAACTTTTTATTTTTTTATTTTTTTACTAAATTTCAACCGCTACCACGATCGTGATCCATTCTTTATAAAAGGTTACTGTTGAAATAGTTATGATGAAACGGGGATTTCTTCTAAAGGTGGTGCGCAGGTTCGATCCCTGCCGGACTAAACATCCTCTTTATTAAGATTTTTCGAATGCGCAGATCGATGGACACAGTTTAAAATAAAAATATGGCGTCTATTTCAAATACGAGTATCCATTGATAATAATGTTTGAAGTCATAACATATTAAAAGATTTATAACTTCATTTGTATTTGCGATAGAAATAATCTGTAAAAAATGTTATAAAGTTTAATGTAGCCAGTTTTAAATATAGCTAAAATAACTAATGTGATTTCAAGCATTACTGTAAATCAGTTGGCAAATGTTTTCCGTGAACTGCAAAATCGTATTACCCTTTGTATTGCTAATGATGGAGGACATGTGGAAACTTAAATAAAATTTCAATAAAACGTTAAAAAATATAGATTTACTTCTTTCTAATCCTTTTTACAAATTATTTCTATTGCAAATACAAATAAATTTATAAATTTTTTAAAGTGCACACGAAATTTATGGACACCCTGTATATGCATGTCTGTGTGTGTAAAAATAAGATGTCAATAAAATATATCTATAAAAATACAATATGAATAGCAATGACACAAAGAAAAATTTTCTTTACCAACGCGTTTCGTCCGCTTTCCAATGCCAGCATATATGATCATACATTTTTTTAAAAAATAAAAGATAAATCAAAAACTTTTAGTATTTTAAATAAATAATTTATCAAATTAAAATTAAATAATAATTACATTAATATTTATTAATGTAATTATTATAAATCAGCTTATATAAATAAATAAATAATAAATAATAAATTCTACAATAAAACATTTGCTCACTTTCGTTTATTAGATATCAAATTACATCACTTAGCATCTACCATAGTTTACGTTCACTTTCACAGTACGTCTGATGAATTTGAGCCTTCTTAACTTAAAAAAACTAACGATATTTTTACTTCTGTTTATAAATATTTGTTGCAAAAAACCCTTATATTGGCCTTGATGAAGTCCATCAGAGTCCGAAACGATGCAAAAGGCGATTATATCCCATTGGATGAGATGAACCGAGTGATGTCATTACATAGATTAAGAAAAGGGTCAGTTGTTTGCTGTCTGCAGTCAAGAAAGAACGATTATTCATAATCTATCTGTTGAATGTCATCATTTTAATTGACCTTTTAGCTAAGTTAAAGTTAAACATATCAAGCCGTATAATATCTTTGAAGTTAATTTTCGACATTTTTCTGAAGTCAAGTATATTTCTGTAAATATGCCAATAGTATGATACGGACAATATTAAAAAGCATATCAAAGGAGAAAACAATTCATTACGACGATCACAAAGTCATCGACAGTAAATTTGCGCCGGGGATCTTATAATATTTCACCATTCCTTGTAAGACCTCTGTTATCACAGTGTGGGATATTGAATAACAAAAGCGACTGAAAGAAAAAGAATCTAAATGAAATCATATTAGAGAAAAAAAAATTTTAAAAAAATTTAAAATTCTAATATCTCATTGTTTTGTTTTCTAAATGTTAAAAATCTTTTTTAATAATTGGCAAAGTGAATTTCTGTCACATATGTCAAAAACCATTAGGTTTGGTGATAAGAGGTGGTGATGATAATCCTAAACCTGGAAGAGATCGTGTTCCTATAAAGCCTGCATATGTATACACCCTCCCCCATATATACATACTGTCTTAATAAGGAAAAGCATATTAAATAAAATATACACACACACTCTTCTCTGGTGTTTAATATATATATATATATATATATATATATATATATATATATAAATATATATAATATATATATATATATATAATATATGGTATGGCTGAATAGATGAGAACTGTGAAGTAATAGATAGCAGCTCGGATTGAGGAATCGGAGACACAAGTTGTTTATAGTCAACTATTACATCCACTTACATATATATGCCAGTATATATATATAGGTAAATATATATAGGCCTATATATAATCATACAACTTTCAAACAACTGGCCTACTGCTTAATGACAAAATTGGGTAAATTTATTGGTCTTTCAGTCATGTATCAAAAGATACATGGATCACCCTCCCATGTAGCACATAACTGAAGGTGACCATGAAGGACAGTGTTAGATTCAAAATTTGTCATTCAAGAGATCAAAAAGCAAACATTTATTAAATTATTGAAAATTGTTGCTCTGGTTAATATTTGACATCTTTGATGAGAAAATTCTGCTGTCATTAAAATACATTAGATTAGTATTTTTTAACATATTTTCAAAGGTGCCAATGAATTGCATTATTTCATCAGACATTCAACACAAAGCATCTTAATTTTTAGTTCTTTTTTAGCTTTTTTTTTTTCTCCTAAAAGGTGGTCTCTTGATATCAGGATTTTAATGGATTTGCATGTAACCATCTATATAGCTTTTAATATGACTGTATATTGATGATATATATTAATCTGTCTGGAAACATATACAGTGTTGTGAGTTTGATTAATGGAAAGAAGATATCGATAGTTGAATTATCATTTTTTGTTTTTGAAATCTTTTGAATTTCTATCCACTTTCTTGATTTCCTCACTGGGCTCCCATATATAAATATATATATTGAAATTATATAAGGCAATATATAGGGCAGAAATAAAATACATTGGTTTGGGACACAGGAAAATGTATTGATGATGGCTTGTTTCGGTAGAAAATTATAATTTTTAATCTGATTTTCTTGATGTATTCTGTCCTTCACTTTTTATTTTCTTTTTACCCATTTATACATTCTGCGGAGGAGCCTTCGTGTGGTGGTGATTAAAAATGCTTCACTTTGAGCGTCTTTTACAAATTGATTTGATAATAAATTAATATGTATATATATATGAATAAATATTTATATATAAGGGTCAGAGGAATTCAGAATTTAGTAAATGGTTGTTGGGTCTCATATTTTAAAAGAAGCAGAAACTCCAACTAAAGATTCAAATTACAATCGGAAAAACTGACAACACTACTTTAATAAACCTATTTAGTATCTAAATACTTTTAAAGGAAGCCATCTTTTACCCGTCACATTTGCATGATTTTTTTTCCAATTGATAGTCTTAAGAGACAATTTTTATGCAAAAAAGCTTTTCCACTTTATCACATACATCTCTCTCTCTCAAAAGTTATATATATTTTTAAAACAAGTCTTTAGAAATAATAAATAAATATAATTTTTTTTATATTTCTTCTGGGAGAGTGATTATTTTCACAAAATTTCTAAAGATAACCTACAAGAACCCATACTTTTAATTAAAAAACAGAGTATTTGTCATTAAAAAAAGAAACACTAATAGTCTGTTTCAATGGATCTTCAAAAGTATGCAATAAGGTGACAAAAGTTATTCCCCTTTATGAAAATTATTCATCAAAAAGCTAACAGAAAAAACTACATGTAAAATACAATGGGAGAAATTGAAAAATGTTTTTATACCTCAAAGATGACTGGAATATACTGTAGAAAACATGATTGTATCAAAGCTAGATTTTGATTTGTACAAATTCTAATCAGCAGTACTGAATTAACTGATAATTAATGAATACTAAGTTAATGAGTAAGTAATAATTAATGAGAAGCTGTGTCTGGGTTGAAATGTAGAAAAGGATGCTATACACTATAGCACTGTTTCTAGTAATAAAACATATTTAGATATAAGATATTGCATTGTGCCTTTTTTTAATACCATGTATCTTCCCTCAGGAGATAAACAATCATGGCTCTTCACAGACTCCTTTTCTTTATTGTCTGTGAATTTCCATAACTTCTTGGGGAAGATACCGAAATGGTTTCCTGTTGCCTTCTACATGGTTTTGAATTCATAGTAGTCTTTCTGCTAGACTGGCTGCCATTTAAGGCTAGAGAACCAACTTTACCCTACTATTTAACCCGCAGCTGGGTGCAGGGAAATAAGAGATGGGTTCATGCTTTTCCCAAGGGTATTAGTGTGAAAGTGAATGCAACTGAAAAGACTGGAATTTGAACACAGATTGCCGATTCTAATTTGGTGATAATAATCATTATCCTACTTGCACATGCTTTATGCTAATATTCTCTTAGATGAAATCCAAGGGAGATGAATGGAAACGATTTTAAGTAAATTAGTTCATTAAAAATAATTAAATAATTATTTTAATGAATGTAGAATCTTGAGGCATTTTTTGAGTTAATCTGAGAGTGATTGAACCCATAAGTCTCGTTAGTAAAAAGGATGCTGAGATATGGATCTATCCTTTCAAATGAGCCATTACCCACCTCGCCATTAAGTGAAAGAGAATAGTGTCTACTATACAACAATGTTATAATGATATATATATATATATATATATATATATATATATATATAGTTGATAATTAGAGTCATAGAAGGACCTTTTTTACTGTACCAATATGTCAGTCAGTAAATTGTGTTGGACAAGATATTCATAGTAAAGCCGGAACCTTTCCAGGTTGGTGTGAATGCAGAGTTTTCTTTCAAGATATATTGCCATATAGACTATATGTCTGAGTCTATTCTCTATTTACCCATAGCTGTATAAAGGGAAAAGAGATGGAAAATATCTTTCTCAAGGGTATTTGTACTTTAGTGTACATCATAAACTCAACTGGAAATCGAACTTGGCTCTTATTTCTCATTATAGCTTCTAAACACACATTTATATTATATATATATATATATATATATATATATAATTAATTAGAAATAACCTATAGAAAAAGACAATAAATTCAACCACAATTTTGAGTTTATAAATGCTACTTCTAAAAAAAGAAAATAATTCACTTAGAAGGAAAATCCTTGAGAGTGCCGCCATTGAATATTATCCAAATATTAATCTACATCCAGGTTTTTTCCCCAATATCATCTTTCCTAACAGAATCACTACTCTTCCAAGCCAAGGTAAACAACAAATATATCAAGAAATCTAAAGAAAATGTTTTAACTTCATCATCACAACAATACAAACAATATTTCTACATGTGAAAATATTCTCTTCAAACAATTGACATCATTTTTCAGTTGACCATATGAATATACAATAGGATGTCTAAATTCTTTTAGTTGCTAACAACATTTTGTTTGTTGTTCATAGATACTTCGTTTCAATAAATTCATTTTTTTTTGCCTGCCTTGAAAAGTCCACATTAGACGAAACACGTTGGCTCAACCTACAGCTTTCCTATTGTCTGTTTCTAATGTGTGTGTGTGTATACATATATATATATATATATATATATATATATATATATATATATATTTAGGAATCCATTTATCTTGTGAGCTTAAACTACTCCTCTGCTTTTTGGTTGTATTTTGGTTGTGAGACTAGAGTGCCTTGGATAGGCCAAGGTCATGGCATATGAAAGCCATGTTGTGCCCAGTCCACAGATCATGGTTGTACTGACAAGAAACACAGGGCATTACTTTTGGGGCCAGCTTGGCTGTGGAGTTGCTGGAGGGTTATCAGTGTTGATAGCAAACAACCTTTAAGGCTCTACTCTGGATTTAATTCCATACATACATATGATGTGCTTTAGAACAACTTCGCCATGTAGAACCTCCAGATCAAACAAACTTCAAATAGTGCTTTTGAACACACATCTTCCAGATTCTTGAAATATACATATCTGCTCTACGCAAACAAAGACAATTTTAAGGAAATGGATTAAATCCAACAGATTTTTAATTTATTTCTTTGAAGGTTATTTTTCTAAATAGACACTCATATTTGAGGGTGCATATTTTTCTAACAAGATTTCTTGAATATTCAGGATGGTTGATATAAATAAATACATAAAAACACTCAAATGAGATGTGATGATATGCATTGAAACATGAGCGAATTTATGTAGTGGTACATATGTTCGAATATAATATCATATAATAAAGAATTATCGCTCTACTATTGTATTTATATTTGATTTGTTCTCATTTCATATATATATATATAAGATTAATACAAATATAAAATTTGTCACTTAGCTGATTGATGTTTTGTTTAGCACCCCAATTCCAGGGTTTTCATAGACGATGCTTTTTGTAATCTGTGTGTGTGTGTGTGTGTGTGTGTGTGTGTGTGTATATATATATATATATATATATATATATATATATATACACACACACAGAGACTGATATCTCCTAATTACAAAAAAGTTTTGTCTATGCAACTCTGGAATTGGGCTGTTGAATATAACATCAATCAGCTAAATGACAAATTATATACTTGTATTAATCATACATATATATGTACATACACACACATACATATAGGATTAATGTGATTGATGATACCTTCAGCATCCCAACTCCAGAATTTTGTGGGTGGACCTGTCTTTTGACTCTTCAGAAGATATCAGCAATTTATATATATATATATATATATATATGCACACACAAATATTAAGAATAACAGCTTAACATATAAAATAAACCCAAGTCAACAGAAATTTAATATAATAATATTATTAATATTATAATATAAAAATCTGCTACTCCAAGTTTCATGTAATAACAATCATCAGGCAGATTATGTATATACTAGTAGTATTCATGAAAACTTTATTGTTTTCCAATTTGAATTTTCTGATAAATCTTAATTCTTAAGTTAACAATTGAATAAGCTCATGGATTGTTTTACGACAATAAAATATCTGTAGAAATTCCCCTATTGCATTGTTAAATATTTGAGCTTAACAACTTTAAGAAAATATTGTAATAACAATCATAAATATGAATGACATTCATTATGTAAGGGGGTAGAAATGAAGAGATTTAAACTTGACAACATTTTCCATTTCACTCAAACAGACATTAATTACTTCTTTCTTTCATTTTCTCATGGAAAACATGTAGTAGCTCTGATATGTCTTTTCCATCCTTCCAGTGATCAAAATGGAACAGTTCATTATTTACAAGGTATTCAGATGGCATAACAGTTGTGCTAACGGAGAAACAAGAAGAATTATGTTTGCTTAAAAAAGTTCAAATTCTCTCAGATTTACAGCAATGCCAGAATTATATAAATCCAAAAGTAGTTGTTATCAAAGAACAGAGGCTGAAATAGCCAAAGAAAGAAACAGAAGATTAGAGGAAAGAAAGAAAAATTGAAAAATAAAAAAAAAAGAACAAAGGGTACACGACAGATGAACCATATGGGTGTGTGGGTAAAAGAAATCGAAAGAATAGTTAAGAAGATCTAAAGATCAGTTCGTAAAAAGGTAAATAAATGTGAAAGCTGTTATAATAAGACTGACACTCACTACTGTTCTCTGAGCTGAGTTGAAAGATGCATTGATGAAACGTCTTAATTAGTGTTTATGCGACCAGTGATCAGATAGAGCTATCCACAGTAGTCATTGCCACTCGTCATCAAGCATGCAATCAATCTGCTCACAGTGGTTGGCCACCAGTGGCAGCAATCAGGTCATAATTGCAGGGAGACAATATCATGCCATTAGCAGGCTATCATCATTTCAATGTTGTTTTAGTCAAAACAAGAACGAAATGGCAAGTGCTGTGACATTTTAAATTATTCCTTTCAAAACAAAAAGCAGATTAACTTGAATTTAAATAATTTAAGTGCAATTTTATTTGAAATGGCTTTATAAATACTTTATTAAGTAATATTAGAGAACTGAAAAATGTGACACTGGAATCCAAAGGCGCATTGGGAAAACAAAAGATGTCTTTCAAAAGCTAAACATAGTATTAAGAAACAGAAAAATTTCTTTAGAAACAACAAAAAAAAAAGTACTGAACTGTTATGTAATATCAGTCATTCTATATGACAGTGAATGCTGGACAATCTCCTCACAGATGAAGAAAAGGCTTGAAGCAACAGAAATGTGGTTCTACACAAGTATGCTGAGGATACCATGGATTGAATATGTAAACAACGACAAAGCTTTAGAGAAAATGAAAACAAAAAGGAAATTCATACTTAACATCAGAAGAAGACAGTTGGAATTTCTAGGGTACATAATGATAAAAGAGGGCTTGGAAAATTTGATATTCACAGGACCGATTTAAGACAAGAAGGAGAGAGGAAAAAAAAAACATAACCTACGTAGTGAGCTTGAGTAAATGTATATTGAGACATATTTTAGGAGAGATAACAAAAAAGATAAAATTTATTAAGTGCTGCAAAGGAAAGGAAATTGTGGGGAGTCATGCTTGCCAACATCCTGTAGGGAAATGGTATATAGAAAAGAAGAAGCATTAACACTTGTTTCACCAAGAGAAAAATTTGGAAAAATCTAACATTATGTTGGTAAAATAGAGGAAAATAAGTTATGGTTAAAAATTCTTCTTTTCTGTGCTATCTCCCTTAAGAATGTGAGCAACCATGGTTTCCTTTGTAGCTCTTAAAAAATTTTGTCTTTTCATAATCTCTCTTAAAACCTGTCCTGTCATTCATTAACTCAAGCTTTATAGGTAGGTTATGGGTTTTATTACTCTTTTCCTCTTGCCTTTAATCTGTCCTGTGAGTATCAAATTATCCAAGCCCTCCTTTCTCATTATTTGCCTTAGAAATTTCAACTCTCTTTTTCAGATGTTAAGTATAAGTGTCCTTTTTGTTTCCCTTTACTTTATAACTTTGACATGCCTCACATGTTTAGTCCATGGTATTCTCAGCATCCTCCCATAGAACCACATTTCTGTTGTCTCAAGTTGCCTTCTTTGAGGAAATTGTCCAGCATTCACTGACATAAAGGAGGACTGATATCACATAACAGTTCAGTACTCTTTTCTCTGAGAAAAAAAAGATGTCCTAACTAAAAAACAAAACAAAAACAAAACAAAAAACCAAAAACAAAAAAAACAAAAACAAAACAAAAAAAACAAAAACAAAACAAAAAAACAAAAACAAAACAAAAAAACAAAAACAAAACATAAAAACAAAAACAAAACAAAAAACAACCCCCCCAAAAAACAAACAAAAAATAACAAAAAAAAAAAATAAACAAAAAATAACAAAAAAAAAATAAACAAACAAAAAATAACAAAACACACAGGTTGTAAGAAATATATCAAATTTCTGAAACATGATATAATAGATAGGGTCAGCTGATAGTACCAAGTCCCACAAAAAAAAGGAAAAAGAAGGGGGATTTGGCAGTGTCATAGGGATATCTTGTCTCATTCTTATTTTACTACTGTTCAGTAGCCTAGTGTATTAAAGTATTGATTTGTGAATATGGTGACTTAGTAATTGTGAGTTCAACCCCAGGGATGGAAATAAACAAAATTTCCCAAGACATGCACAGTGAAACGAGAACAGTCTACCCTCGTAGATTAAATAAAGGGTTCATTTTGATAACAACAACAAAGATGTGGACAATAGTCTGCATGTAAATAATAATATATTGATGACAAAATAGTTAATTTTACTGAAAATTTTAAGGTTTTAGTTTTTATCCTCATGGAGCAAGTGGCTAAGCTCCATAGAACTCACATTAACTCATGTAAGAGAAGGAAAACAGATTTCTATTTATTTTTATTTGCCTACATTTCATCACAGATGATTTTAAGGCAGAAAGAATACTGATACTTTAAATATAAATGAGACTAAATAAAAACTTTTTATTGTGGGCTGTACAAAAAGATCTTGTTTACAGGGTCAAATTGAAAACAATTACTAAATTAAAACAAGCAATTTCTGATTAATTTTCTGAAATGAATGTAGAAATGTGTCAAAAGTTCTACTGATAGGGTTCAGCATTGTATTTAACATGAAGAAAAGCATTTTGGACATATTAAATAGTTTGTTAAATGTAATAATACTCATAAATTTTCTTAAATTACTGAAATTTATTTTCGTTCAATAAAAGTTATTAAATAAAAAGGGTGTTACTTTTGTTGCACCCTGTATATAATATAGAATATTGATATTATAAATATAATATAAATGAGACTAAATAAAAAACAGCTATTTATATAATATATATATATATATAAAATATAAATAGATATTTTTATTTAGTCTCATATTATAAATAAAATATTGACACCATAAATATAATGTAACATGTTTTAGAAAATATTTTTTTGATATCAAGTCAATTTAGATGATTAGGTTTTTTGAAGTGTAACAACCATTTGATCTGGCGTGCTTTACCACTGGGCTACAGAATGTCACAGTTTAGCAAGGATCTAGTTTCCCTGTCTTTGTAACCAAGTAGTTAAGCACACTGGATCAAATTGTGGTTTCTCCTACAAAGGGGATACGCAGGTCATTTCTCTGCCACCAGAGAGCACCTTTTCTTTATTAAGATTTCTGTAATGTGCAACCTGATTGATGTGATACACACTGTTTAAAATAAAAATAAAAATGAGGTGTCTATTTCAAATATGAGTATCCACTATAACAACATTTGAAGTAATAAAATGCTGGATTAAAAATAAATCCATTAAATCTATATATATATTACTTCGGATGTTATTTTTAGTGAATACTCTATTTGAATAGAACATCCTGTTTTTTTTTTTTTGAGAAAACTTAATAAAAAAAATATGTGCCCTCCAGCAGGATTTGAACCTGCATATGCATACAGGGATCAAACAGCACAATGCTAACTGACAAGTAGTCTTTTGTGTTAACATAAGAAACACCAGTCTTTGCACTTCTTGCAAATAATATTCCTGAAGTGGCTTTGGGCGTTAACATTTGACCTCAAAGTCAATAAGGTCTAAGTGGATAAGCTGGATAGCCTCTGTGTCATATCAAGTGGACATATCACTTCATATTAATTTTAACACCGGACTTCCTAGGGGAGTTGGGGTAGGTGAACAGATGAAGGTTGAAAAAGGTCAGAAGAAGAGTTAGTCAAATTGGTTTTAAGCACAGACATTAGGCACCAGTACATCCACTAGAATGATTTGACTGACAAGTCAGCATAAAAACCAGTTTAATGAAATTCTCATGAGATTTTCAAAGTTAAATTAACCTTCGGTGAAAATTGATTTTCTGTATTTGTGGGTGATGCCTAGATTGTCAAGAGAAAGTGATGGAAAAAAAAGAAAAAAAAAGAAAAAAGAGTATATTTTTCAAATTTCAAGTATATTTTAGGGGCCTATCAAGACTTTCACATGGATGCAATTGCACAGTGCCAAACCCAGTCAGAAATATCTAAACTGTCAGCTGTGTACAACCATTTTCTAAAATCAGTTGTGAAAAAAGACTTTGAGTGAGTGAAACCTGACTGTCTTGGCAAAGGACATACTTTTTTTTTAATATTGTGGACTGGCACTACAGGATCACAAACAAAGAACTGTAACAGCAGTAACAACTAAAATGGATAGCAAATGTAACTAGAGGAGAAAATAATGACAAAATAAAGTATTAACATTCCACACCACTTCAAATAAAAGGTTAGGAATGAAACCCTCATCAATACTGGAAAGAGTGATAACAGCTACTGGGCTTGAGAAGAGAAAATAATGACATAATCAAGATGTTGACATTCCACACTTCTTCAAATAAAAGGTTAGGAAGGAAACCTCCATCAATACTGGAAAGAGTGATAACAGCTACTTAACTTGAGAAACCTGTTTTCCTAAAAAATTTTCTTAAGAGAACAATTTTATAAATTTCAACTGAAAGCAGTACAGGTTTCTTGGTCAAAGAATGTCAAATGTTTCCTTGTAGGGAAACAGGTAACATTACTATCTACAAAGAAACTAAAAGATTTTCCCTTTGGAAGATACAAACTACCATATTTGATGGCGTATAAGATGCACACGTATTTCAGCAGGGAAAATCAAGAGAAAATTAGAAAATAGTAAAATTATTAGTAATATGGCATATAAGATGTAGGGAAATTTTAAAAGATATTTTTTGCGAAAAAAAAGTGCGCCTTATAAGCCGTCAAATATAGTACTTAAAAATGCTCTTATGTATTTCAGTTTAGTGCTATGGTTATATAAACAAAGGTCAAAAGTTCAACTTGTACTTAAAAAAGAAAAAAAAAAAGAAAAATTTAAAATCTCGATGACATAGGTGACCTGTTATGTAATATCAGTCCTTCTCTATGGCAGTGAATGTTGAAGAATCTCTTGACTGATGAAGAAGAGACTTAAAACAACAGAACCAAATTTCTTAGCAGCTGACCTAGCAATGGATTCAATAGTCTTTCCACTTCATGTCAGCTGAGAATGTTAGCCCAAGAAGGCGCAATGAGTTACTCTCCTGGAGTTCAGCATCAACCATGCTGAGTGCTAAAAGAGAGGAGTTAGCCATGTTGGTTGAGGGTTTTATTCTGTTGTTGAAACGTTAGCAACAGAATAAAACAAATTAAACATGCATGTTTTTTTTATATATTCTACCTTACATACTTTGTTCAGATATTTCATAAATTTTTATAATAGTCTAAGTGATCAGTCAGTCAGTTAAGTGTCACACATGATACATGCTTGGGCGATCATGTATCTGACGAGGCAGAAGATTTTTCCTGCAGTATGTTGCCATTTCTTTCTGCATTAGACTGGTTGCTAACCGAGGCTAAAGAACCCAGTCTGTCCTGCTATTCAACCCATAGCTGGGTGGAGAAGTGATGGATTCATACCTTTCCCAAGGGTATTTGTGTGTAACTGAACATAACAAACTTGACTGGAATTTGAACTTGACTCTTCAAGTTCTCACTCCAAGTCGATATCCATTACATCACAATGCACATCTACAGAAAGTGATTGGGGGACTAAAACTTTATACTAAAAGCAATAGTAGCCCAAACTATTAACAGTGATATTCACAAAGCACTATTGGAAAATTCATGGAATGTCTGTGCTATAACTGTACTGTTCAACAGTGAACTCTCATAGGTACCTAGTTTAGTGAGTCAGTCTACCAAGAAGATTCTTGCTGTTTACTAGTTTTCAATTATTATGCAATTTTTAGCAATGTTTTGTTGGAATGACACTGCAATCTGAGTAACATGTTTGCATTAAATTTTACATAACACTACCAAGAACAATGAAATGCTTCATCAGGCTTTAGGTCAAACACAAGATTTTGAGTGGCATACATGTTTCAAGGCCAGTTAAATCTCAGTTTAAAATGACGAGTGTACAGGGCAGGGGTATTCCCAAGTGAACCAAATGTAAATAATATATGAAATATATTATTTATCATATTTTTTTGTGCATAATACAACCCTGTATTTCTGAAGATAAAAACAAGGAATAAATTACATCTTTGAGTATAATACGATCCTGCAGTACTGCTATCCCTATGTAAATATTTTTTTGAAAAGTTGTACCATATTATCCATTAAAATCTCAATGTTGTACATATATTTCACTAAAATATTTAACTTTTCATAATATTATAGAAATGAACTGGTTGTTTAGCCATTGCGTGTTTCTTCTTTCAAAACATTTTCAAATTTTGGAGGAAAAGTGCTAACTAGACATATCTGATAATGCATTTTATGGTGTTAATTAATCTATCATAATTTTCTGTTTGATATGACTTCATTATATTTGTATATATTAATAAACTATGGCAATAAAAACAAAATATTGTCTTTCATTAAGAATGGAGAGACAAACAAATATTGCCAACATTAAGAATGAATAGAGAAAAAAAATGTTACTGAAAATCAAATCAGTTGTCTTTTCGCCAGGAATTTTTTTTTTATAGTATTAAAAGTACAATATAGTCTGTATTGGCAACTTTTATTGTCCCAAGCAAGGAAATTTTGCTGACAACATGTGATGTAGAGTGAGAAGTGAGTGGGAGATAATTCCCAATCATATATATATATATATATATATATATCACTTGAGCACTTTAACGCAGTGTACTGGTTAGAAGGTTTGTCTCGCTATATCATTTACTACTGAGTAGTGAGTTCGATTGTCACTGGGTACTTCATACTTTAGGCCTTAACTGACATCTAAGTTTCACTTAGTAAATCCCTAGGACATTTTTGCACCTTGACATGGTGTAAGGGTTATCAAGCTTGTCTTGTTAGATCAATAATGACTGAGTAGTGGGTTCAATCCTCACTGGGTGCTCCATACTTTCAGCCTTAAGCCACACCTAAGCTATGTTTAGTAAATTGCTATACATATATATATATCTGCTGGAAGACCCTATGTCTGGCAACAGGACTCTGCACCATGTCACACAAACAGGAGAACCCAGCGATAGCTGTCAGACAATTTTTGTGACCACATCATCACTTACAACTCCCCAGACTACAACCCCCTTGATTATTATGTGTGGGAGCACAGTCGAGCAAGAGATCAACAAAACTCCTTGTAACACCAAAGATGAACTTGAGGCAAGGATTATGTCAACATTCACCAACTTAAACAAGGAGACCGTCCAGAAGAGTTGCAGGAGATCCTGAAGTTGTCTGGAGGGTGTGATTTAAGGCAAATGCAATTTTATTGAATAAATTTACTCTTTAGTATATTCAAGATATTTTTGTGTAATTTTGGTAAATATATCTGTTAAAATGGGATGTCAGTGTTATTTTCATTTTTTTTGTAATTTAGACAATTTATCCCTTCACTCCCTGTATATATTGGCTGGCTACTCATCCCTGTTTGGTTGTCTGCTAATCGTTGTTGCAAATACTAGCTTAGACACATCTTTGAGTTTCTTCAAGAACCACATACCCAACCTAACCAGTGAGTTATACTGAAACTATGCTGAGCAGACCTTAGAGTAATCTGATATGAAGAGTAGTTGTGCCAAACGTTGGTCCTGATGACATCTGACTTTGTGCTATCACAACCATTGGTGTCTTTCAAAGTTTTGTCTTCTCAATTTAACTCACAAGGGTTAGGCCAAACTGTGGCATGGTTTCCTTATACTTCCCAATGATGTTGCACACTGGAAGCATCTCCTTAGGCTGATATCTTGAAGTCACTTTCTTGACAAATTAACCATGGTGAGATCTGAACCTGGGTCTCATGGTGAGAACAATAATACTCTAACCACTCAGCTGCATACCATATATAAATTGCATAGACTTTGCAATATGAACTGGTGGCACTAAACATGATATTCTATGCATTTTCTATGAAAAAATTCAATAAAACTGATTTTATTTGAATTTTATTTTATATTTTATATATATATATATATATATATATATATATATATATATATATATATATATATATATATATATAATTATTATATTATTATTTATATTATTATATTTTATAATTATTTATTATATTATATGATATTATAATTTTATTTGAGTGCTGAATAGCACTCTTCTTTCAGGACAGATTAGGTCTTGAGTGGTAAACAGTCTAGAAGGAAAACCCTGAATTCAACCTAGCCTAGGGAGAGAAGCACTCTTAGGCTGTCTTGATCATGATCATACAAATTGAAATAATTTATGAAGCAAATAGCAAATGAGTAACAAGAAGCAGGAGGTTCAAGTTTTAGAAATGTAATGCAATCAAATAAATCCATTATATGATTATATCTTTTTGTATACTATGCAGTAGCAGATTGGTTATTCAGGTGCACTGCTTTTGAAAGCGGTGGTGACTATGTTGTTAAGTATGGATGTAAACCTGTGATGTATAGCTATATGTTGAAGTATGATATGTTTGATTGTTTTATTGTGTAAGAAATAAGGAACAAACTGAGTCATTCTATGTCTAATTAATAAGGGTTTGACCATCACCAATACAGACTTTTTCAAATTTGGTGCCCTTATAATGTTTCATGATACAAATTGAATGGTGCCTATTTTACAGCTCTAGGTCAAAAATTTACCAAAAAGGTGAATTTTGGAAAATAATCACAAAGTTTAAATATCAATAACTCAGTTTTTTCTACAAAACTAAATTATATAACATTTTAAATTATTTGGCTGGATCTAAAATGTGGTCTATTTTATTGTTTAGAGGTCAAATAAAATAATTTGACCATGACCTTAACATTTGACATTTCTCAAGACCCATGTCTTTAATTTTTTTTTTTTGAAAATTAACAACAAATTTGTCTGCCTTATGTCAAGATATGTTCAAAATTTTGTGGTGGACTTTTGATTGTGGCCTGAGCTACAAGGGTTTTATGGCAGGTTTTGGCATCTAACAGCATTTGCTAACATTTTCATATCTCCCAATATGGTCGATTTGTATATGTTTAGGAAGCTCATTTAATGAATAATATTCACATAAGAACCATGATCATATAATCAACAGAATTTTTTATTTATGATCAAATCTTGAACAATTTGGTAAAAAATAACCTTAGTTTTTGATTCTGTTTTCATTTTTATCATACAACAAATAGATTTTTATATAAAAAAGTGATATAATAAAAATAATTATTTAAAAAAAAGCATCATGAATTAAAATTAGGCAACATTTGATTCATATCATGACACTCTATAAATGTATCAAATTTGAAAAAAAATTGTGTTGGTGATGTTCAGACCCTTGTTGATTTGATATGGAATGCTTCAATTCCATTATGTTTTGATTCATCCTCATATGTCACAGTAGCTAAACACATAAGTTGATAGTATGTTTCCACCTTTTTTTTTCCAAGTGTGGAGAACTATTTGGAGCATTTCAGTCTGGCCTTCCAAGATGGCACACTATTGGGTGATTAAAATAAAAACTTGTCTACACTCTGAAGGGAGATGATATTTTAAAAAAGATGCTTACAGGTAACAAGTAGTATTTAATCACTTTATTTAAGAGATTACACACAAACAAACACTGAACAAAAAAAAAAGAATTAAAAAATAAGTATTTTGAGTAAGATATTTTCATTTGATTTTGTGAAAGATAGGTATTGACAAATGAACACTTCTTCACCTACACATATTTTTTTATTTTTATTTATGCATACTTTTTTGTAGGCAGATAGGTAGGTATAAATATACCATATAAATAACTAAGGGTAAATATATATGCATATATAACCAGACAAATACATATACAGGGTCCTGCAAAAGTAACAACCTTTTATATTTATTAACTTTTTAAGATGGTTTAAGATGAATGATGGCTTATGTGTTCAAGAATGGTTAAATCTTAATTTCAAGCTGAGGTGGATAGGACAATATGGCCATCACAATCACCAGCCCTAACACCACCAGGCTTTTTCTTGTGAGCTGCACTGAAATATCTTGTTTACAGGCTCAAACCAAAAACAATTCCTGAATTAAAGCAAGCATTTTCTGATAATTTTTTTGAAATTAATCTACAAGTGTGCCAAATGGTTTGTAGGAGTGTTGCTGATAGAGTTCATCATTTTATTGAGTATGAAATGAAACTTTGAAATTTTTTTTTATCAATCATAACAATTCATGTTGCTTTCATGTGACAATACTTATAAATTTTCTTAAGCTAATGTAATTTATTTTTGTTCAAATGTGTTACTTTTACTGCACCTTGTGTGTGTGTGTATATATATATATATATATTAGGCTGGAGGCAGATATACCTCTATATCTTGTTAGGAGCAACAATTTGTAGATAAAAAGAGCAAAGAGACAATAAGAAAGCTGGTGAACAGAAAACAGACATAATATCTTAGAAGCTGTCTGTAACACTCCCTTGAAATGTTAAAAAAAAAAAAAAAAAAAAGGTCGGGTGGCAGGCAATTTTTAAATCTTAAACCTGGGGTCACCAAACTTTTTTCACAGAGAGCCAGATAAGAATGATGAGCCATGGGCCGGATAACCATTTTGTTCAATACAATATACTGAATACACCTAAAAGACAAACATTTATTTACCAAAAAGTTAGCAAAGAAGGCAACATTAGCAATAGAATAGTTATATCACACCCAGTGAACACATATCCAAATCTCACAAACTAAACAGCAAAAAAAAGGGTAGTGTGATTTATGAAACTGGCATTTATCTTTTAAGATAGAATCAATATTAGCTTTGGAATTGTTGCATCCAACCAAGAGAATTGCTTTCAAATGTTCAACAGTCAATATCGTTTGATGTGCTGACTTTACGTACTTCATTTTTGAAAATATTTGCTCATAGATAAAAGTTGTTCTAAACACTGATGCCATACCAAAGGCAAATTTCTTCAACTTTGAAAACTTATCATTATGTAAAGCAGTTATAAAATTCAAGAAGATTTTCTTCTCTGTGCTTCTCTTTCAACAAATCACTTGCTTGCAAATCAATGAGGTCCAACTGTAGTTCAATTGGCATGTTATCAACGTTACAGTCAAATGGATTCTGGAAAAGAAGAATGTCACTCTCTATTCTCTCAAGATCTGAAAATCTCTCTCTCAAAAAAAAAAAAAAAAAAAAAAAAATGCTTATTTAAGCCATGAATAATCTTCTTTGAAAACTCTAAGTTGACACCTATGATTCCAGTGCAAAACTCTTTGAAACAATGAAAATGAGAGAAATTTCTTCTTTTCAGTTTAGCAATTTTTCCACTTATATTACTGTCAGATGCAAAAATCAGATTGGTCAAATTTTAGTATTTTACTTACTATGTAGAAAAAATTAAAATAAATGTAAGTTCAACTACAATCTATTGATAATTTCATATAAATAATTATATTTTAGGTCATTTGTGCCCCAGTGTGGTGGTGAGCCAGATGAACTGTTATCGCAGACTGGATCTGGGCTGCTGGTCATAGTTTAGTGACCCCTGTCTTAAAGCATCAGTAATAAGAAAGACATTTCACAACATATGCTCTGAAACATTTACAACGTATACATTTAAGACACCTCGTTGTGACATAGTGGTTAATAAGCTAGTCTTCCAAATAATGAATCTTTATTGACGGCCTCATACTTGTAGTCTTGGGTCAAATCTAAGCTATAATTAACTACAATGTGTACATTTAAAACAACTTGTTGCGGCATAAAACTAGCCTTCAAGATAATATAACTTTATCAGAGCCCCCATACTTTAGTTTTGGGTTAAATTTAAGCTATAATAGAATGCATATATCTATACAAATACATCTACTTATAAATGCTTAATATTATTAAGCTACATAGTAATAAAATATATAATATAATATAAAAAAAGATGGCACATGGATCATCAGAGCCACAGCAGTGATGGTCAAACTGGAAAAGATATGAAAGAGCAACATCAGCTCTGAGACCAAATTGAAGCTCCATAAATTGCTGGCTGTATCCATCTTTCTCAACAGGTGTAAGACTTAGACACTCCTGGTTGAGGCAGAAAAAAAAAAGATCCAAGCATTTGAGAACAGATGCTTGAGAGAGCTCCTCCACATCTCCTACTGAGAGCACAAAACCAAAGACTATGGATGGAGCAAGGTTAAAAGTTTTGTGGGTCAACAGGAATCTCTTCTCACCACTATTAAGCATCAAAAGATATCATGGTTCGGTCCTGTCACATGGCACATCAGCCTTCTGGAAGACCATTGTGCAAGGCACTGTTGAAGGCAGATGCAAGTGGGGATGGCAATGCAAAAGCTGGTCAGTCAACATCAAAGGGTGGATGAACATGACAATGTTGGAACTCCCGAGTGTCCCTACCAACAGATCACCCTGGAGGAAGTTGTCCGTTTCTTCTGTCCTTAGGTTCCCCCAACAATTGAAGCAATCAAGGGACTGATGATGATGATAATATCAACAACAAAAAAATAAAATACCATATAGGTAATTCTTTCTTAGTATTAATCATCCTTACACACACATGAACTTAGAAACATTTTTTTGATAATGTTTTGATAATATAAGGTGTAGGAGTCACTCAAGGTAGAGGGTTACTGATAATGATTAACACTTGACTTGAAGAGGTTAAGGCTGTAGTGCTCAGAGAAGCATACACATGGGTGTCTGTTCCACAAAGTAGTGATTTTTGGAAAAAAGCTGCCTGAGTGGTCATTTCTCTTTATGATTGGAATACAGAGAAAAATAATGATAAGCAACAAGAAAGTAATAAATCACTAACACCTATTGACAGATAGGCAAATACACTCAGCTGCAAACAAGACAGAGTGGATGTCTAGTTACTTGTTGACAATTTCATACTATCAATGTAAATTCAGATTCATATACTAAAACCAGGGTAGTGTACACAAGTGCTAGAGAAATCCAATCAGCTGACTCATGACAGGTAGAAAAATTAATATATTTACTCTTAATAATGAAGGCCTTAAAATGTGATGTTTGAAAAATGTGTATGAATAAGAAAATAACAGAAAGCACATCACTGAAGTACTTTCTAAAGCAGAAACAACTAAAAGGGGTAGTGCATGTAATTTGAAGAGAAAACAATGATATAATCAAAGTAATGTCTTTCCACATGACCTCAAACAAAAGGTTAGGAAGACCCCCCACCACCAATGTTGGAAAGAGTGATAACAGTTACTTAAGAAACTATTTTAATCGAAAGGTTTTATAAATTTCAACTGGCAGTAGCACTGGAACTGGATGCACTGTCAAGGAATGTTCCTATATAAGGAAACAGCTAATATTACCATTAGAGGTCAGGAGAATAAATACTACATTTTGACCCCCAGCCCAATGACCAAGGATTGATAATAAGTGTAACTCTAGTAGCATTGGTAGCTTGGTCAATGAATGTTTCCATATAAGGAAATAGCTAACATTATCAATCAAGGTAAGAATAGACACTACACTTTGATCCCAGTCTGATTGCCAAGGATCAACAAAACGTGTAACTCTAGTAGCACTGGTCATTGAATGTTTCCATATAAGGAAATGGCTAATATTACTATCTATATATTAATACACTTGTACCTATGTATGGTGTGTGTCACAGTTGGCATCATAGATAATGAAAGGGAAACTGAAAGAGAAGTATAAAAAAAAAAAAGGGAGAGAGGGATGTAGAGAGACAAAACATGTGACAGAGAGGGACTGGAAGGATTTCATCTTAGATAAAAGCAGTTGTTTGTAGTGGAGGGGTATTAAATCATGTTTCGTGACCTAACGATTTGTTGAGAAAAAAATCCACCCCCTGAACTGCTAGTGACCTTTTGAAATTAAAATTTTTCATTTTTTTGTAAATCTTATCTTCGCAAATTTGTTACAGACTCAGGGAACCCAGACTGTGTTGAGCATCCGAGAGGGAAACAGACAGATAAAGGTACATAGAGAGTAAAATAGAAAGAGAAATAGACAAAAAGAGAGTGTGATACAGAGAGAAATTGGAGGAGGGAGTAATATGAGATAAAGGCAGTTGTTTGTAGTGAGGGGTTAAATCATGTTTTGTGACCTAATGATCTGTTAAGGACATTTCAGCACTTTTAAGAGTGACTATGTTACTTTTCTTATAACTACCTGGAAATGGTCATGGATTGGAAAGTACAGAATGTAGCGATAAGGAATTTATTAGGAAATCCATGTAATTTACATGGCTCTTGTTAGCTACCGTAAATACTTATAGAAAAAAATAGATCTTTATTAAAGGTAAAATCAGTCAGCACAAGAGAATAGTAAGTCATCTTTATTATACAATGACTACATTGACTTGTATTTAGTATTAGTTGTATTCAGTAGTAGTTGGCAGTTGGATTGCTACCCACTCTCACTGTAATAACATTAAAATAGTAGTACATGCAACAGCACTACAAGCATGGAACATGATAATAAAGGTGATCATCAGGTGGATAAAGGTAGATGTGTATTACTTACATTTATCTCTATCACTCACCTTTCTCTCTACATTTCTATCTTTTTTTAAACTTAGGTCTGCTTTTTATCCCTTGTTCTTTGTATTGTTTTAATGTTTTATCCTTTTTCTCTTTTCAGTCTCGATTTCTTTGTTCTTTTCCATTTCTCTTTTTGCATTTTTTTCCTCCCAGCCTTTATATTTTTCTGTTTCTCTTACTTAAACTCTTCTTGTTTCTGTCACTCATTCTCCAATTTCTACTATTTTATTTTCTCTCTCTATCCGTCCTTCCTAAAACTCCTATTCCACTTCTCATTTTTTTCTTTCTTTTATTTTTTTATTTATTTTTTATTTGTATCTCTCTATCTCAGATTTCTTTTCTTTTCTCCTTCTCTATATATTTCTGTCTTTCTCTCTCTTTTTTTTTTTTGACGCTTCTCATTTGTCATACTCTTTCTAGATATCTTTATTCTCTCTTTCTTCAAAAAAAATCAAAGGCTTTCTTTCCATTCATTTTTCCTGTCAATCTACCTATTTGAATGTTACCTGTGGTAACAATAATAAATATTAAATAGCAAGGCATACACAACAGGAAAACAGTCTTCATGACTGATTTAAGACATTCATTGTCTATTCTTTCTCTTTCAGTAGATACAAACAATTGTAGTCCAAATCAATCAATATTTCTATGACTTACCCTAGGTTAGAGCAAGGTAGGGCTTTTGTAATCAAGGTTTGGGTTCAACTTAGAAGACCACAAAAAGTGTGAGGAATTTGGTTTAGACCCAGAATAGTCTATCCTGCTGTCAGACAAGAAACATTTGTTAGCATATGGAAAGAGAACTATAATTTCAATTCCATACCCCACTCTAAAACATGCAGCATAGTATTTGTAAAGTCCATGATAAATATGAAGAAAGGTTTAAAAATTATTTGAGGAGTAATGCATGATTATTTCCAAAATTTTGCAGTGAAAAAATTTTAAGATCCAAGACTTTACTTACACTGATTTTATTTTTTAGGGAATCTGTCCTCCCATATGGCATTGACTGCTGGACAATCTCCTTATAGATGAAGAAGAGACTTGAAGCAACAAAAATGTGGTTCTCCAGAAAGATACTGAGGATACCATGGACTGAACATGCATGCATCAACAAGGTTTTAGAGAAAATGGAAACAAAAAGGATACTTATAGTTAACATCTGGAAGAGGCAGTTGAAATTTATAGGGCACATAATGAGGAATGAGGGCTTGGGAATTCACAGAACAGATTGAAAGCAAGAGGGACAACAGAAAACTATGGATACATAATGAGGAAGAAGGTCTTGAAAAACCTGATACTCACAGGACAGATTGAGGGAAAGAGTGACAGATGAAAACAGCACATAACATACTTGATGAGCATGAGTAAATGGATGTTAGACAAAGTTTGGGAGAAATAACAAAAAGACAAAATTTATTAAGAGTTACAAGGTACAGGAAGATGAGGTGTGTGATGATTGCCTACATCATGAGGGACATGGCACATAAAAGAAGAATATTTTAACTACTAATTATTATTATTTATTATTTTAGGTCATTTCAGAATGTGGGCGATCATTTCTCTCCACAGATTCCTTTGTAACTGTTTGCCATTCATTCGCACAAACTGTTTTATTGCCCATATATTGTCAGATTATGTGAAATAAATTGCGTTAAAAGAAGTGGCAAATTTCTGAGAAGTCATGTTAATAATTGTCTTGCAGAATATTAATTTTCATATTAATTTATCAGTTTTCCCTAAAAATGTATTCATATAAAATTGAACAATAAATAAGAAAATAATTTTCCTAACACTGTAAAAGTATTTTCTATTTGCCTGGTCATTCAAAAACAGCTTTTCACAAGATAAACTTAAAATTCAGCTAAAATAATTTTGATAGAGCCAGGAAGTCTATTGCAATATTGCCTCTGCTATATATTTAGAGATTCTTGAAAGAATACAAAGAATCTGCAATGTCATTGGTCTTAATCTGGCATCTCAGCTTCAGTCACTTTCCCAGCACCATAATGTAGCTTTTCTCTGACTTTTGTATAAATAGTAATTATTCTGATGAACTCTCCGTAGACTTTATGAATTTAAGAACAGTACTAGCTTGGTGAGATCTCATCATTTTACAGTTGAAATGGCTAGATGTAACCTTACGTTCTATGTTAACAGATTTTTTCACAGACTTCTCACCTGTGGAATTTTCTTACAGTTTATTACTTTCCAGTCAAGTTTGGTCTTGAAAATTTTAAATGTAATATCAATTATTATCATAGCAAAGAAATTGACAAAGTAGCCACCAGAACAATGACATGATCACCATAAGGAGACAGCATAGTAGCCAGAAAACACAGTACCCAGAGACCGGGAGACACGGTAGACAGGCAGGAGGACCGGGAGACATGGTAGACAGGCAGGAGGACCAGGAGACACGGTAGACAGGCAGGAGGACCGGGAGACACGGTAGACAGGAGAACAAGGAGACATGGTAACCATGAAGACAAGCCAGCTACTCTTTTGTCACGTGAGCTAATGTGTGAGAAAATAGGGTCCTCCTTCAACACATATACCCTTGCTTAAGCCACTGCCTTAATCTAGGTCTTTACTACAGTGACTTCAATGAAAGTGGTCATATTGACCTTGACCTGCAGGAAGAAGTGATGCAGTATGATATGGCCTTAATTGTTCATGTTCTGCAGGAATATTATGAACAGAGTGAACATTGTGTGCATCACTGTGGGCACTGCCATGAAGTCCATGCAGATGCAAATCCACCTCTACACCTGGCCACTTTCTAAAAACTGGTTATCACTGAGTCAATGTGGTTG